>JAOYRR010000252.1:60000-571330 GCA_038994665.1 Podotricha telesiphe
TAATTCTACTAATATGCATTTAAAATCATCATTTATTCATATTAACTATATGCGAAACTCCGAAAATGCGACATATCATCATCATTCATCAATTGAATTTAGTTTTAATTAGTTTTACTTATATCAAGGTTTGCAAGTCATTACTATATGTTTGTATTATAATTATTATTTTAACATGAGTTAATTAGAATTCTTTATTATATAAGCATCATAAAGGAACTGCATGATTTACTTTAGTTTTTTTATGACACATTATCTAGCTTATGACATTTATAGCGGAACGTGAATTAGACAGGTTTTACCAGACAGCCGCGTCTATATAGTTTTTACTATTACAAAATGTCCTCTATTTATTTTAATAATAATTGAATAATCCGGTTGATTTAGTTCAAGTAGTAACCAATCAACCGTTATTTTTTAAATAAAAAGCAATGCAGCTTACTACAAAGAACACATGTTGTTTTTTGACATAAGAACCTACTATACCTACATAATACGCTAGGCTCTGTGTTAACTGATCACTGATTAATATGAATTATTTCGCTTAGTTATAAAAGCTCAATTAAACAATTAGAACATCCGTTGACGCATAATTAACAACTTTACTTTACTTTACTTTACTTTATCAACGTGTGTGTATTTATAAATATTTACCATAAACAAACATTGCAAAAAAAGAAAAAAACACCTCCGTCCGCATAATTTTCGCAAAAAGTGATCAGACTTTATCACATGTTTTATTTTGTAACGTTTGAGCCCAGCTCCGAATGTAAAATATTATTGATTTTTTTTTGTATTTCAGGTGTCATTTACGAGGCGACTGGCAGTTACGTAAACTGTTTCTTGGCTATGAGCTTATGTTGCCTAGTGTGTGTAGTTCTTTGGACAGTAGAATATTTAGTTATTCGTAAGCATAATTCTTAAATAATTAATTTTAGTATAAGAGCACTACTGATGGATATGTTTCTTATGAGTAACAATAAATATCTCTAAGAAACTTATAGGGGACTTAAGTTTCTTTACAGATTATAGTTACATTTAGATTTTATAATTTGTCTTTTTATGTTATTTCATAAATAGTAATTTTACAGAGCTTTAATAATAAATAAATGAATTTTAAGTTAACATTATTTTTTTATTTTAACGGTCTCATAAGGTCTATGATATATAGGCCTGAAGAAGTAGAATGTGCTACTATTTGCGACGGTCCAAAAGAGTAATAGAAACAATTGAAATGCTCCAAATCGTCCTCGCAATGCGTGATGACAATACGGTATAAAGTGAGTAGCTCAAGAATTTTCTGAATTTGTCTAACGATATGTCTCACGAATGTATGTCTTATTCAGGCAAAGAGTGTTATCAAGTTATGTTATATAGCTTTGTGAAAATTAGGATACTACAGGAAGAAACTTAAAACTAATAAGTGTATATTTAATTAAATATGGCTTATTCAATTAAATTGGTATCATTAATAGCAATATATTTCTGTTAAGATGTTTGTGATTTTCGGTGTCCGGTATCTGTGAAGTTTCAATATTATGAATAAATATGATGGATACAAGACGTGGATCCGCGAGTGATTTCTGAGAAATTAGAGGAGATTGTCTCTAACTTAAGTCAACACAATGTGCGGTTGAGAAATGTGTATTTCGGAATCATTAAGAGTCAAGGATGACCTGATAAGATGCACTAGAACTGGCTTTTCAAATGTCCAATATTTAACGTAATTTCGAAAAAAGTTATGTTTAATATCAGTTCTTTTTTCAATCACCTCAATCAAAACTAAAATATTGTATGGTTGAATTTCAATGCCAACCAAATTTATAATTCAAATATATATACTTAGTCTGCCTTGCCTTAGTGTACGTTACATTTATTAGTATTGCAGTGTGTTATAAAATAACACACTGTAATACATAAATATAAAACCATTAAAATAAATGAAGCTTATTCAAAGTGGTTTCCATTGGCATAGGAACACGCACTCTTTCTGTAGCAAAATTCTTAACTGCCAATTGTATGGATTGTTTAAGGGACTCCAAATTATAATGGCGTTTAGAGCAAGACTTACTCTCTAAAACTGATCATAAAGCATACTCAAGGAGATTAAGATCAGGACTAAATAACGGGCAGTCTTCAGCTCTGATGAAGTCCGGAACGTTCGTTTCTAACCAAGATTGGGTGAATATATAACCGGACCGCCGGGTCTTGCTAGCACCATTCTTGGTTATTGAACACGGTGCTGTTAAACGGCTTAGCTACCTTCTCAAGAATGGTATCTTGGTACACATGTTCCGAGCTTTTGACACCGTTTTTACAAAAAAATATAGCCCCACCAAACCATCACTCAAGTCGGATAAGGCCCACGTTGTATTCTTTTCAAATAAACACGGTAATTTTGTTTGTTAAAATATTGCTCAATTGTAAATAAATTCTCATACGTAAACTTAATTTTTCTGTGACCACCCTTTGCGTACCCCTTACGTAGTTAACCTTATTTTTTTTTAAATTATCAGTTAAATAATTACCAGTGCGCCAGTAATAGGCTGCAAGTCCCAAGTCGTTTTTTAAAATACGCGACATGGTTTTTATTGCTATCTTCATCTCTCGTGATAAAATCTTTTGATTTCGGACAGGATTTCTTCGAATGCTTTACGGCCGTCTTTTTCCGTTACAAAGTCAAATAATTTTATTTAAAATAAAAAGATATGCTTCGTTATTCGAACGTCATATAATTTACATATGACTAGCGTACCAAGCGTGTGGAGGATTGCAAAAATTGTATTTTGCACCATACCTACTTTATGTAATGTAATCACAGTAATTCAGTTCTCTTTGTAACCCCACTCCATTTTAATATCACAAAATATTTTACAATATATTGGCACGAAAATAAGAAAACAGAATGTTCAATCATATAAAAATGTCAAATTCCAAATTCAAAAGCAATATTTTATGTATAACATATATTAATTATAACATTATTTATGGCTAGATTCTTAATCTATATCTCTACTTTCTGCCTGAAATTGAGATATGTGCATGTTGAGTGGCGGGACTCAAATATAATATATAACTACATGTGGCCATCGTTACGCAGTGGGACAGTTTCATTTCTCCATTCTGATTCCTAGGACAAAGCGACATTGACGTAAAGTCTCGACTTCCGGCATCATTAGACGCCATTATATATGATACGCCTTCATGATATGGGTGCATGTGTATTCGATTCTGATGGAAGTAAAAAATAACTTCATAATATTTTTTTATAACGAGTTTATTTTATAAATTAAAATAACAAAATAATTATTTTTGGTATCTCTTTGACAGATATCAACTTAATGTATATTTTGTTATAATATAGAACCATATAGGTACTTATATTTTATTCAAAAGCTATGAATAATATATTTTTATATAGCTATATTAAATAAATGTTTCATCTATTTATCAATGAATAAATTTGATATAAAATAAAATATTATCCGTACAAAATTAAATTAGGTAAAAAGATACATAAATTTTATATAAGTACATGTCATGTATAGATAAGAAATTAAAAAATTAAACAGCCGATGGAACTCTGATCCTAGGTTCAATTTGAACTCTAAATCCGTCGCTTCTCTTGAGGATGATATCAGCTTGAAGCACGAACTGGTCTTCAGTAACATCCGACACCATTTTGTAGTTTCGAAGAATTGTGGATAGCAAGATCTTAAGTTTCAAGATGGCGTATTTACGACCTGTAGAAAATATAATTTAATCATATGAGTATTAATTATATAATTATATGAGTATTAATTATATAATTACATATATAAAACGGCTTTATCCCTTTTTCGGCATAGGCAAGCAAATGAAAATATTTTAAACAAAATTAGTTCTTTAGACTCCGTAAGCATTTATTTTTTTCCCAACACGAACCATTTCATTTAAATAGCTGAATATATTATAGTAATATTTGAAAACACTTTTGGCACGAGCCTGTTTATTTAAATTTATTAAATTACTATTAATAATGTTAATGTTAAAGATCTTTGGTTTTTGTGATTTTTACATATTTTAAATTAACCTATTCTAACCGGATTAATCACGTATATTTTGGTATTTGATAATATATTTTAGAAAATTCGACATTTCGAACATTATACAGTAGTCCGTGGTCAAACGTAAGGTTTTCTAAAATATATTTTGCAATACCAAGATATTTACGTTTGAATGGCGCAGTGGGATAGTATCAGACTGCAATTGTTATTGGTTGGGGTTCGATTCCTACTCAGTGCAATGGTCATAAATTAGTTATTTTCATTTCTCCAAGACAAAGATAAAGCGTGGTGGTCTTGATTCTACGTTCTCTCTGACTACTAAAAAGACAAAAAAAAAACCTTTTAAAAGAGTTTCATATAATTTTTGTATATTACGTATTTTTAAAATAGACAAATGGTATGGACATAAATATATTAAAATAGATTTTTCACTTTCCGCGTGTGCGTTTTTGCTAAATAGATCGGAAAAACGAAAATATTTTTATTGCGTTATTATATCTTTAATACTACCCAATTACAACACAATGGCGTCTAGGTATTATATTATAATCATTATTTAAACAAAAATGTATAATTTAATTATTATAATTAATGAAAATGGAATGAATGGTCACAGATAATTATTATAGATTAAATGATAATTAATTCTGGTTATTACAAAAACTATTGAGGCCTGACTGAAGGTAAATCGTTATGTTTATGTAAATTACGTTTTAAATTAACTACTAGCACGTGCCACATTTTGTCCATCTATAATATTTTATAATATTATATGTAAATTATTCTAAAACCTGTACGATATATTGCTTTATAAATAAAATGCGGATGTTACATTTCATGTTATTAAATTATAGTAATTTTGTACTAGAATTAGCCAGTTAAGTAGAACTTTACTGTTTTAATTTCAGTTTTCTTAGTCTGTTAGAAGTACCGTCACATAATTTGATTGATTTCACGAACTAGATTGATTCTTATTTATTATAATATTTAATTATTATAATTAAAAAGAGAAATTGTTGTAGTTTCTAGTTAGCTCTTCTTAGCAGAATTGCCATCTGTGTTAGCTTACGGTAGGACTGTCAATACTGACATTTTATGTTAATTGACCATTTGAAAGTGCTTGTCATAGACTATTTGATTGATTTATTGCATTATTTAATTTGTTGCCACAGAGAACAACTACTTATATTTCGAAATCCTAAATATAATAGAGGTAGAATAATTTATTATGTAATATATAGAATATTACCAAATAAATTAATTCACCTTCATTGATTTTTAATATAGATATGCTTTTATATAACGGTAATAAGAGATTTGACTTTTATATTTAATAAATGGCAAGTAGTGATTGATCTTTCGTAGATTTTTAAAAGTAGTTATAAAGCTTATTACATAAACATTTCAAATGTTGCATCATCAATGACAGGCTTACAAAATTATAATATATGTTTTATTTTTGTGTTTTTCTTACCCACACAACTTCTGGGTCCAGCGCTGAACGGTATATAACTGTAGTAGTGTCTATTTTGAGTATTTTCTGGCAAGAAATTGTCCGGATTAAAAACATCAGGGTTTTTGTAATATTTTGTATTCCTATGAACTTGGAATTGTCCAATGACGACGGTCGCTCCAGCCGGTAAAACGTAGTTGTTGGTTGCTAAGAGGCGAATAATAAGTAATATAAAAAAGCTAATAAACTAATATTATTTTCATTACTTTCAAAGTACGTACCAATTTTGACATCACGATTCAATTTCCTAGCAATAATGGGAACTGGTGGGTACATTCTCAGAGATTCGAAGATAACACGCTCTAAATATTTCATTTGGAGGGTATCTTCGAAGGTGGCAGGGCGATCAGAGTCTCCGAATATTGAATATATCTCGTCATATACTCTAGCTTGAATGTCTTGGTGAACGCCGAGGAGACAAAGGACAAAACTAGATCCAGCTGCTGTCGTGTCATGTCCCTGTAATTTAATATTAACTTTATTATAGTATAAAATAATATAAAGTTATAAGAGAAAAATGCGTATTACTTTCGCGTACCTCAAACATAATAGTATCGACTTCCTCTTTAATTTCATGGTCTGTAATATTATTTGTACCATTTTGTGCAGATTCAATCATCAGATCCAAGAAAGCAAGACGCTTTTTTACACCTAATAAAGGGTTACAAGCAATTTAGTTCACATTTATATAATACTAATATTTTGTTTTATTTATCATGAATATATAAATATAGGGTTTTCAAGAGGTTTTATTTACAAGCAGCAGTGGTATCTTACCAACATCATTTTCATCGTTAAAGTCCAAGTCATCACGATAGCCTTTGAACACTGTGTCAGCTAAAGTTTTAACGTTGGCCAGACCGGTCTCGTCTTCGGGACTTGACCGCGTAACTTCTTCAAGCGTAGGTGGGATTATGCCTTTCGCTTTATTTTGCAAATACTTTTCTTTCTTGTTTTTAATAACCTGTTGAAAGTCATTTTAGAACTATATTGGAATAAGTGTAAGTAATGTTTTCTATATAAATTCTTAATGAACAAGAACCGTACCTTATTAGTAAGACCATGAATAATATCCAACAAGCTCTTTTGCTTTTTAAAGAATGAAGTAAACTTGAAAATGGAATCGAAACGTAAATGAAATTTATAGTGCCTTTGATGAATTATGTCGCACATTCTGAAAAAAGAAACCAAAATTAACAAGGTCTTACCTAATATCGGTAATTAGTACTAATCTCCTTTGTATGATTTTGTGTAACTTACTTCATTACAGCCATAGCGTAGTCAAAGCCTGATTTGCCATCTTGAGTGTCCTTGGTTATTCCCATGGCCGTCTCTAAACGTACCAATAATAAATAAGTCATAGCCAATGTTTCATTAAATACAATACAAGTGAACCTTGTTTATATTATAATAAATTTTCGTTAAAAAACTTGCCGTATTAATAAATAATTAATTTTATTTAACTTTTGAATAAAATATTAAAATTATTTATTTAAATTTATTAGCAAAAATTACAAAAGAATAAAAATTATTCTATTAGAGTTGTGTGTATCGTGTTTTACCTAATAGAATGTCTACAGTAACTCCACTCATATAATCGTGTACATCAAAGACTTTTCCAGTCTCCCCTTTCATCTTCTTTACAACATTCTTGCTGTTTTGATTAAATACATCCACAAATGACTTTAAAATGTTAATATGGAATGTAGGAGCAATCATTTTACGGTGCGACCTCCATTTCTCGCCTGAAAAAAATGTATTATTATAATAATAGAAAGTATAAAATATTTATTTGCTATATAATATGTAATTTAAATTTTAATTCGATGGATTAATTTTTGGAACTCATGTTAAATACTTATTGATGATTAGAGATATTAAAAATAAAGGGAATGTCTAAAGGGCTTGTAGTATTAGATTTTTCTATAAATATGTTCTGTTTTTTGAATTAAAGCAGTGCCATTCACTTCAGGATTGCTAGTACTACCACACAATTTGTAACGCGGTTTCAGTGACGGCATCAATGATTATGACTATAGGTCTATGCCTATAACTTGCTTGCATACTTTAAAATGGTAATATCACACACAGACAAAAATGCAATTAGCTTTCTGTCATATAAAATTAGATAAACGCGTAGGAAAAGGAGACTACAGCAGATTACAGATGTCAAATCATCTTCAAACCTTCAAGGGGGAGAAAAGAAACAAAGAATTGTAAAATTAATTCAATTAAAAATAAAGAAAACTTCGAAATGCTGTGGCGGGTAAAAAACTAATGAAAACCGATCTACAACTTTAATAGAGCTACATATAAGAGCTACAAATTTTCTTTACTGTTTATGAAATTGGTATATCGTTCAATTTGTGAGGTATAAAAAAATATGCATTTAAGATTTTTGGTAGTACATAAAAGTAAATGTAATATAAGTTTTTTTAATTTCTCCAAAAACAATGACAGTATACATTTTTTTTTACTTAATTGAATAATTTTATTTTAAAGCGCGTTTAAACATTAATGGCTGTTATATTATAGGAAATCTACAATGCAACGCCTTTTAAATTATATGACTATACCTGAGCTAATAAGCAAGCCTTCGCCAAGCCATGGCTTGAAGAATCTATACTCGGAGGCTTTGTCAATATGAACTTGGCTGTTTAGAATGACTTCAACGTCATTTGGATCTGACAAGAATATGATCAGTTTCGAGCCAAGCCATCCACGGACGACTGTTCCATACTTTTCAGCATACGTCAGGGCCATCGTAATGAGTTCTATTTTGAATGCAAAAAATTACAATTATTAATAATATACGACATTACCAGTATAAGGTAAGTATTAAATTTTATTATTAAAATTAGGTGGCGTAAAGGTGGCGTAGTGTCTTTATACTAATTATTTCAGTTTTTTTATATTTTTCTAAATTTATTAAGAGAAACTAGATCAAACGTCTATTATTTAATAAATATTAAAAAATATTGAAGCTTAGTTTCGAAAAATGATTAATATTTGATGATAATCATTATTGATAACGATGTTAATGATGTATTATATGAAAAATTACCTTCAGGTTTCTTGCCTAACGCTACCAGTGCGTTTCCAAATAACGGTATCGGCAGAGGACCGGGCAATAGATTGCCCATTTTGTAGAGTCTCGACTGTTGCTGCCATCGGTAGAGCAACCACAAGCCCGTTGCGAACAGCACAAGAGGGTAGAAAATCAGTCTCGTCGTATTAAACGAGTAAGGACTGATGTCTTCTACGACCGTCATTGTTCCCTTTTGAATAACGCAATAAAAGATATTTATTTAAAAAAATATATATATTTGAAATTGACTTATTTGTAATGATAAAAAGTTAATACGTAGAGATGTATGGCCATCTTGGTGCAGTGTGATAGCGTCTGACTGTATACGAGATGGTTATGAGTTCGATTCCCACTCAGGGGAATTATTATATTTAAATTATTTTAATTTCTCCTCTTTGGTGACAAGACAAAAGAAGAAGAAGAAGAAGAAAGAGTTCCTCCACTTAGATTTGGGTGGAAAGTTGAGAACGAGGAGTCTAGATGCTCTCTGCCTACCTTGCTAAGCTTTACTTGCTAAAAAAATATGAGAATATACGGTACCTTTATTTTATTCCACTATTAGTTAAAAATATATATTGGTCACCGTACATCTAAGTCCGCACTCAAACTACGCTGCAACTTTTAAATAAGTACACCTTTATTTATCGTCAGATTGTTGTTCACGTTTTACTTAAAACATATAAATATGCAATAATAAAAATATATTAAGGGGCATTACATACCTGTTACAAACGATATATATATAAATAGATATATGTATTTTTTTTTTTTTTTTTTTTTTTTTTTTTTTTTTTTTTTTTTTTTTTTTTTTTTTTTTTTTTTTTTTTTTTTTTTTTTTTTTTTTTTTTTTTTTTTTTTTTAAAACTTTATGTAAGGTAAACACGCAAATTTTGTACAAAAATCAAGTTACCGTAGAGCAATTGGTAATAGAATTTAGGCGTGATAGAGATTTTTTTTTTTTTAAATGGAGCAAATAAGAAACTCCTTATATTTTTTTATATATAACTTAGCTAACCCTTAATAGAATATTTTTTGTTATAAAGATTGAACTTTAGCCTAAGATTTTTCATTGTTTGCTAATCCACGACAGTGACCACTTAAATTGGCAAAGAAATGACAAGCAAAGTAATTAATGTAAAAATAAATGTTAGCGATAGACATATGTTATGTATATGTTTTTTTTTTCATTTATCTTTAAATTTTACACGTTTTCCTTAAAATTATAAAAATATGCGTACTCTATTAGAGGTCTACTGTTCGTAAAACGCAATGTGCGTGGATTTTATCTCTTTTTTACGCATATATACTCAAATACAATGCGTTAAATATTAATCTTATTATTGCTTCCATTAACAAAGTTGACTATTTAGAAAACGTATAAAAATTTGAACGCAGCGGGATTTGAACACGCTTTTCGTCTTTTTTGAAATTTTCGTCTTTTTTAAAATTTTCACTTAAAATTTTCCTTTTGAACGTTTTCTAAATATGTCTTTTTCAATTTCCTAAGTGTGCGAATAACACTTTTAAAAATGTTAAAAAAAAATTGACTATTTTAACAGTGAATAAAAATTATAATGATGATAAACAATTTAATAAAAACGAGTTAAAGTAATGTGACACAGTTGAGAAGCTTTTCTACCTTCATTTTACCGGTCTGCTAATATTAAGCGCGGTGATGCGTTCCGCCATCTAATACGTAATATCTCTTGACAGAATTCATATCTTTCTAGTTATAGGGAGACACGTGTAAAAAAAATTTTTATGCCAAAATACATTGCTGCTCCTATAATAAATATTATTATTTTTAGGAAAACTAATAATTTACTTAAACGTAGCGGAATTCGAACTTGAAAAGACTTTGAAGAGTGACCTTTAAATTTTTGTACGTTTTCTTAAAGAGTTCTTCATATCCTATGGGTGTAAATAACACTTTAAAAGTGTTAAAATATTACTATAATTCTAAAATTTTAATTGTAATTCCTTTATGTTTAAATGTTTTATACAAAATTTCCATACATTATATATGTGTAACTGGAGTACGATTGTTTTAATATTGATTGCGTCCTTAATTGACCCTAAATTGACTGCGGCTGTGGAACATTGATTAAGAAGGCTACTGTTACCAATGGTAGTTGTATTTATGTTTAGGAGTGTAGCTTATATTATTTAATATGCATAATATAATTTTTTTTGTAATATAACACGAATAATTCGGGCTCATCTATACTTTATAAGCTTGTAACGCTAACTTATTCCCTCCAAAAAATTAATATGTCTTTTATGGGTCTGAGTATACGCATCTATCATTCAATTCCAAAACTTTTAATTTAAGGACAAAAATATTTTTATATGATTTGAGTATAGTGCAAGTTAGCTACCATTGTATTAAATAAAAAAAGTTTTACAAAATGTATTGTTATTTATTTTAAAAAAGTACGTGTCTTTTCCTTAAATACATATGTAAACATTAACGAAAAAAAATAATTGTGACTTAAAATCGAACAGTAATTAGTATATGTACGGTATGTTTGTATAATGCCAATGCAAAAGAGAACAATCAGTGTAACATTTAAAACAATTATTAATTAAACAGGGAAAGGTACATGAAATTAGTTCTTGAAGTGATGGCCATTTTAAGTTACAGCTAAATGATGAACAAAACAAAAGGCCAATGTCTGATTAACATATATTTGTATGCGTGTATTGTATATGTAATGTGTACTGTTATTAGATGTCTTTAATGGTCAACTCAGTACAAACTTGGAACGGATAGCGTTCCAACTAATTTTAAACTAATAGAGTCAGAATATGGAACTTAACATGCTTACAAAGATTGAACTAAACTGAGTCTAGATACCAAAAAATAAAAACCCCTCTATCAGTATCATTACATCAACAAAAATAGGCAGAAAAGTATGAACAACTACAAATTGAACGCACTTTCATACATTACTAGAATAGCCTCATCTACAAAAATTGTTTAAACTATTATAATGACGAAATTATTAAAGAAAATAAATACAAAAACACAAGAAAATAATAATAAAAAACATATTTGCAAACTTTGAATATATAGTTTTATTTAGCTTTATTGCAAAATTATCTGTGTAATTTAGTTCAATTTTATGTAGTTTATTTTGTTATTTTAAAAGATTCTGATTTTAAAGAAATATTTAATTTAATCGACCATGTTGTAAAATTATTGAGTATAGAGTACTTATCAAGTTCTAGATTAAAATCAATACGTATCTCACTTCATTGTATTTTAGCATATTGAAGATTGTTTTTTTGAGACATTTTGTATTAAAATTATAGTGATAATTTAATTTCAAATTAAAATTGACACACTAGTGAAAGGAAATTATTAACTTTTAGAGCCAAATCATGTAACTACAAGATTGCATTAATAATGTTACAGGCATATTTAATATAATAGTTATACTTTCATATATTCTTATGTCAACTAAAGCAATTTGAAATAACTAAACAGAAAATATAATAAACATGAGTATTAAGTTAAAAAGGAGGCCAATCGAGAAAATTACATAAGTAAAGACTCGTGTTAAACTGTTTTGTAACGGTTTTAAAAGTGACATAACCAAGGGTTTTATTTAAACCGCAATTTTTATCTTATGAATAAGAATTCGTGAAAGTAAAATAAAAATATACATTGGTAATATATTTGTAAAAGCAATTAATTGTCGTTTCTTGGCACGGGGGCCGTCTTGTTAATATATATTTTAAGTACCGTTAATTTGATGATTTGAAACATTGACTATTACAACTTAGGCATAACATAATTTCATTGTTTTCAATAATTTCTATAAATGCCGCATGTAACATTATTTTTTGCATTTTACTCTTCCTAGAATAAAAAGAAAATGAATAAAATGAAAATCAGTGTTTATAAAATAAAATTACTATTATAATAGAATTTTCAAAATTCTTTAAGAATGAAGAAATGAATTCTTTTTGAAAGAGTTTTCTGTCTCAAAAACTACCATTACGCGGCAAAGTTCTATTTTTATTGACTGCTTGCTATCTATATACTCCTGTTAATTAATAAGATTTTACTTTTTAAACAAGCGTGAACTTTACAAGTATAGCGATTTCGTACATCCGCCGGGCCGCGTCCTCGCTTAAATCACAAATTTTGCTCAAATTTATTATTTTATCGAATTATTTAAGTATGTACTAACAAGGCAATCCAGAAATCGTTATCGTCAGGAAATTAGAACTTAGTTAAGGCCTACTTTAAATACCACATTAACATGTTTTCTGTTTAGTGTTTAAAGATCAGGCTCCTAATGCTTATTAGTGACTCTAGAACAAGGAAGGAACGCATGACCCGACCAAATAGTCACTCTGCCCCCGTATTTTTAAATCTCTGATATCTTTAGGGATATATTCATTTAAGTGCCATGTTGTTAAGGTCTATATTATTGTTCTAGTAAATTTATATCCAATTTCGCTTCATGATTTTCGCGTCTTATACATTAACTTAACAGGTCTTAGGCGATTTTCAGTAATTTTATCTGTTATTAGATTGTCCTTGAAGCTGCCCCGCATATATTCGTTTCGGACCTGGTCCTGTCTAGTCACCTCTCCCGTCCATCTATATACCCTACATACAATAACGCAGGACGCACACCTGCTTTGTTAACTTTGCCTTTTTATTCATAGGTTACGTATACGTGGATCATCGCCATTTCAACCACGCGGTATTTATTTTATGGACAACGTCAGCATTGACACTTGCATCAGCTGTTAGTATAAAGCCCAAGTATTTAAATTTGTCGACTGTGGGAATAAGTACTACCACGAGTACCACCAACTACCACGTTACCACCAAAAGGGCATTTCAGATGTTCCGTCTTACTTCTAATCACCCTCAGGCCGTACTTCTCCAGAACCATTGTCGTCATGTGACGTTACTTTAATGCTCTTATAATTTTCCATGAGTCTGATATGCGCTTAGTGAATAAACTTATATTGTAAAGCTTGGATAGGTTAGGTTAGTTCAGAACCTTTCCTAAGATTCACTGATATCTCATCGGGGCCTGCAGCTTTTCATGTGTCCATTTTGCTATGCTAGTAATAAACAATAGCATTTTATTGCAAAGCCAATACGAGGAACAGTACAAAAGATTTTAACAGTAGTGTACAGAGTGTGTAAAGGCAGTCTTATTGCTGGTAGCAATCTCTGCCAGACAACCTTTTGTGAGAGGACTATTGCTTGGTCTTAATAGATACGGGTTAGTGCAAATAAAGAAAATTAAAAGATTTATACAAAATATAAATACTATTTCTACAGAACTAGATATCACTTATATAAGGAAATAATAATACATAATACAGTAAAAGTAACATATTAAACATATAAATATATATACATTAATATATAATAAATACACATATATCATAAATGAAAAGGCATAATATTATAAATTAAGACAATGAACCAAGGTGTATAAACATATACACATCTATACCTATAATAAAAATGTAACTGATCGCTGTCTGTATATAGAAGAATTATTAGAAAAAATACTATTGGGGCGTCTATCAATATAATAGAACCCAAAACAATGATTTTTAAGTTTCTGTGATGTTTGTCTGTGGTATTGTGCACGCTAATCTTAGAAACGGCTTAACCGATTTTAATGCAGTGTTGACTTGTGTATTTAAGTTAGCTTTCCTCAACATTTAGTGTTTATTTCAAATCAATCGAGTTAAAAATAGTTACAACCATTTAATTTATATATATTTAAACAAAGTTTGTGATTTAAGTGAGAACGCGATCGGGCAAATAAAACAAATAATTTAGTCATGTAATTTATGAAGGAGAGCCCGCGAGGGGGTTGCTAGTACAATATATAAACAGATATATATTATTGCAATGAAATATTTATTGAGACGACATTTAAATATATTTTGAAAGAATTATGAATGTCTGATGGTATCGTATCCCATAGTTTTATATATTTCGTGGTAAATGAATCACCATAATAACGCGTGTAAGCAGTTGAAAACATTAAGCAATTATCATTTCTTGACTGGAGATGGAATTGACAATAGTATTATTATACGTTTTCTAAATATCTGTCTTTTTCAATTTCCTAAGTGTGGGAATAACACTTAAAAAATGTTAACTAAATATAAAAAATGAAATTGACAAGATGTTTCAGCACCGAAGAATTAAAATCGATTTTTTAAGTATTTAGGAGTGAAAGGATTCTTGAGGATCGAATAAAGGAGTGAAAGGATTTGCAAATTGCGACTATCTAAGACAATTGGCCCCCCGTATCTTTTATTATCAATGCCGTGATTTATAACTTGGTAGTCATTGCCAATGTCTCGAGATTTTGAGCATTTCCATTTTGTTTCTTGGATCCAACAGATGTTAATGCATCTTTTCTTAAGAATTTTACTTAGTTGCCCCTTAGAGACCCTAAGTTCCATGTGTTCAGTGTTATTTCATTTTTAATACTTATATTTAAATGTGAATACTTGTTCTTGTCCAAGTGTTCGTCGCTTCGTGGGAACACCCTAGCAGTATAAGCGTTGAGTAACATTCGCATCATATTATTCGCATGTACGTCGCTTGAGGGGTACGCCCGAGTATTTGTGCCCTGTTTCATTGTCTTGTGTTTTTATGTGAGAGAAGGTTTCTTTGGCTATTTTAGGATAAACAAGTTCATAGGACATTCTTTTGATCTATTTCGTAAGGTTTAGCCAGTGTTTGCAACATAACCGCACGACAATGTGGTACTTACAATCAGTCTTTGAAATTCTCGGCTTTACTCAATTAGAACGCGGACTTTTTGTGGGCAATCTGCATTCTTTCCACTTCTGTCCGATTCTATACTTCTCTACGTTTTTTCCTATTCTCTCCAACCCTGTAGTTATCTCCGCTCGCTTCTTCCTCTTCCAGTCTCTCTACTTCTCTCCACTTTTTTCCGTAAAAGTCAGACATTCAATGTTATTTAACTGCAAAATGTATAATATTTTACTTATACCAATCACCCAAATCACCAATCACCAATAAGAAACTCGTAAAGATGCACCCTCATAAGTGGTTACCCTGGTCATGATAGTGGAAACAGGATATCGTAAACAAAGACACGATAATAAAATTAATTATTAATGGATCATCATCCTTTAACTGATAACGGATATTATACTCATAACTAAGTAAACTATAGTAAAATACAATAGCAGCTATGTTAACTAACTAATATATGAAGCGATATGCAGAGCGGATGCTGATGTTGCTCTGCTCGGTCAGATAGTGGTACCTCCATTATCGTTTATTGAGTCACCTTGATACAAGATGCATTTACATGCGGTCATCATTGTGGTCGCCCTGACCGTTTTTGATTACTTTCACTTGCAATTTTATTAGACCCATGAACATTAGTTAGTAGAGAGTCATTTTACCTTCGAATTTCCGGAAACGCTTAAATCTTATATTTCACGTGACGAATGAACGTTCAAGATATATTTCAGATATATTCTGAATTTACTAAAACGCTTAATAAAAGTACGTACAAGTTAAAAATAATATAAACTTATATAGAAACATTCAACCCCTATTTAGCCCTTTAGTGGAAGAATTTGAATGCAAATAATGCAGCAGCTTTCACTCACTGATATTGGTATTTACTAATTTTTGATCAAGACCCCAAGAATAGAATTTCGTGCTTGTAATTTTAAGCCTGACGTACTTCCATACAAACTTCCAATTCCTATTTCACCCCGTTAGGGGTTAAATTTCCAAAAAATCTATCTTAGTGAGTGTCTTCTCAAAAAAATAACCTCCCAACCAAAGATCATGCGTCCAAGTTCAATAGTTTACGCTTGGCGATGATGAATCAATCAGTCAGTGAATCAGGACAAGCTATTTTATACGTATAGAGACCTAACCTTGAATAAAACTTTAAATGTCAAGCAGTTTCAATTTTGGAAATTACCATAACGTGTAGGCTTGTTTAAAAATAAATATAATTTTTTAATTACAAAATTGAAAGTATAGCAAAATTATAAGTATATGATATATAGTATAGCTTTTTTTTAATTCACTTAGTACTTCTTCTCTTTCTCTTAATACCAGATTTTCTATATAGAAAGAATAGTTAAAAAACCATTTTTAGATAGCGTATAAAATTTTAACGCAGCGGAACTCGAAATGGCGCCTCTTGGAATCCGTCCAAACGCTGTAACCGCTAAGCTATGCATTCTACACCCTGCTACGTCGAAATTCTGATTCGTTTATTACAACTTATTTTTGTTGTAAGCCACTCTGTATTTTTGTTCTTAGCGACGTAGTCGGATGAAGAGCGCATGGCATAGCGGTCAAAGCTCTCGGCGGTTTCTAAGAAGCGCGGGTTCGAATTCTGCTTCGTTCAAACTTTTATACGTTTTCTAAAACTGATTTTCAGTTTCCTAAGTGAAACAATAATAACACTTACGTAATAACACTTTAAAAAAATGTTAAAAATAGAGTAGTTAATAATAGCTTTGTAGCTTACAGTGTTTCTTTATCGATGTAAAGGGACCATTACTATACGCCTACGAGCAAAATAGACTAAATTCGTTTATTATACTAATTTGGTTTTGTAAGTATATAAATTATTACACAAGTTTTTTTTATTTATGTCACTTACATGCTTACGAGTTATACGAGTTTATTTGATACTTTATATATTTTGTATGTAACGTAGTTGGAAAAGTGTCCATATAACACGATTCACATCGGCTTATCTTTAAAAATGAATAAATTAAATATTAATATTATCGGCCAGGACGAACCTAGATTTTTAATATTTATTTTTATCACTTAAAACTTCACATTTCGCCATACAAGAATTTCAGACGACAATATAAGAATTTAGAGCATCTAAGTTGAACTTCAATACATAAAAGCAAATGGCATCGTAGCGAAAGTTATATACCGTGATGGACATTTTATTTTGTCATAATAAATATTTATAATTTTATATGAGAGAGATTACTTTCACGTGGTAAGGACGCTAAATTATTTAGTAAATTTTTTGATGATAATGATTTTTAAGAAGAATTAGTATCGCAAGAGTATAGAATTCACGCATACAAAGTTGCGGGAGACAACTACTCTAAAATATATTCATGAATTATAATAAATTTAATAAATATTATATTACTAAATCACACATTAAATAAATTACTAAATCTTAAATATTATATGTAATTGATTTTGTTTCGGTTCACGTTTATGTGGCAAGCATTATTCAGAAATTACTAGACCGTAATTTCTGAATAATGCTTGCTCCATGCGCAGGCGCATGTGTTTTATAATTAAAAGTTAGCTACACATACAGTATATTTATATGGTAAAAGCCATATCAATTAAAGACGATGATTTTTAATCTTAAACATCAAGTTAAAATTTCAATTTGATAAATAATTGATACTTGCCAATAGGTAAAACACAATTAAAAAGAGATTGAATTTTGTCAACTGAGGCAGGCAAAAACATTTTGCCTGTGTTTTATCAAACTTACTGTTTGATTGGGAATCTTGGAAACCTCAATAATAAATTTTATAAAATTGTGATTATAATGTGTCATGCTTTTTGCTAATAATATTAGAAGCCACATTTATCATTCATTCATTAACTTAACGAAATATACCGATTCATTACCTAAACTACCTTCCAAGTTATCTGAATAAGATTTCACGATAATGTTATTTCGTTTCAAAATCTTATCCGCCGTTACGGACTTTGGCTGCCGAAATATTCAAAATACAGTGGTCACTTGATGCAAAGCTCCGGGTAAACTAAGCGAAAATTACGCAGCCTATTTACTTGACACAAAACTAACATTAAACTTGGTCTGCTATTAAACGACAACAAAAATTTTTGTAATCATATGAAATTTCGTGCCTCAAAAATGAACATAGTGGTTTTCTTATTTAATCGAAAGAAAAATACTATTAAAGTCATCGTTTGCTAATACAAACATATGGCGAACACGTTCCATCCAACTGTTAAAATAACATGCACTAATTGATAATCTTCAGCGAGAAGACCACGTTCAATGTGTGGTGAAACTAGGGCGGTATTGTGTATTATGAACTTTAGAAGCTCGGCAAATTTGTTAATACCAAACGCTGTCGCCAATAAATAATTATTATATACCATACATTAATCCAAGTCCGCGATGGTCCAGAAGGCATGGCAAAAAGATTTGGATACATGACCGTGCCCTGTCTCACACAAAAAAAACAGTGAAAGATACTTTAAAATTTGGATAGGATATCCTTCCGCGTTCTCCGTACTCCCCTGATATGGCGCCATTTAACTATTACCTATTCACATCAATAAGGCACGCGTTCACAGAGCAACATTTCAGCGATGTTAGAAAATGGCTCAATTAATGGTATGCCGCAAACGACAAACATTATACATTTGTTTCAGTTACGGTAACGGAACTCCAAAACATTACAAGGTTTCTAAAGTGATATGTGTAAAGACTAAGAAAGAGTTATTAAAAATAACTAATCTAAGCTTTTTAAAATTTAACTTATTCCCTAAGGGGGTTAAAAAGGGAGTTGACCTGTACGAGTATATGAAGTTTCTGCCTGCTCGCGTGTCAACTCCTTCCCTAACCTGTGTGTACTGGCATCTGTTAATAAAATATTTTTAATAAAAAAAACAGTCGCAATCACAGGCACAGCAATGCCTCCGCCTCCGCAATACATTAACATTTAAACCTTACCGAGGAAAATTTATCATATTGTACAATTCTGAAGGGATACATTGAAAAATACGTACATTTAGTTTCATTTTCTCCTTTTGGTCTAAATTTTATCCCTTGACTTGTATATGTGATAGACATCAAGATATTCGAATGCAACTCTGGTTTACTATCAATACTGGTGTATTGGTCAATTAATGATTATTACATTGATTCATTCTCGATAGCGTTCTTTTAATTATGTTGGATTCAAGGACGCGGAAGCAGAACGAGTTATTAATTTACCTTGGTATTATAAAAATGGCCTAATAAATATGTAAAAATGGTGCTTTCAATCGGTATATACTTACCGATTATGGGCTTTATACATATATATGTATAAGGTAATATGATATTATATTATTATTAATATATTTTGCTATTTATATGTCTTATTTTTGTTTTTGGTAATTAACATATTATTTTAGACTGAATAATTATTTCATGTTCCATGTTGCAATTTAACTGTAGTAAATAGATTGAAATAAGTGTTGGTTTCAAGAACAAAGACGTTAGTCACAGTTAAGTTCAGCTTATATTTATGAATAAAAATAATATTACCTAAACAAAAACTTTGAAGTATGTATTTAAATATGACAATACTTACATTATATTAATACTTTTATTTTTACTGACTACTTGCATAGGTTATATATATATATATATATATATATATGTTATATATTATACTTGCTTATAGTATATATTAACGTGTTGATTTTGGATAAAAATATAATTAAGTACTTAGTTAATAAGCTCACAATAAGCTAAGAGCTGGATTTTATTTATATACAAATTAAATGCTAATAGCCTTTGGAATAATAATAGATTTATGTTTAATTTATGAGCTAACAATATATATATTTATAAATTTAAACATTTCCAGGCAATGTGGATGTTTATTTAAAAACCACAAACAAAAGACTTTTTAAGTGATAAAATTGTAATAAACAGAGAAAGGTCAATAAACTTAATTTAAAAAAAGATTTCAAAGAAAAGGTTCCCTGAGCTGTTTACTCTGTAAACCGCTCATGCCAATGAGGTCTTTACCCTCATAATAAAAAAGCTTAAAAATATTCTTAAAAATAACCTGGTTATTGCATATAGAAAATAATCATATATATTTTATATATGATTATTTTGTCTGCTTGTTCTAATAATTGTTACAAAGTTGTCAAAATAATATATTATCTTATTTTACGTTATATCTTTTTGTTACAATATTCTATTTATATAAACGTGCATGGTACTCTTGAACATTTTTTTTTATTTGATTGCCTTTCTTGGCTTCGAAATTCTTTAGAGGGTATAATTATACCCACTCAATGGAGCTTTCTTTATAATCAAGCAAAATAGTAAAGACTGTCTTGTATTTTGATATAAGCTCTGAGTGGGTTAATGGGACAAAAGGTCCACGCAAACGACAGTTATTTCAAATTTGAATATTTTTTAAATTACAATTATTTGAAAAATCTTTCTTCGGTGTCACACTTAATAAAAAAGTAACGTTCTAGTAAATGAGTATTGCAGAGCTATTTATCTTTATTTCCTTGGGAAATACATTTTGCAGGCCACTCTCACACAAGGCAGGACATTATCTGGCGGATGGCGTTATGTGAAACCATGGCACTCCCGATACTAGTCTCTGCAATATCTCATAGGAAACCCTTGCCACCTTCGGCTCCTCTGTACATTTTTACACTTCTACTACCTTCACTTTCAGAATGCCCTAGGGTTTCTTTAGGGACACCCGCTCGATGACTTGCAGGCTAGTTCATCTAATCATCTTGCAGTAGTTCCTCTAGGGTAAGAAAAAGGCCTACTGGTAGCCGATGACAAAACTGGTTTACATTCGTGAACAAAGTTCAATCACCTGGGCTAGATTAGATAATACATTAAAGAATATAAATAAATATTGATAGAGAACTCTTAAACTTCTGAAATATGAGTTACTAATATTTGATATAATTATATTATTTAAAACTGGTTCTATTTGACCACCTTGAATATGCTGTTTTCCATTAAGGTGATTGTGTCACTCAACGAAACTAAATAACTCTATAATGTTTACCTTTGGTTTTACGTAAGATTTTATTTTGTCATATTTGGCTCCAAGAAATTAATGTGATTGACATCGTATCTGATATCATTGATATTTTGAAGTCAAGATTAAGACAACTAAATTGTACGGAATATATAGAAATATGTAAATGCATTTAACTTGTATTTGCAAAGCGGTTAATTGTATATAGGTAAAAGATAATACTTATATGATTACATAAACTCAATGATAACTTGTAGTTACTAGTAATAAGACTAGTGTAGTAGTTATACGTATCCCACATTTGCATGACTTCGTTCACCATTTTGTGCTCAAATCAAAACGATATTTAATAGAACCAATATCTGTATTATATACAACCATCTCTCGAATAAAGCCCTCATCTGTACAATCTTGTAAGATAAAGTGCGGCGTTGAGTTTGGCCAGTCAATACGCAATATCTCGAATTCGAGTGGAAAGTGTAGATTGGAGTCTTGACACAAATCCCTGCCTGCTTGCGCGAGATTTTAACCCACACATAATTTTTACATTCATTGAGTCGTATCAATTCGGTACTTGTAACTTATATTACAATAGTAAAATGTATAGTTTTTTCAACATACAAAAATATTTGTGATACATACTTATACCTTTGTCTGGTATGTAATTCATATTTTCAAGTTAAAAGAAAGGAATGGAACCTTTTTCTTTCTTTTTTTTTATTGTCAAGTGGAAGGCTGAAGTATAGTACCTTAAGGTTTAATTATATAGATCAAAGTATATTGTAATCGGATAAAAACTATAAAAATTGATAAGATATACCAATTAAAAGGAAATTCGATAGCCAAGTGATGCAGACATTGATAATTCAATTTATTTTTTATTTGAGATAAAATTGTAAACAATATTTACTTGTTACACGCTCCATATACCTAATAATGAAATACAAGAAAAGTCCTCAAACTAGTACACACGCTATTTTTATAATATAAATAACATATAAAACGGCTTTCTCATAATTTAAATGAGTAATAGAAGAAAAAATTGCACTAGTGTCTCACTAAGATAATAATGACTTCTAATACGAGTATTTACGGAAGATAAGATAATGAAGCATCAAAAGTGATTGGAGTTTCATAAAGCCCTCGTTTCGGACCTATGTCACAGTGTACCCACAGAATTGATACGCGATGGACCGCGTTTCTGCGCCGGAGTTAGAAAAAATATATACAAATGAAAATGAAAATGGATCGACGAAAAATGGTGAAATTGAGAAAGTAAATAAGGACGTCCAAACAAATCATTCACCGTTTAAGAGACAGGTGTGTGAGACGTATGTAGCCTTATAATTGTTAAGTTTCTTAAACACTAGATACGATTAGTGGAAATAATATGGTTTTAAATCCTGAAATTAGGTCCTTTGTTATTTTATTTTTGAAATATTAAAAAAATATAAACGTGTAAAGTTGCAAGATGCATACATCAAATACATCATATTAGAGTTTACTATACAATCTTCCTCTTACTTACTTTGCATTTGAGTATATATGTGAGTAAAAAATATATTTAATTTAGCTGAAAACTCTAATGTCAAGCACAGTAGTGCTCCATTGAAGTAATTATGTTTTATGAAAATAAACTTTGTCATATTAAAAATTGAAGTGCGATAGAAACGTTACGTCACTTATCCATGTTTTCATCTTTTGTGATTTTCTTGTTGTTGGTAAACATTAACAAGGGAAGGATATAAATTAATAAATTACAATATATATTGATTTACTGTATATATTTGTATATTTATATATTACTAGTTTAGTGCTCAATTAAATTGTAGAAGTAAAAAAGAAATTGAATGCACAATATTATCCTACTAGTAATATTAATGAATTATGACAATTTTACAAAGTCTTAACGCTTGTTTCGTCTAAAATAACAATAACTGGTTGTTGCGAAATAAGAGATTTAATAAAAATGTCGTGTCAATTGACCGTATTTAAATGCTGATTTTTCTTGTTTTTGTTTAAATATAGGCACAAATAAAAAATAGTTACAATTAGCCTTTAAAATTGCATACAATACTGTGAGTTATTAAGCTACACTGCTTTGAATTAACTGTAATATAATATCGATGCAGATTTCTTTAACAGAGAACTGGTTTACATGTACAACCTCATATGCTAGTTTATTTACTGTACTCGTATTTCTTAAGGATGAGTCTTACCTGAATAAAAGCTTTTTAAAGTTAAAAGTTCAATTTCTTAACTTTAATAAGGAGAAAAGAATATATATCTTATACAAAACACCTACTTATTTGTTAAACATATACTGAATTTTAAAATAAGTGATTCATAGGTGCTTTTGGTATATTTATGCTTTGGTGCGATTTTTCTCGCTACAGGGCTTTGTCTTTGCAAACAATATTTGTGCATTTCGACCATATTATAGTGCAAAGTGGACTTTTAAACAAAGACTGTATACGCGTAAAAATTACAAAAAAGAAATAAAAATGTGAAATTGCATGTCTAATTTAAAGCTATATAATCTTTTAATGAATTAAATAGAGTATTTGATAAAGTATTCATTAATTATTATGTAAATACATTATTAAGCTTACTTTGGTACTTACTTTTAATGAAATAAAGCTGTGGCTATATTAAAGTTGTTTACTTAAACTACACTTTGTATTTAATTTTTTTTTAATTAATATCGATTTCGGTTTCGAAAACTTATATTAGAAGGGAAATATTTAGTAATTGGGACATTTGTTACTGCATGCGATACCTGCCAGTTGAAGTACAACTCAGAGGAGTGTCTCATGTACTAGTCTTAAATGTCACTATTTGAACCGTATTTATCGCTTATATATTGGTACTCGATTTTAAATTTGACTATCTTTTAACTTACTTGATGAGTAATTAATTTAACTAACGTACTCTATGTTTTAATCGTATCCATTACTTAGAACTACATATTATATAATTTTTATGAGTTTCTTAAAGAGTCCAATATTTTATGACATTTCATTTGCTACATTAATCCAGTTTAAATGAATTAAGTTTAGGAAAGCCTTGTAGAAAACAAAATATCTAAGTTATCGAAAGCCTTAAATATATTAGAAATCAGCTTATTTAAGAAGATGTTTCTCTGGATGGATGGATATTGCAGATGTGAGTGATATGTGAGTGATATGACATAAACTCTCTCTGCCTACCTTGATATAAACGATGGTTGGAAGTAAAACGATAGTAGTAGTTCTGGTAGAATCCGTGTATCGTGACCTCAGATTATATCAGATAATGGAATTTTACAAAAAAGTGGCACGATTTTAATATTACAACTAACATTTATCTTATCAATTGCTTTTTTTTAAATATAATATACATTTAAAATACAGTTATTACGGGTTATTTTAAATTATTAATTTGCACTGATGGTGAATGTATTGGAAATATATATATATTTTACGACATATTCGAATCCAAAAGTCTAATTAAAGTGTAGTGCTTATATAAAATAGTCTACAGCACAATATACCACCTTTGATTGAAATGTTATAGTTTCAAGAAAGAGATATATAATCAAATTTCTATTACAGTAGCTTCACTACTTTGACCGCATAGCTGGCTT
The DNA here is from genome assembly GCA_038994665.1 of Podotricha telesiphe. Classification (NCBI taxonomy): domain Eukaryota; kingdom Metazoa; phylum Arthropoda; class Insecta; order Lepidoptera; family Nymphalidae; genus Podotricha; species Podotricha telesiphe. The sequence continues at coordinate 85,095 of JAOYRR010000252.1, forward strand.
TGATAGAACTTAGTATCAATGCTCTCCGTTCACCGTTTTCCAGACATTACGTGTTGAGTGGCGAAATTCAACGCCGCCGTGGGGATCGGACTCATAACTAATTAAAGCCACTATGACGTATAATGACGAAGGTTTTTTTGCAGTTAAAATATTTAAAACTAGATGCTATGTCAACTATAGTGCATACATAAAAAAATTCAAATTCAAATTCTTTACGCTCTTACCTGCATATATATATATACATATATATATATCACATAGTCAGAGAGAACCTAGTGTCAAGACATTTTTGGAACTCCTATTTCTGCCCGAATTCGAGACATTTTTAAAATTTTACATTTAAATGTACCCTGTTTGTTTTTCCATTGCTGCATAAATATGCAGTACAATATTGTTTTTAACTAATTACTTTGTACAAATAGAATCGAGTTCATTCATATGATTCATCCTTTGTTAAATGAACTTTGATTTCTGGGTGGCACATATTGTTCAATATAATATAATATAGAAACGAAAATTCTTATCAGTTTTAATTAAATTATATTTCTGTAATTAAATGATTGCTCATATTTTAAATGAATTGGCTAACAGCTTTTGTTTTATTCATTTTTTTTTCTTTTAATGTAATTATTAGGCCGTCGTGGCGAAATGGGCAATTAATTGGTTGAATCTCCACGGGGGGTATGTTTTAATTATTTTTATTTCTCTCCTCTCGTCAGAAAAAGTGCGATATTGAAACACTCAACACTAGAGTCTTTATTGGGGTATGAGTGAGGAACGGAGAATAAATCTGACTCCCTCTGACTACCTTGCTATGCAGGACAAAGCGTGTAACTGTTTTATTTAGTTACTGATAGGTTAACCATATGTTGACGTCATATTGTGATACATTGGGTAAAATTTTTGACAGAACGCGATGCTTAAATATTCAAATTCTATATTGTTTGTTACTACGTAGTTCATACTTTTTATCACTAGCCTCCGCCTTATACATAACATGCGCGAGATGTGTGACGTTTATTGGAAATTTAGTGGCTTTTTCGGTCTCGATTGGGATTTGTGTAGATAATGAATTTCGTTCCTACTATCATTAAAATTACATATTTAATAATCTGTTAATGTACATATCGGTACGTTATACATTATTTAGTTAGTTATACGTTAAATTAATATGTAAATTGAAAAAATATATTACACACAATACAATGTTAACATTTTCAAAAGGTTATTCACGCCACTTAGGATATGAAAAACATTTTTAGAAAACGTACATTAATTTGAACGTAGTGGGTTTCGAACCCTATGCCTCTTAGGAATTTTTTTTATTATAAATGTTTGATACTATGTTAACATAACGCACATGGCTTAGAAAATATAATAATCTTTTTCGCGATTTTTACTCATATTGAAATGAAACTTTTTTATAAAATGTATTTTCGAATACCAAAAATATACACGATGAATCCGGTTACTAATAGTTTCATTTCAAAATATAATAATCTATATTTAAGTATTATTATTTTTTTAAATATATTTATATTTTTTTTATAAATATATTTATTATATTTTTATAATATATTTTATAAATATATATTTTTAAATATATTTACTTCACCTATATCAATGTACCAATTAATTAAAGATAATCTTGGAACATTATTGTCATCAACGTCCCATTCGCTTGAAAATTTCCACACTTGTCCAGATGACACTACAATATTGTGCAATATTGTGTATTATGTAGCAAAAACTTGATATACCCTGCCAGGACAAGCAGGAAAACTAAAAGGAATTAACTTACGTAAGCCATTTTATGTTTAATTTAATTTGTTTTTCAAACTAATTCGTTATTATATTTCTAGGCTTTTATAGCTATGGGCTCGTTCATGCTGTCGTTTAGTGCAGGAGCAACTGCAGGATTTTCTGCCATCCTCATCCCCCAACTTCAACACTCTAAAGGAAAGCATAAATACTCTACTGAAATGGTATCTTGGGTCGGTTAGTATACATTTTTTATTTTAAGCAAATTGTTGATATATTGTTATATATACTGAAATTTATTATATATTATATACGGATACATTTTATAAATAAATTAGCCAATATATTATAATTTAATTTCATTTACTTTATTAAAAATATATTTTATAGATTCATAATTAAATTTAATTTAATAAGGAAGTTTTGATTTTCTTCATTTTAACGTAGATTTTGTTTTAATACATTTTTGATGTAAAATTTGACTATGAATATCGACAAAATGGATGTTTCGTAATAGTAAAGTTACTAAACTAATTTTAATGCGTACGCAAATGTGAGGGCTTTATAGTATTAATCAATCATTATATTAATTTAGATGTACTGGTAACAACGTTCTAGTGTCATGATACGGTACTAACTTGATATGTATAAACCAGACTAGAAATAAATAAATTATATTCTATCATTGTGCGTTAATTTCATTCACCACATTATATATTACGTTTATAAAAATCTACTTAAATATAAAATTTTCCACTTATTTTTTAATTTATTTGCTTACAGCGGCGATGGCATCATTCGCATTATTATTTGGCAATATGATATCAGGATACCTGATGGAAAGAATGGGCAGACGAGCATCACAAATTTTACTTTCTGTATTTTATATTGGCGGATGGACCATTATTGGTTTTGCTGGAAATATATATTTCATACTATTGGGAAGATTTATAACAGGATTTTGCCAAGGGTGGCTTGGTCCATTGGGGCCTGTTTTTGTAGGAGAGATTAGTTCACCAGCTTACAGAGGATTGTTTTTGGCAGGTCTATCTCTAAGTATAGCCGCTGGTGTATTTATGTCACATTTATTTGGTACATTTCTTCACTGGAGTTACGCTTCTCTGTTATGTGGAGCGTTCCCTTTGCTTGGATGTATTATACTATATTTTGCTCCAGAGTCCCCGGCGTGGCTTGCGTCGAAGAACCAACTAGACAGGTGCATACAATCCTTCCAATGGTATAGAGGTACAAGTGTAGCTATGAAAAACGAATTAGAAAAAATGATAGCTGATCAAACCAAAAAGAAAGAGGCTAAGAGTAAACTTGCAACCTTGACGGAAAATATAAAGAAGCCTGAATTCTGGAAGCCTCTGTGCATAATGGTGGTGTTCTTTTGATTACCCAATTGTGGAATAAACGTAATTTGCGCATATACAACTGATATAATGGAGTTCTCATTGGAAACAGCTCAAATACATATACAGCAATGTTAGCGGCTTTGCGACGTATTACGTGTTACTGGCGCTCTCGTTATAGCTTTGTATTTTTTGCTTAGAAAGAAAGGACGACGACCACTTGCTTTATATTCAATTGGAATCTTCTACCACACTGTCTCTTATATTACGCAATATATTTATATTTAGTTGAAGCGAGAAGGAGGTAAGCCCGGCATATTTCTCGCGCCTTGCTATCGTTGGTTTGTGGCTATTTACGTTGTGGTTTCTAGCACATGCGGTATATCGTTGTTACCTTGGGAATATGGTGGGTTGGTGGTGCCACTGAAACAAAGGCTTTGGGTTCAGGTATTAGTGTAATGATGACTACCTCCGTAGCGTTTTCGGAACAATAAAAGCTGCGCCTGCATGTTCCGGCTTGTTCCACAGAAAAGGTACGTATTTATTTATGGCCTGGCTATCAACGTTAGCTGGAACAATATTTTTATATTTTCTGCCTTCTGTTGAAACCTTTAAAGAGATAAGGAAACTTTTTGTTACAATTGCAGGAAGAAATTTCGATATGGGCCCAAGGGGGACCAAAGGATGCAACTGAGTTTTTGAGTGCGTAATTACATTAATTGGTGAGATTTTGCTTTGGCATAAATTTATTTTTATTACATACAGAGCATAATGCACATGTGATAAGTTTTTAAAATATCTTTCATATGTATTTTCTTAAACATATTTTAGTAGTCAATGGCGATTGGGTGGTGTAACTGGTTTTAGGATTGTATTATTATTTTTTACTCGTGTGCATGCGTTGTGGGTAGTCAGTGTCGGGGCTTCATAATCTAGTAAGATACAATAAAATTTTTAAGGGTACCAAACAAATGTTATCCTGTAAGAGTCAGTTAGTGACCACAAAATAAGCCATTTTATTAAGATAGCGATAATATTAGATGTCAAGGTCTTTAGGAGCAGGTTAGCAATTCATTGTTACAGAATTTGCGCTTTATCTTAAACTAAATTTATTCGTACTTCAGAATCTTGTGGCGACTTGGCTTGTTTCAAAAGAACTTACTTGATGTAAAAAATAATGTATAACTTATTTTCGTTACAATTAATAATAAGCACTTTGTAAAACATATGTTTTATAGTGTTAAGCGAACAAAGAAACACATTCGCGCGTCGCCGAGTGCGCCTGGCAAAGTTAGGTCTATTTCACAGTACGTTTGAGACGGACAAGTGGCACGCGTCTATCCTATATTACAAACGTCTTCCTGTTGTGACACGTGGATATGACCCTTGAAGTGTGCACCTCTAGATGAATCGCCAACATCTGCACAGCAGTTTTCGGAAACAAGAAATTCCCACGTTGGAACGCGACAAGTTTTTATCGTGGACAAAAAAATCAGGGAAGCATCTGGAGACACGGCTGTATATAGAAAATTTTAATTTAATAAGAATAATGAAGAAACTTTCGAAGCTGCACAACTGTTATGTTATAAACGTGAAGTGAATTACAATAACGATATCTATGACGAGAGTTTATCTTAAAACTGAGCAGATGATGTATTTATTAGCTTACATTGTGTGTTGTCTTGTATAATTATTATATAACTATGATATCAAACGTACTCTTTAGTGATCGCACATTTGTAATTTAGTATACTTAGTTAAATAACGCATGATCTCTAATTTGTAAATTTGCCATGCTACATGACTGTGATAACGCTACGTTCATATTAAATATAATTACATTTTAAATCAGTCTATGTATTAATTGTATTAAATTGACATTACATTACGGTACGCACGTAAGAATGAAAGAGGCTAATAACATCTATTTGAATCATCGAGCGACGAGGCTAAGCCTAAGGGAGCGCGTCAAAATTGCCCATTACTTGAATGTCAGCTAGTTCCTGTGCATTCATTTGCTTAATTCTTTGTGTATTGTCTGCATATCGTATCATCGATGCGGCGATGGTTCAATTACACTGCAATATGAAATAATTCACAATAAGGCACGTGGCAGCGCGGAAACCGTACACGTGCTGTCAATTAGAGTGGAAACATAAAAAGTGGATAGGAAAGGCTCCAAAGGCTCTGTCAGAAGTGGGTGGAGCTGATAGCATAAAGCAAGGAAAGGGTATCGTAGAAATGTTTATGATCTACTACGACTATCCAGTGGAATCCAGTTCTTGTATATTCTGTCGTCATTAATTATCATAATAGTTTTGTTTAATTATTGATACGCTATGCGTAGTTTTAATACATTTTTTTTTAGGTTTGTTTAAATAGTAATAATCTGTATATTAGCAGTTCTCTAATGCGTTTTGACGTAGGTTGAGTTTTGGTATATGTTTAACTAAAGGAAAAATATAATTTTTCCAAGTGATACATATTGAAAGTATGTATTTGCTTGAAATATGTTGTTTATTTTGAGCACTTTTATATAAATATTATATATTTATTCTTAATTATTCAATCAATAAATATTTTTTGTTAGAAGTTTCACATTCCTCTAGTCTATTTCGTGCTATTGTGAGTAACTAAAAAGATACTAGTAATTGTGTTGAGTTTGCATATTTAAAGACATTATCTATGGCTTTTGCCCTTCAAAGCATTATATATTGTTGGAAAAGACTAACCGGCTTTTTACATTATAAATCAAACGATAAATAATTCTCCGATGTGACAATGTTATCGTTTAATGTAAATTTGCTCAAGAATTTATGTTAGTTTCCATGATATCGAAAATAAAATTTTAATTTTCTTTTAGCACTTATACTTAAACTATATTTGTCATCTTCAGAGTTTTCATCATTACTTAGTGTCCAGTTACTCCGTTCTACACTAGTTATACGTTGAGAGGCGAAACTCACCGCTTTGTCTTAAGTACCAGAGTTTTTATTTAGAATTTTAGACAAATTTATTTCAGCTACTATTCTGGATTTTTGGATCTGGAAATATTAGTAAGACACAAATTCCATATAAAAATACATTATTGCAAGAAACAACAATAATTTTCAAGAAATCGACTTTCTCTCTTGCCTTATTCTTGCCTAATTTCTTTAATTTTACATACACATCAAACTTTGAAATCAGTATTTCAGTAACCATATTACAAATTATGTGATGAAGTCATTTCAGACAAAAAAAAAATGAATTGTTATGTACATTTATACATGTAAGTATTTTATCGTTAATAATTAAATGTATATATACTAAATAATTCAAGTGTGTTGAATAAATGTGTTTACGAAATGTGCCTGTTGCGGAGACATGGTTGACCTGCGCATATACGTACAGTCGTACACGTGCAATATGGTTCCGTGATTCCGGTTACGAGATCAAAATAGGGTGGTTTTAATATTTTTTAATAATAATAAACCCCTAGCAACGTCTCTTATGGGATAATCGATGAAATAGTGATGTCAGTTCTACAATTGAGTCTATTGCCATCTTATTTCATTCAGTCTTTTACGAATAATAGTTTATTATTGTGTGATAAGGGATACAGGTTCAAATCTTAACTTAGCTATTTATTTGAATTATCATTATTGTCAAATTAAATATTATTCATTAGCTTTACGTTAACATTTTGAAATTTCGCATTTGACTGACGTATATGCAAAATATTAGATACGAGTGGTATTTTTTAAAAGTTAATTAAGCATCTTTAGTCTTTCCTGTAGAATTTTGAGAGAACGTCAGTTCTCACTCCGCCCAAAATCAAGACATTGCAACGTGACAACTCAAGGCGGCGCTTTACTTTACCAAAACGGGGAATTGAAAATAGTCTGAACTTCCTCGAGATTGGATTGAACTCACAACTATCCGTGTGTACAGTCAGCTGTACCACTGCACCACGATGCCTATAAGATGTATAAGAAGAATCAACTACAGATGGCACTTCTTGAGCCCATCAAAACATTGTAGAGCTTTAGCTCACATTTCCTGGTTGAATCACACATGACTCTCAATTCTATTTTTGTATCTCATAATTGCGTCTCACGCAATACACGTGGAGTTGACTGCGGCATGCTACAAAGTTCTTTTACTTAAAATTTACGTAAACACACTTCGTTTCTGAGCGACATTTTTCTTAAGTTAAGTACGTAGCTTTCACAATATCGACTAAAAAAGGGAGTGTTCATTTGTAATTTATTTTTCATTTGCTTTAATTATGTTTTAATATATAATTACATTTAAACCTTGATTACATTTAAAAAATATTTAAATTTCTGGTACATAAGACAAAGCGCTGCGTTGAGTTCCGCTACTTAACACTCAATGTGTCGAATTTTAACGGGAAATGGAGACACTAGATTCTATCTGACTATACCGAAATGCGGGAAAAAGCATAAAGCTGAAAAGAAAAGATATTAAAAAATATACAGAATATTCTTAAAATGACTTAGACAGTGAGAATAAAAAAATAATTTCTTTCCTCGAATTTTTGACGCTTTTAGTGATACTACCTGAATATATCTATTTTTTTACATTTTTTTAAAGTGTTATTCGCACACTAAGGAAATTAAAAAAAACGTACCGGTTTAGCAGTCAGAGCGCTTGAACGGTTTTCAAGAGACGCGGGTTCAAATCCCGCTGCGTTCAAATTTTTATACGTTTTCTAAATATATCTTTCTGAATATATCTATTTACTAATAGAAAAATTCTTGCTGCTTTTTAAGCCACTTGCTACTGTATGTTGCTACATAAATTACAGCACGTGTCCGGATAACATTTGAATATTTTCTTAGCATGTATTTGCCAAGACAAGCATTTTAGGAAAATAATTTTATACATTTAAGTTTCATACTTTTATGTATATTATTGATTACTTAACTAAGTTATTTTTAGTTTAGTTATGAATAACATATAAGAAAGAAGCTGTATTTTTACAACTTTAGTGGCTTACAAAGTTACACCATGGTAACTTATATTGCTTAATAAGTTCTTTATATCACATGCTAACTCATTGCACAAAGGCACATATAATATGGCATCGTTCAGAAATTTCAATATTTAGCTTGAAAAAAAGTATATAAATTACACAACATTTATAGTTAATCTAGGCGCCGCGATAACATTTATATTAAAACAGGATTTCTTAACTAATCTTGATTAAAATTTTCCTTGACCAGAGTCATAATATGGTAACAATGACATAGATAACGAAATAATATACGATATCCTCATAATACTGTAAGTAGTCAACCTGGAAAATATATATATATATATATATATTTAGTTTTATCTTACTCCAATATTTATATGTCGCTTTAAAAATTTTTATCAGCTCGTATAATACTTTACATTAGAGATACTAAAAAAAATACTAACGCCCAAAAAACGAATTCATTTGAATTTAAAATAATCGCGAACAAATAAATTGTCTTTTAAGTTATTCGATATCAACGCAATTTAAAAATTTTATAGCTCCTACTTTAACATTATTGAAAATTCGAATATATTTTTTAAATTTGCTATTCATGTCTTTTTAATCTGTAGTAAGTTACTGATTAAATAGAGTTATACAAAAATATTATGTTTTGTATAATATAAAAATATAATATTATGTTATATTAAATTGTACCTCGAAAATAGCAGTTCTATGAATCTTAATATTCATTCATTTCACATTTTAAAATATATTAATTTGAATTTACAATTATTGTTGGGTGCTGATGGCATGTGATTAATAAAATAGCGCCGATTATTAAAAAAGTGATTCCATATGAAGTATATTTTGAAACTTTACGCATATAATAGAGCAGGCAGTTAAGCTTGAGACAATTTATAGTTACGACACTTCGTGCTCCGCTTTTCACCTATTTTAAAGAAGGAACCCAACGCCGCAATTTGCGGCCAGAACAGGTGCTTCCCCTGCCTGGTGAACAAACATCGTGTGTAAAGTCTGAAATACTATTACGTCGATATGTCGACATTAAGTATTTTTGTGGAATATTTCCAACGTTAGTGGATTAAATTAATAACATCTGTCGTACAGACAAAGAAAGCAGTTTCAAGATTAACTCGTCATATATCAGACGATGACTATTATAAAACAAATATCTTACGACATAAACAATATTCTCACTCGCTGCGAAACGTGCGTTAATTCGATAAGACCTAACCGCACGTGAATTCTAATATCGGTATATAAACAGAGTTAGTATGTTTTGTACGTAACTTTCTACATCTTTAAATATAATTTGAAAATGTGCATGGGTTAAGATGGTATGTCCCATTTCCTGATTCTTACCTATCCATGCATAAGTGGATTTAAGACCATATAAATTATTATACCACTTATAACTTGTATCTATTTATTTCTTAAATTTCTTAAATATAATTGTATTACGATTTTGATGAATTAAAGAAAATTATTCAAATTGTAATTTTTTTTCTAGATTACTTGCGTTTATTTGGACCTAGTACCATGACTTGAATATTGATCATTGCAATGCAAATCAATGTATTTGATTATTTAATATATTTTGAAATAAATTAACAAAGGCAAATAAATATCTAGTCACTCTTCATTAAATATAATAAGATATCTTAATAAAACAAAGAAAATAACTGTCATATTACGATATTATAAATGAATTAATCAGTTTTAATAGCTTTTAATCTTATCTTAATCTTAAAATAGCTTCGAATAATAATTTTTGTGTTTCAAAGAGTGGCGTTTATATAAATAATATTATGAAAGAAAATTTTGTTGAATAAATCGAGAAGTATGTCAGTTTAAGGCATGCTTCGCGTTTTTCCTGCATAGCTAGGTACCTACACTCCTTTCTCTACTTACCGCCCGAACTGCGATGGTTGGGTTGAATTGAGTGGCGGAATTCACGCGAATAGCGAAGAAATGAAAATAATTTATAAATAATCATTCCCCCATTTCGTGTGGGAATCGAACCCACAGCCATCGCGTATACACTCAGACTGCCATACTGTGCTACGACAGCCATAACTCTAAGCTATGTAACGCACGTTAGAAGCCGTACAAGAGACCGCCTCTTGGATTCTGACTTGATTTTCAAGAGGCGCGGGTTCGAATTCCACTATGTTCAAGTCGTTATACGTGTCTGAATACTTTTCCTTCTTTAATAAAAATTTCAAGGTAACCTCTAATAACTGTTAGAAAATTAAATAAACACTAATTATCCTATATTATCGATATCGTACACGTGTATAATGTATATTGTAACAAATTATTATAATTGTATTTTCAAGTTATATTTCATCAAATTATTGTAGAACACATGATTCACGCGTACTATGTTTGTAATCGTCTGTTAGTCATGTAACGGTTATTATAAACGTACATAATTCGCATTCTTGTTTAGAGAGACTAAAAGTTTTACACACAAACACATACACCCACACATATCCCTCACACACATATATATATATATATATATATATATATATATACTCACACACACCCATATAGAGTATATGCCTATTTATGTATATATATAGACAAAAAGAACCTAGTGTTAAGCCACTCTGTTCTCCATTTTTTGCCCGAATTGAAGACATTGCTAACATGTTGAGTGGCGGAACTCAACGCTACGCTTCTTTTTACCACGAATGCAGTCTATACTCAATTCAAAAGCAAAAAGTAAGGAAGTAAATTATGGGAGATGTGTGAACATAAAAAAACACATTAAAAAATACACCAGTACAATCTAGTACCGTGACATTCACCGTTCTAAAGTTAATTTTGTATTGGTTTTTGTAGTTTTTGTAACAATCTGAGTTCACCAGATGGTTATATCCGTGTGCTCGCATGCCGTATGGCGGCACCATGCTTCGGAGTCTGGCAATTTTTCTGTCTACTATCTCGGATTATCTGGTGTACGTCTGTTACAACAAAAACTACTTTAGACACTCTTACAAATATAGGACATGATATGCTATATATGCATATTTTGTTTTCGTTGCAAGGAACTTTGTGTTTTAATTAATACAAGGTATGATTTATTTTTTTTAATTATTATTATTGATGGACAATAAATATTAATCGTAAGTTAAATCAAATATTGTCTACCAGTATGAGAGTGTTGTGATATAAAGTACTTACCTGTCCTGTCTTCTTGTCCGTGATCTTTATTTTTTTTGAAACTTTAATAATATACCTTAAAATTTAAATGTAAATCACATAATATTAATATAAAGGATGCGTTTTGCTATTTCCTAAAAGTTATTAGGGCAATAAGTTACACGTTTTTTTCCCACTTCACAGGGTCTTAGTAACCTAGTGTCATGACACTCTTTTTTCTACTTTCCGCCCGAAATCTAGACACTGCTTATTCCTAATATATCTATATATTATCAAACATCAAAGTTAGCTACCTGTTAATTTAAAAAAATAATAATAATTTTTAGACAATAGCTTTTGCATCAATGTCTAAGGTCCCAAAGGCAGATTATAGCTGAACACGTGGGTCTTGCCAATGCAAGATATGCGTTGAAAAAGTGCTTATTCAGTTTTGTACGTTGTAAGTCTCTAAGCAAAGTCCGTTTTTTGCCCGTTCCCATGAACCCTGTGACAATGGAGGCGACCTCGATGAAAGACTCACCGAAGATCTACGCAAGAATAAATATAACAACAATAGGGTAGCTTCTTTGACTTTACTTCGCCTTTCGTGTACGTGACACTGTGTATTTTGATACTTTATAGCTGTAGTTCAAATATTTTTTAATTATTTAGTGTAAAATATATACTACGTAAACTAAAAGGTTTTTATTTTTTATTTTGATTACTTAAAATACTTAATATGGAAAATAATCATGAGTAGAGTTCTTATTTTTTTTGTAAATCACATCTAATTATGGTATATCATATAGTCAAATTATAATTTTGATGAAGAAACATTACTTTTACTTACTATAGATATATGAATGAATAACAACTTAATTTAGCTTGTAATCATTTTCAAAATTAAAAGTATCAAGAGTCTTTATTTGTGCTTCACAACGAAAAATAACAAAAGGTATAGTGCCTTCTAACGGACTTCTTGATGCATCGATCAGGATTTCTTCCTTGTGTAAGGTACCGAGTACACTTTATATTAAATGCATAATAATAATAATAAATATTGGTATTAATTTCATTTTCTCACGAATCTATTTTTGTTTTCTTTATTGCCCAATTCTATTTTGGAAAAGGCTGTCGTGGCGTTGTGGTACGGCATCCACTATATCTCTGTCAAAACTTGGCGTTGAGTTACGCCACTCAACACTGGATGACGACTGAACAATGATGTGTGGATTTTCAGGCGGAAAGTGGAGAAAGGAGTGTAGTGGAGAACGGAACGGAGTGTGACACCAAGTTCTGACTACTTAAGCATGTATATCATGCAAGTTCAATAACTCTACATTAAAATAGACGGTTTTACATAAAAAAATTGTAAATTATAAAAAATATTAAAAAGTATAAATATACGAAAAAAGGAGTTACTTAGCTCGTTTAGGTTTGTACGTAATATTAGAAACGGTTATCGGTCGCAATTAATGTACACTCAATTTGAAGAGATTTGAAGAGCAGCACTTGTGTTTAAGTTTAGTTAACTATTGTGTTGTAAAATAGAAGTTATTTCAAAAACTAAATAATTTTCAAATAAAATAAAAAGAAATATTATCGTGATGATTTTTTTTTATATTTTTGAATAGTGGCTAGAAATGTATATATATATTTTTCGTTAACGGGACACTAACCCGTACCTCTTAGAAACCTTCCAATCACTAACCAATTTAGCCATACGTTCTCTATTAAGGTTTCCAACAGCGGCTTGTTCGAGTACCGCTTTATTGAATTTTTTATACGTTTTTAAATATGCCTTAAATTATTTGGAAAGAAATATTCTGTTATTCAAAGATGATTGCAGTAATCCCTGTAAATTGCCAATATAGAGATAAGTTTGATATGAGTGGACTAGTAACAGTAACAAAAATAATAATTTTCTAAATTATGTTTTGCTAAAAGAAAACTTTATAGCTAAAAAATCTGATAAAATATTAACGCCCTTTATTTGGATATATCTTTATGAGTAGTTACAGTAAGTGCACTTTATAATAAACTGATGACCCGATCATTGGCTTCGCCTATATGAAACTACACGACTAAATTAACTACACGAAACTATACGACTATTTCGTCATTACGCCCGCCCGCGTTTTTACTTAAATCACAAACTTTATAATTGAAATGGTCGTAACTTTTTTATTTATGAACCGATTAAAATGATATTAACACTTAATGTTAAAAGAAGCATCACAATACTAAGCTACATTTCAAATCTGTTAAGCCGTTTCTGAGATTATCGTACAAACGCGCAGACAAACACAAAAAGAACAAACCGAAATGAAAATTAAAAGTCATTATTTTAGGTTTCTATTATTATATTAGCATAAATTAATTTCATTTCAAATTATAGAATTCCAATTATATTTCTTTTCATTTATATTTTTGTTACAATTTTATCTTTTTTTATATATCTTAAATTATAGAAAGCGTTCGGTGACATTTTATTATATGTATAGATAGAGATACATTATAGGTAAAATATTGTTTTACATGAAGTTACTTGTAAGTAGAATGGGTACGAAGACTGCTTGAACGTGGTTTTCAAAAAGCTCAGCTTTAAATCCTGTTGATTTGGCAAATTTCCTTACACTAACTAACATTTGTTTTTATTTTTGCACCTTCGTTCTATTGCTTCATTCCTTTGATACAATAAATTCGCTATTAATAGATGTAAAAAAAATATTTTTAGTGATAATGCCGCCATTGCACATGATTGCAATATTTAATTATATTGTAAATTTTACATTTGTGTGTATACGCAATAAAGTATTATTATTTCTATTCGTATTTTTCTTACAATATAACATTTATTTCGACAACTCATGTGTATCAAAAACACTAATCATAGGGAACACTGCCTGACGAATGAACCGGAAAATAATTAAATGGAAAGCAAAATAGCGTGCAATGCTGCACCCGTAAAATATAATATTTGATGGCTGAATAAAAAAACAAGAAGAAATTAAAATTCTTAACGCTCCCGGAAACCGGACGGGGGTGGAACGTTGTAAGGCATGTTTGCCAACTCGGAAATCGTTCCCATTTTTCCATATCCATTCATAATAATATTATGCTCATATTTAAATAGTCGAAGATATGTAATAGTTTAAACGTTTAAAAATGATCGTATTTTACAATATTGTACAATCCTACTGATTGATTGAGGCTGCTTCACCTGCCTTCATATCTCTTCATATCTCTCTACACTTATAGAAATTACGTATTGTATGGTGGAACATAACGCCGCGTTTTGTTGAGCCAATCCGGCGAAACAAATTTATTTTCCAATATTTCCCTGAACGAATCCAATCAATATCAATATTCTAACTAGCGGATAGTGTAATCATGGACACAATTGTTAATAAAAATACAAATACTTTTACAAAGTGATATGAAGATAAAAAATATTTTCCCTTTCTATAGCATATAAAGTGTATGAAATAAAGATAACTGATAAAACATTATAAAAGGATTTAATATATAGCAGAAGTAGCATCACTTAACAGCTTAAGGCTTATATAAAATTATACGTTAAAATAAAAGTAAAAAATTATTTGCATAAAATATTGTCCCAAATCCCGACCCAATCCCGAAATGCGGCGATTGTTCTGGTCTCCTTTGAAATCTGGTATTTTTGAGTTGGTAACGGCGGCGCATTACAATCATAATAGCTATACCGCCTTACCGTTAACGGCTCGTTATTTGGGCCCAGTTTCACGATTAAATCTCAAGCTTTCAATTAAACTTATGATAATTTCCAGTTTATTATAAATTACGTTTGATTTTAGTTTATAAAAGATGGAAAACATAGCATTTTAGTTCTGTATATGTGTCTTAGTAAGATAGACAAAATAGAATAAAAGAAATTTCAATTTTAAAATATAATAATAAACAAAATTTATATTACAAATTTATTCAAAAGGCGACTCTTACTGTAATTTTGGTTTCTTTATATTGTTTTCCAATTATTAAACTAAGTTTAAGCTGCAGTTAACTAGCGTCATAATGTTGTAGCCGGCCTAGCGGCTTTTGTAATACAAAGCTTTGTAAGTAGGTCATTAAGCGTTCAGCAATTTGGCTGCATTAGCATAGGGGTTTGTTTCAAGGGGTTGCTATTCAGGAGATGTGTTCTAAATGGTGTGATTAATATTATCGAATGTCGAAAATAAGCTCAGAATTTATATACAGGGTTGTAACAAAAAATAAGGTCGCTTATTAAGATGGTTATAAACAAAACTAAAAGGTGTCGGTAAAAGTTATTTAATTTATTGTTCTTAAAACTATTATCTAACATCACACATAATTTTTATTTCAAGGCACTGAATAGAGTAGTTATTATAATTTGTATTATTATTAGGTGCCCCATTACCTTATTGTATTTACATGCATAATAAAAGTAAGTTACATTATGTTAAATATTCTTAAAAATCTAAAGTTACATTAAATGAGAGAAGAAAATAAATTAACATTTCATATTTCTTCACTAATGACTTAACTTACAATCTTATAGACCATAAATACTTGTTACTATTGGAATTATAACTATTTTAAGACAAAAGCATTATGCATCTATAAATTGATAGCATTTATTCCTAAGGTTTTATAGTCGACATTATATTGAGTGACCGTTACAGAACACCTTGCGCCCGCGTCCAGTACACTCTTTGGCAACGACAGCTGTATGTTTCTTTCTAAGTAATTACAATATATTTACATTGGCATAAAATAAAATATCACGATGTTTCATGGATTTTTTTATAAACGTTAAGATCTAGCAATAAATTAATTACCACTTTTAGATAACGATCGAGCTTGTCTTGTCTTTTCTTGCCACCACTTTAAGGTTTCTTCGAATTGTTCACGATCCTCAGGAGTCACTTGGATATCTGGAAGCTCCTTCTTTAATTCTACGTCACTATATTGCTGATTATCGACATACACGTTTGTTTCTTCTTTGAATTTAAACTGATTATTTGATAAAATCAAATCAGGGCTTATAGCGTCTAAAGGTAGTTCAGAGTCCTCGTCATAGTTAGAATGAAGCTGTTGATGAATAGTTTCCGCGTACTTTACTTCAAAATCTCTGTCAATTAGAGGCACTTCTGTGTCGCAGTAACTTTGTTCAGGTATTACAGTAAACTGTTCCGCGGAATTTGGGAAAGGGAAGTGAGTTTCTAAGATATGAGAATTAATTTCTTCTTGCCCCAATAAATCTGATGAAGGCGTGAGTGGTTGAATATTTCCATCATCTTCTTCGTATAAATGAGGTGTAGAAACTAGATGAAATGTTTCTGAAGGCTGTAGATCAATATATTGTTGAGTAGTTAATTGATGTAATGGACCATCTAATTCATCTTCTTCCATGTCTTCATCGTCAACAGCTGGTGAATTCAGAGAAAAATAACTTCGCTCTTGACTATTCTCTCTTGGTG
This sequence comes from Podotricha telesiphe, assembly GCA_038994665.1. Lineage (NCBI taxonomy): Eukaryota > Metazoa > Arthropoda > Insecta > Lepidoptera > Nymphalidae > Podotricha > Podotricha telesiphe. Next base: position 101,831 of record JAOYRR010000252.1, read on the forward strand.
ACGATGACGCTGGCGAAGGAAATGATTCCATTGAAGGATGAGACAAATTTTCTTTGTCAGCGTGACCTATATTTAGGAGACTTTCAAGATTTCGAATATATTCCACTGCCATGCGAAGAGTTTCTACCTTACTTAGTTTTTTATTTGGTCCTCGATTAGAATTAGCATTTTCAAATGCAGCAGCTACCTCTTCTGGAATGTGACGACGTAAAGCAGCAAAACCATCATTGACTTGACGTACTCTGTTTCTTTCCCGCGCATTTCTACGAGCGACCGCTAACGGAGTTGGACTTCTTGCGGCTTCTTCTTGCTCATTTTCTCGGATGCGAGGTCGTTTTGTCAAAATGTTGGCATTTGCATGATCAGTAGCACGCACTAATGATGTCACAGACACTGTATTTGGTGGTGATTGAACTCTTTGTTTTTTCCTCACTATAATTATCTCACGTCTAACGTTGTTCGCGTCGTTATTACTTATATTCACAGAATTATTCACGGATTCCTGTAGCACCTGCGCTTTGAGAGGTGAGTTGCGGAAGACGACAACGCCGATTGAACTCATTTTGGAGAGATGATTTGTTTTTTTCACATATTATAACTGTTTGTTTCGTATTAGTTCTGGACTAGCGGGATGATGGAATCACGTAGGTAGTTAAAGTTTACTGTTTGAAGGAAGTCTGTAAGTTAGATGGCGTCAGAACGCCGGCCGCGATGGGAATGGCGCGTGCCGTGCGGCCGCACCTGGGGTGGCTCGCAACTCGCGGGGGGATCACCAGGGGTAGGTACTTACATTTGCTAGTTGCACACATGTCGTTTAATGGGTGGAATGGGGCATCGCTTCAGTTCAACTTAGTATACAAATATATACATTGATATCTTTTATTAAGTAAAGTTTACCGGCTGAGTGTGTTATTGAAATTATGATGGCATGTAATACGTAAGTTAAAATATTGCTTTTGTTTTCTCTTAAATTTAATATTAATTATGTAATCGTTATTTTTCTAAACAGCTGTTTTTTATTTTCTGATAAAATGTATATGATTTAATTACAAAATCACTTATCTTTCAAAATCTTTAACGTTGAATATATTTACTTGAATTTACCGATTGAAAGATCTGTAAGGTTGCTTGGGAACATAATTTAATGGGGTGTCGTACCCAGTCACTATACGTTATATATACATGCATGTGTGTGTGACACATACATACACATAATATCAGATGAAACTGATGTAGATACACACGAAATAACGGGCTTTTATCCGTTTGCGTGTACCGATGGAATTTTAAATTCGCCGACACAGGGGTTGTTTTAGGACACTTGGGCCAAATTAAAATACTTGCTTTAGGTAGCTATAATATAAACAAGTAATTGCGGCATCTCGCTTTTTCCCGCTTAGCAGGGTAGTGAGAGAGAACCTAGTGTCAAGACACTACGTTCTCCATTTTTGACACATTGTGTGTTGAGTGGCGATTGTCTTAGGTACTAGAGCGGAGAAATAAAAATATTTTAAATATAATCATTCCCTATATTGGGAATTGAACAAGACCAATCGGGTTTACAGCCAGATGCGCCTGCGACGGCCTCAACGAGTAATTGTTAATTTTCATTTCTTGTTAGTTATTAAATTAATTAATTTCTTCTAAAATATAATACGTACAAAAATAACTAAACGTATCATTTTTAATTTATGTTGCCTTTATATAATGTTAAATTGATCGAATAATATTTCTCAGAAACTTTACTAACACTTGCCCTATTATATTTTGAGTATGTGTGAGTGCGCCCACGCAGCTGCTTGTCTTTTGTGTTTTGTACTATGGCACGCGCCACTGTTCTATGACCAGTCTGCATTATCAGAACAATTTATAAAATAGTTTATAAATGGAATTAACCGCTATATATAAGTTTATAAGGTTCATATTGTTAAAACTGTAGTTATTGGGGTAATGGAGTCATTTTGGCGCCCAAATCTGTGGAAGTTCAACAGATAAATAATAATAATAAAATTGCGTTACATGTGCATTTATATCAAAAGTATATTTGATTATTAATTATATATACATTTTTATTGGTATTGAAAATAAAAAGAATAGACAGTTTATTAATTCACTATTCATTGCTAAGTTAATTAAAATATCATCAATAATAATATAGATATAATATTTTTAAAGGCATTACTTAAAGAGCGGCAGAATCCAATGCTAAGAAACGAAGAAAAAAGAAGCCTTTGCTAAGAAAAACAAACGTGTAAGTAGTCAAATATTTTCCAACTACGCAACCATTGAGTCGTCCTACAAAATTAGCTTATATATAATTTAAGACAAACAATGTCCAAGCATAGCGCCTGACATGATTTTAAAGCAATACTGGCCTTTGTGAGACGATCTTGTAAGGCTTTGAAGGCGTGTATTGATTAAAAAACTATATAAATTCGACAACCATATAAAATGGCTTATTAATATACACAATACATAAATAAATATTCAGGTAGAATAAAAAAAAGCTATAATGTGTTTTATTCTACAAAATAGAATTTCTCTAATTCAATAATGATATAAAAGACTCAGCCATTTGGGAATTTGGAATAAGCTTATATAATTTTTTTCAAAGTCCAGTGCTGAGTTACATCCAAAATGCAATATTCTAAAATGGGTAAAAAATAGATAACGGAATGATGTGCAAAAAAATTTATGCTTCATGCACGAATCATCAATAAAAAAAAGTACGAAATGAGTAATAATTATCAATTTTGATTACTTATTTTTTTTTTAATACTTACAAATCATAACGTAAGTAATGAACGGAATTTTACTAGGTACTGTCATAAAATTATCCCGCATAGCAGGATAGCTCTGCCTATAACCTGAAGCGTGAAGTTGATAAAGAAAATTCCAGCTGGTTAATTAAAAAATAGGGTACAGAGGACTTTTTACCTTTACTGATTGTATACAGATAATTATAAAGAACTTATGTAATATTATATTTCTATTTTTTATACAATAGTTTTTTTGTGTGTTTTTTAAACACCCACACACAAACAAAGAAAATATATTTATTATATTTCTCAAAAAACATATTTCGCAGATGGCAAGATTTAAAAAAATATAATTAAATAAGTTGCGTATTACTCCTACACTTGTAAAGATTGCAAGTCATATTTCATATTTTTATTTATCCAAAGTTAACTTTTATGTTATCTTATTTATTAAGCTTATTTAAGCTTTATGAGTGCTGTCTTCTAATATTTAAGAGTGCATCCTGTAATTCAAGTAAGTTTTTTCGCTGACAATCCGCTCAGTAAGGTGAGTCCTGCCATCTTGCGAACATGTGGGGCCCGTATAGGCGCATACTATAGTATAGACGAGGGATTAAAGCTATATTTAGATAACCATATGTTAATGGCCTGTTTCAGGAAGGTGTAGCAAATCAGTCCCATATGATTGCACGTGTAGTAGATCATCTTAGTTTTAACCCTTATCCTAGTTTTTACCGTTTGTATACGAATAGAGCACACGAGCTATCACGAGTCCACTTCAATAATAATATAACATTCAAAAATACAAAATGGCAACATGTCTTTCATACCAAATTGAAATAGAATTCTTTAAGTGATTACATTAAAAAAAATGTTAAATCAAATAAGATTTTATAACGAACGCTCCTACGAACTGAGCCAAAGAATTCTAACAACGTGTAACCTGTAGTTCATATTCATTAGAATTACAGCTGTGTTTTGTAAAGGTCCGACCGACTTACCTTTTAATGCAATAACCTATCTCAATATACAGGTCACCTTGAAATAGCTAAGCTATGGGGACTAGAGACTTTAGCCAGACGGGGTATTATTTCCAATTAGAATACATATAAAAGGGAACCTTCAACTTGAGTAATAAATAAGTTAAGGTCAGTGGGACAAAGCAGTAATGTAGGGCGTACGCTGCATCTAGACGACTAGACTATAGCCCTCGTTCATTCAGCTTCTCTGGGGGAGTTCTAAAGGCTTAATATCCGGCTTCCTATAATATAAGAAAGAGAATTTTATAATAAAAGATGTCTCAAATTTCAGTACACTAAAATTTAAACCGAAAATTTAAAATATTCATATTTTGTAGAATCGATATTGAAATATTAGGTTTGGTATTTTGCTAATGAATGGTAGCATGTAGTTTTTTAAGTTAAATTATCGATTATATGTTTTGATTATTATAATAAAGAGTTTTTTAAAGTTCTACTAAAACAATAAATTGTATGTCAAATACATTTTAGAAACATCATCAAACTAAATTACTTAAAACAACTTATGATAAAATTACAAAAATAAACTTTATAAAAGTACAATTCCCATGAATATTTCGCGTTCCCTTTCATCATATCTGGTGCAAAAATAACAATAATAACATACATTGCTTTCAATACGTAGTCCAGACACAAAACGCTTTTCAAATTTATTGTTTCTTGCAGACGAACATTCAGAAACTTGCCCCTTTCCTTAGGGACCTTCTTACTGCATTCGTTTTCAATTAAATTCTTACATCCCACAAAATTGTGATTGCATTTAAAATGAGATGAATTCTTTACACTTCCACCTTAACTCTTTTATAATAAGGGTGGCTCTAGGACTGGCTCATTGATATTAGTTTTTTTAGTTATGGAACGAGATCGAGTCTGGTGGCTGTTCCGTTCTATTATTTAGTACTTTTCTATAGAGAAACCGTTACATGCCAATTTCGGTGTGAAATGTCCATATGATTGTACTGATAATATTTTAAAACAATTTTTTGTGTACTTCAAATTATTTTTATCAACTACTTCTTATACTGACAGTAATTGCTTATAATTAACTTGTTGTAATAAATACTCTATGTAACAAATAAATGCGATCTGATCAAATATCTTAATTTATTTTTTATTGCATTTTTATTTAAGTATTTATGGGATAAAAAATACTGTACCTGGCAGATGTTTGAGCTCGCGCTGCCTTACTACTAAATAGTATACGTATTTTGTCTCTTTCTAATTGCAGAAATTTCGTATAGTAAGAAAGAGAGAAAATATAAATTAGGGGTTGGATCGAGGGTTTTGCCACGTGACCTTAGCGCACTCACTCACACATACGCACGCATCGTGGAACCCTCGATTATTATATTGATCTCGGGAAAAAATCTCTGCGATTAATGGTTTATACTGGCTTTTGATTTGGATAAATGCAATTTAACTTTTGAATGAACAAAATATATGTACGTAATAAAAGTGGTTGAATGTTAGGTATTAAATAGGTAGTAGAATAATTTCAACAATAACAAAAGATATAATAATTTAAATGCTTTAACATCTTACCGGTTGCCTAGCTTAGGGGGGAGCATATGTAAGTAAAAAAAACAAATGTTCATAATATATTTAAATTTTGCTACTATTTAAGAGTTTGCAGTTCATGTAAGCTTGAAGATAATAGAAACATAAAATATATAACTAAATAAAGAAGACAACAAGTCAAAGTTAATTTATAAAAATATGTAATGAGGTATTATTGAAAAAAATATACGATGATTAAGGCTCGGTGACCTTTAATATAATATCATCATCCACTATGCTTCCGACAGTTAGGAGCGTGTGTAAGAAAAACAAACTACTGGACTCGCGTATCGTGTTACAATACTTAAACTGTCGTCAGCCGCCACCCACACGGCTTCTTTTTTCTTTTTTACTATACTTTTTAGACAACTAAATAGATTTCCTGTTAGAAAAACAAACAAAGTTTTATTGACTCCGTCTTACGTCTTGTTGGGGATGAATGATGGATTCCGAATGACTCGACCTTTGACGAATAACGCTTCCGATGGCGCATAATAACATGTTATGTTAAAAATACAAATAATACAGACATCATTATATGATATAAAGTATATTATATTTTAAATGCGAAATTTGAAATTCGTGTGCGGTCTAACTGTTAAAGATAAAAAAATTGAAATGTCAAGTTTATCTGTTCATCAAAAGGCGTTTATGAGAAATATATCAAATTCTGTAAAATTTTCAAGTAAACATCGAGTTGGCGGAGCGTAGTACGGTGATGTTAATCGATGCTCAGTTAAAGAATACGTTCATAGTTCAGTAGTCTAGTGGAATCAAATAAATTTTAGATATTTATAATAAATAACAAAAAAAATAACAAAAAAAAATTATAAGTTTAGGTTTATATCGAACACTAAGGTATTATGTTTAATTTCTTTGCTTAAGACAATCATGTGATTAAATTAAATAAAACATATAGATTTGTTAAAGATAAACTTTTTGGAATATTTTATGGAAAAAATGAACATGGGCAGTTTATAACTACCGTGGACACCACTTTGATTTACGATGAATAAAATTTCGGGACGTTTTAGCGGCGCAATTAAAATATCTAAAGAACAACCCCTCAGTGGGTGGTAGGCGACAGTTCTCACGAGCCTATTAAATATAATTTTATTTGTTTTTAGTCTTGTTGTAGTGGGCGGGGATGTCTTTGAATTTATTGTCATGGCTGCGTAGGTGTATCCCGATGTGCTTTATTGTGTAGTCTTGTAAATTGTAGTAAATATCTTGCAGTAGTCGGCAATATTACCCGATAAATATCGTGGCTTTTTAAACCTTTTTAAGTTATAAGTAATAATAAAAAGAAATTGCTAAAAAACGGACAATACGGACAACGTGACCAGTGGAAAAAACAAACCAAGAAAAAATATTTTATACTTAACTCTACTGTTATTAATGGTTTTTTTTTGTAATTCAAAAATTAACACTGAAAACTTACTGCACGAGATGGTTGGGGATTCAAATAAATTTTTTTTTCTATACGTTCATTTTAAAAATTAATTTGGTAGTTTTATGAAATATTAATTAGATATCAATTTATTAAGTTTTATATTATGTAAATATAATTTTCTCAATTGTCTATAATACTTCGTGGGTAATTACGATGTATTCTTATCGGGACTCGTTACGGTAACGAACATAGCTATTTTCTGGTGTAATAAGTTCAACAACAATTAAAAGCTTAAAGCATTAAGAACAAAGAGAACTAAATTTGGACTATGAACTGGATTTTTTTTTTGTGGCAACTTAATTTAACATGTCAATTGCCTATTATTCGAAGTAATTTTATTATAACGACAAACCTTATAGCCTGATGTTATCCAGAAGCACGAATCTAGAGGCCTTATTAAAATAAAATTTATAATAAACGATTTGTGAAATGCCTTGTCAGCATGACGCGAACCGCTCTTGAGAATCAATCCTTTTATACAGTAATGGGTATAATAGTTTTGTCCTGAGACATCTCTGATGAAATGTCTTATGAATTCACAGCATGTGGCTAGCGGACGGTTCACTGTTTGGAAGCTGCCTCCCGCTTTGAAATGTAGCTCAAAATTAACATATAACGCTCATTTTTAACTCTTTGCATTAAGTGGATGTCAGGCTGAGGTAGTAAAAGATTAAAATTATAATAGTTTATCTTTATTGCTTGAATGGGAACGATGCATGTCATCGGCTACGACGGCCGTTAGTATAAATTTGCGCGCCGCTCGTATGGACTTCTCTGTTCGAGCTTTTAAATCACATCGCTCGCAACACGGGCCGTATGCGGTAATCTATTGCAATAATTTCTCAGGCGTTAAAATGAGCCGGAGCGGGTTCGGCGCTCAACAGAACAATTTAATTGAATAAAGTTAGCCAATAAACAGAGCATGTCGAAGCTTGCCACAATGGAATACCGCCTTTTGAACTCGTAAAGCACTTTCTTATTTACCGATGTCTCTCCGAGAATCCACATTACAAATTCTGATACTCTTGTGTATACTTCTTACATTTTTTGTCCGTTCTGTGGGAAAAAGTTAGGACTAAAACTTATGTTATAGCTATTTTATATGTCTAAATAGTGAATAATTCTTTTCATAAACCAACATATTTACAAACGTAATATGGTATACCTAATGAGGTAAATGGCTCGCGCAGAACTTCATGGTCTGCTTTCCAACAGTGCAGTATTTCACTCGTCAATCAATGAAAATATACAGCGCGCTTGACACTTGCGTGATGAGATTTTTAGAATTCATTAACTTTTAATTAATTATTTATCCAATGAACAGTAGTATTGAGAGTTTTCTAGAAGATAATAATATATAACAAATTCCCACATAGCAGAGTAGGCAGAGAAAACCTTGTGTCTCCCCTCAATGTAAATCCTCATTGTAAATCCTCATGTCTCAATGTAAAGAAGCCAAAACAATGTATATTTTGTTTTTTTTCTGGTTGTCTGTTTATATATGCATTTATGCAAGCTAATCTCAGAAACGACAGAACTATATGTTGACACCTGCCAAAACTATATTTTTCTATAGACAGCAATATATAGTTGTAGGAAGCGCCTTAATAAAAGGACTGAACTGAATATATTTCATTATTTGAATTATTCTCACTTGTTTAATTTTGTCCTGTGTTTTATTACAATAAAATTTAGGTTTTTTTAAACCTTCACACATTCTTCTTTTACATGAATAATGAAAAAAATTGAATGGAGAAATGAATGGAGGAAAAATGAATTTAATAATTTAAACATACTTAAATTTATTTGTTCCACTATTCTTCCGACTCCAACTTACAATCATTGCCATTACAATCAGACGCTGTCCCACTGCTCCATAATGGCCAAAATGGCACGCATTCCATACGTATAATAGCTACGAAATAAATATATATTACATACATGTGTTTAATGTTTTGATAATATAAGGAAAATAAATATGTTGTATTTTTTTTGTAGGTTTCAGTTTATTTTTAATTTATTAATAATATTTATTTTGTAACACCAGAACGAATCATTCCGATCATTTTATATCATTGCTGAAAGTTGATTTTTTAAGAAATGTATGATATACAGATTTAGATATATCATTTTTAAGTAAGTTCCTCCAATTATAACTTTAACAAAGTATATTATAAAGCATTTTGCTATTACCAATACTACCGACCGTGTGACAAATGCTGCCCGGCTCTTTGTCGGCGGGCTAATGAGACGCCGCGTGAGCCGGAGACAAATTTATCTCATAAATAATCCGATACATCGATCTGCAGCTTTAATTTACTATCGATATCGATATCGTAAGTCATTCGTGTCTTTATTATATCATTAATATGAACATTATGATTTTCAAGGATACCAGTTTAAAACTAGTTTTTGGCCTATATTGCAGGATTATGTTAATTTTGTTAATAAATCAAACTATTAATAAAATTTAATTTATATTATCATAATCGATTTATATATTATATATTGAAAAACAAACAGATAATATTAAAATCGATTACAGTAAAACAGAACGTAGTACACCAATTGTTTTGACAACAAATATAAGGAAATATTTTATACTATACCTTATATGTAAAACTTATATATAAAATCTAGTAAGTTTTTATACTAAACTTATGATGTTATCAACCTTTGATACTTTCTTTTCCTCATGAATGTTAGCTATCAAAAACATTTTTTTTTTAAATCTCTCACTTATTTCCAGAGACTATCGTGTCAAATAAACAAAGAGACAAACTCTACAGCTTTATCATACTAGTATGGATATAGGTATATTGTAGAAATATATATAAATCTTATTCTCTCAATGTAATTAGCTTTTTTTTGTCAGGTGCCTGTTTAATGATCAGATAAATTACGTCTCATTTCTCACTACATCGCGCCTTAAATTAAAAGTGCAGCGTCTATTTCATTAAATCCGATAATCGCAATGACGCTCTGACCTTAATCACGGCGCACTTTGCAGATTGCAATGATAGGATTACAGTGGAAGACAAACTAATAAATTTCGAATCATTACAAGTCCATCTTTTTCTTTAATATGACATATGACTGAGACGACGGCTGGAAATGCGTTCATATGTTTGGTTAGCCGAACGTTCGCCCAGAGGGACAGGTAAACTTATTACCTTAACGAGCGCTTCTGAACTTTTAATTTTGTTGAGTACTGATAAGCATAGAGTCGGCCATACGCTGTGATAATTTCCAAATATTGTATGCGGAAGATCATACTTGTTATATTATAACTATTAATAGATATAATAGATGCTATCGTTTCACAGTGTGACAGCGACTAACTGTAAACCCGATTAGTTGTGGGTTCGATTCCCACTTAGGGAAATTATCATATTTTAAATATTTTTATGTATCCGCTCTGATATCTAAGACACAACGAGTTCGTGTGGAAAGAGGACAACGGAGTGTATTGACACTAGGTTGTCTCTACCTAAACATAAGGGAAAATCGTAAAGCTGAAAAAAATCATATAATATACGCCTGTATATAATATACGAATGTATTAAACTAACAACTGCAGGTTCTAAAACATACAGAGAAGCTTGTAGAGTCGGTTCTTATTTTTGTTAAAGATTCAATCGTGTTAGCAGGTTGTTAACAGCTTCACGAGCGTTCATTATTTACCAAGCAAACAGCGATATGGCCTATCGCAAACTTTTTGATTTGGCTAAAACAGTTTTTTGCCCTTCACCTGTTTTGGTGCGATATTTTCAAAGTCTCTACCACCCGTGCTCTAATAAACACTTATCGAAACTTCATCTTAAGGAGCCAAGAATTATGGCATATTTAAACAATTTATGGCTGCCGCAAAACAAGGGAAATACTGATAAGCCTCTAGTTTTGCGATAGCGTTCTTTAGATGTGACATGCCGCAAAACATCGTTTTTGTTGTTTAAAGTATTTTTTTTTTTACATTTTACATATACTTTGAGTATATTTAGCTTATTTAAAATTAGTATTCCAACAAAATATTGATCAATATACTAATGGAGACATAGCTTATTACAATGCGTTGCTGTTTTAAATACTTAACGAGACCTAATGAACTATATTTTAAGGATAAATTGCTGGCTGATGTTATTAGTTGCATACGAATCGTTTGATTGTAATATTATCCTTTTTTAAGCCTAACTTGTCATTTGTATCCAAAAAAGGCAAGAAATCACGAAAAGATTTAATAACAATTTCTTGTACCGTCAGAAAAAAACAAAGCGTTTCATAATTTAAAAACAATACTTCGTTATTATTGTAAGTTCAATTTTATTTAAAAAAGACTTTTAATAAAATTTCAGTCAATCACTTGCCATCGTTTTGTTGCATGTAAGTACTCAGTAAGTATCTATAAAAGTCGACTTGGATATTCTAAGAGGATGTGAACAAACGAAAAAATATTTCACTAAACCTGTAAAAATATACTTTTTTTTTTAAACACTTTTAAAGTATTATTCGCACACTAGTGAACGTATAAAATTCTGAACACAAGGGAATTGAACCCGCGCCTCTTGAAACGTTCAAGAACCGTTGAACGGCTTGCAAGAGGCGCGGATTCAAATCCTGCTGCGGTCAAATTTTTATACGAATTTTAAATATTTCTGTATAACATTTCCTCTTGCTTTGATATTTTTATGGTAAAAACCATGTATACCAAGCACTTTATCAATGTGCAAATGCAAATGCAATGAGAAACTGCGAGAAAACTCTTTACTAAATGAAATTCCTATGACGATCTTTAAAATCTATTTTTTTTATTACATACATAGTATTCTTATTACATATATGTATTCGTATATACCCAAAGTTACCAATTATGACTAAAAAGTATCAATTTCAAAATCGTCTGATTTTATCTTATATGCGATGCGTAACTTCTAATCACGCTTTGACGTCTCAATCCAGTCTACTAAATTAGTTATTGAGTTACAAATATTTTTGTGTGGCAAAATTTACTGCCAAATCGATGATTTCATTCCACGTGCCATAACTATAATGTGTTTAGTGACGACGCGCGGGTCGTAAAACTAATTTGTTAGAATTTATGATAATATTTTCTTAATTATCTATGCAAATTTAAAAACTAATTTTACAGATAACGTATTCTGTGTGAAGAAAAATTATTTTATTAATGTTTGCTAATAACAAGTGCTTTAAAAATAAAAAACACAACCAACATTTTAGATTGGGAGTACTTGTTTTGCATATATGTGTCGATGTATAATACCCTCTTTATTGTTTGTAAAAGAGTTCAGCATCCATTCATCGAAATAATTACTATTAAGAAAAAGACATATTTAGAAAACGAATAAAATTTGAACGCAGTGGGATTTGAACCTGCGCCTCTTGAAAACCGTTCAAGTTCAACCGTTTTCTAAATGTCTTTTTCAATTTCCTAAGTGTGCGATTAACACTTTAAAAAATGTAAAAAAATACTATTAAGAATATGAGTTTACACTTTCCGTAAATTCAATTAGAAGAAACAATGCGGTTACATCAAAATAGGTACAACAAATATTTTTATAAAATATGCATCTTTTTAATATCTCTACCATCGTGGAAATATCGCTTTATACAATTTGGGCTTCTAATGACAGCGATGAAGTGATGACCAGCGATTCAGTGAGAATTGGTATCAAGCCATTATTAATACATAGTTTTTTCTAAACATTTCGTTATCTGACGCGGGAATCCTTTCAATCCATCCATTCTATTGTTTTTGAATCACTTTTTTGTGTTGATACCAATATTTTTTCTGATGGAAGTAACGATAAAATAGTGATTTGTTCGGAACAGATATGAAGCGTTCGAGATGCCTTTAGGCCTCTTATGATACCCGTTCGTATATCATTGGGCGGCAGTCTTTCTTTTGTATGTAAATTTTATTGTTACACTTATATAAGTTTTTATTTTAATCTGTGGATAGTAAACACGTATGTACTCGTACTTCAATTGTTAATTATAAATTAATTCCAATTTTCATTTATTTGTCAAGAAAGTTCTAATACTGTTACAAAAAAATCAATTTGACATCAATTGTATTGTGCAATACCTTTATCTGTTTGATATATATTTTTGTTTCGATATCGATATAGAAATTAACTTAGCATTTCAAAAATACTGGATTTTGTTAAGTACAACATAAAATATCAACAATTTTTATTGTGGCAGCTTTAACAGTTGGTTAACGTCGCAATTTATTCCATCTAAGAACATATCTGTGAGATCTGGTAGCAATACATTAGGCATTTAATGACTCTTAATTTTGATATTTACGTATATGATATTTTATAGGGGACATCTTAAAGTAAAGCAGTATATTGTACTTATAAAGTAATCCTTTCTCGTATTATAACTTAGTACTAAATACTTTGACTACAAGGGCCGTGTATTTCATAATTTTAAATTAATTCTATAACAAACGTTGAATCTTGTCAAGACAATTTATATTGTGATTCGAATAATTTTTCAATATTTCATTTAGAATGTAAAAAATGTGATAAAAAAAGCTTGAACGACCAAAATATAATTACCGAGTATAACCGAAAACAAATATTACATTTTTTCATTCATATGTATTAAATCACGAGTTTAGACATTTTATGATTGATATTGCTTCCGATGTTTAATTTAAGTGTTTAAAGGAACAAGAAATTAATAGAGATGTTTGTTTAAGTGATACGAGTTATCCGGCGCCGCGGGCGTCTAACATATTCAAATAGTTAATAGGGTGTTAGATTGTTATAGAGGATGTTAAGAGAATGAATTATATACGCAGATCATATTTATTGTGGATATTTTAATACAGATGATAACCATTGTTCTTTGTAGTATGTAAAAAGAGCTGTATCACCGCTTTTACTTTTATGTAAAGTTATATCTATTTATAATTTTAAGAAAATGATACAATATAATAAAATTCAGTTGTCGTTTGCAGTATAAATTATACCTACCTTACCTGTACTGGGGCAAGAGTCCTATCATATATTTAATTTGGGAGGAATATAAATTAATTTCAAATATTTCAATATTTTTAATTCTGTTATGTTATCGTTTGCATTGAAATTCTCATTCACATATAAAACAAAGTTACATGTTTTTGGTTTCCTACTGATAGAGTTATTGATATTTCCACCATAAATTTATATAAATATTCATAGATCGTTGAAAACAGTGTCGACGCAAGTCCGTTTAGTGTAAACAAACAGTGATGTGTTTTACATCAAAGTTACATAAAAATGGTTGTAAATAACGAAATTTTGGTCGATTTCTAACCTGTTGTGTATCGTTATGATTATACTACATTATAAGTTCTTTGATTTTCACGATTATTACACATTTTGAAATGAAACTATTTTTAACCGGATTAATCGCGTATAATATTGGTATTCGAAAATACATTTTAGAAACCGACGATTGGAACACTTGCATTAGTCCGTGATGGAGTGACTGAGGTGGCATTTGTCTGACATTTGATAATTATTATATCAAACTACCGATAACGATTTCTTAGTTGCCTCGCGTACTGCCCTGGATTCTTGTAGAATGAGCTGACTCTATCTTGCTCTCTGTATGTAATTGGATTGAGACTGATTTCCAAATTCAAGAAAGTTTTCAATATAGGGTCCCAGTTGGTAAGAAAGTTTCCAACCGTCTTCCACTGCGCCACGATGGCTTCGATATATGAAAAAACTTAATAAAAGCTCAAGATATATATATAAATATATATATATATATATATATATATATATGCGTAAATATGAAATTATAAAGTTTTATAACATTATTTACATGGCAAGCATTTCTAAAATTAGTTTTGAAACATGTCTAAAATTTTTGAAGTTAATGAGTAACTTCGAGCGAGGTGTAATAGTCGATAATGCGAGTACGCATTCCAGCCCGCAGCTAACTTAGTTACACACTACCATATTTGTATGTTTATCATAAATTGCTGCTACCTAAAAAATATTTTGATTTATGCTAATTGACAGTATCTGAAAATTTTCAACAACTGCTTTGATTGAAATATAGATTTAACTAAAAAACCTGTTTTTAATTGTATTTTCTGGTTGTCCTGCTTGTCGATAAGCTGTGACAATTCAATATCTTCTACCTGGCATTAATCCCTAGCCAAGATCTGATTTGCTACAAAATCTTCTCCACTTCGCACGATCTGTAACCTCCTCAGTGGTTAGTCAGTTGGGTCTCATGTCCTGTTTCACGACATTCAGCGATCGCTTCCTTGCTTGGGTCTTGCTCTAGGGACAGGTAGACATATATCAAGCTATATTTTTCCGACATAGTTCGCAGGCCGGCGCTCAACGTGGCCATATCATCTGAGGTGACTCTCTTGGAACTTGTTCGCTACGTCACGGACTCTAAGACCCGCCACACATCTACCTTAGCATCTACATTTCCTTGTCATGAAACTACTGCTACTGAGTGTTCCGCGGCAGTGCTGGCCAACATTCGCTGCCGTATAAGAGAATCGGTACGGACTATGCTTTTGTATATCAGAGCTCCCTTGGGCTCGGCCTGCATTCAGCGGGCACAGACCACACCTGTGACCTCTCGCCATTTCGCCGAAGCATCGCTTATCCAGGCTAGGACATCGTGATTGATGCCTCCAGACTCGTGCAGAACAGATCTACGGTATCTAAACTTTTCAGACTGAAT
Source organism: Podotricha telesiphe (assembly GCA_038994665.1). Classification (NCBI taxonomy): domain Eukaryota; kingdom Metazoa; phylum Arthropoda; class Insecta; order Lepidoptera; family Nymphalidae; genus Podotricha; species Podotricha telesiphe. Next base: position 117,367 of record JAOYRR010000252.1, read on the forward strand.
AGGTGATACAGGACCTACACGAATAGTGCCAGAGTCCGGGCTCTCGCAGGCCATGTACTCGGTCTTCTTCAAATTAAATTTAAGACCGCCGTTCTCAAGTGTACTTTTTTACAGGTTTACTCTCTGCTCCAGGGTCAACTGGCTCTCGTTAATGAGCGCTATGTCATCAGCATACATCATCAGCCATGGAGGACATAAGCCGATACAGTATCAAAACACAAGTAATTATATAACAACAACAAAGCTAAATATAGTTCCTATATCACTGATATTAACAAATTAGTTTAAGAAAGAATCTAAAAGAAACACCTAAAATCATTTTCTCGTTAGTGTGGTCGTCCTGGCAAGAATATTACCTCCACGCTATGTAATTATATTTACGCCATGTAATTTACTAAAAGATCTCGGCGTGTCATCTTTAGAACTATCATCAGTTCATTTCTAGCACGTATTTTGAAGGCGTCATTAGTGGGATCTTTTCAAATTTAGTTAGATAGACAGTGGAGGCGACCACTAATGCGCATCCTAAGCCTACACTTGGGTAGCAAGTCCCAGGCACTGGTCCGAGCTCCTCTATTTGCAATGCGAAGGGCCTGACACCCGCATTATAAATCCATGGAATGCCTCTCCTCTTTTTTTTTATCCGGACACGTGTCAAAATTTCAAGCAAATCTGACGGAAAAACATTAAAGGAGTCACAACATTTTCTCATACTACTAGAATTATTATGATTCATTGAAATCGATTTAGCTATCTATTTCAAAACAAATACATATTTAGAAAACATATAAAAATTGGAACGCAGCGGGATTTGAACCCGCGCCTCTTGAAAACCGTTCAAGCGGTCTGAACTGAACTGGGTTTCTAAATATTTCGTTTTCAATTTCCTAAGTGTGCGAATAACACTTTAAAAAAATGTTAAAAATATATCCATTTATAATTTATTTTAAAATTTTAATTTTTATTTGTAATTATTTAAATGTTTATCGAAATATTAGAAATAAACAATTATATTATGCAATTTATTATTCTCACGACTAACAAATAGTATAACATATTGTAAAGACAGTTCTATATGTGATACAAATATATGACAAGGCATTATTGAATTAATTCATAGATAGTGCTATCTATGAGTTTATTTAAAAGCACTTGCACCGATAACGTGCACACCATTGAACCTTGTAGCTTTTCTGAAAAAAGTTTAATAATTCCAATTAACCCTAATAATAGGCCCCGGGCACAGTGGAGGCAGTGCGATTAAAAAGACAAATTCTTTAACCACTGGACACAATAGCAGGTTGTGGTCATTCCCGTCCGTTCGAGCCTCGCCTTTATTAATAGACGGCGACCGGTAGCCGCGGTCAGTACTAGCGAAGATATGATTAACACAAAGGCAAAGTCGACCAGTTTGGGACCTATGGGTAGTAAGTATCAAGTGTGACGTCGTCAAGTTATTAAAAGTGCCCTAACTTAAATTATAAAGTCAATTGATAATTATAACAAATATATGTATGTGTACATATAATGCATAATTAAAAAAAAATATCATACTCCTACTTAGATGCCTTCATAGTGCAGCAGGACAGCGTTTGACTGCAAACGCAAATTATAATCGGTTCAATCCCTACGGAAAGGGATATAATATAGAGTATATTATATCCCTTCTATATTTAAATTATTTTCACTTTTCTGCAAGACAATATGAGCCTTTGAGTTCCGCAATTCATCACGCGATGTCCTAATTAATTTCATGTGGAAATTGGAGAACGGAGTCTTCCGGAACGGAGTCTGGACACTAGGATACTTTTTGTAAATAACAACTTAATTTGTTAGTAGTTAGACTTAAGTAACTTCGTAAATATTATTTCAAAATATTAATATTTTAGTTTGATATCATTGGGTGAATGTAGCCACGGCAGGTTTTGATCATATACATTACAGGCGAATAATGTTTATGCGACAAATGCGTATTATAATAGTATTGGGCAGACCATTATTTAAAACCCTACAAGTGCAATGATCATTCTTTTGAATGTCTTTCCAGATTTATTATAGATATCGATTTATTTTCTATATCGAGCAGTCTCAGTGCAACGAGTGTATTTTATATCAAAGAAATTCGATAACTTTTTGCCCTAATAAGTAATGTTACGGTCTTTATACAATTTACTACAAGTGGCTTATAACCCAAATTAGGGTATGTTTTTACAATCATTATTTTTATCCCTTAATAATAACAAATGGTTGTATAATGAGTAAAACTATCTAAAAATCAAGTACGAAAGACGTACTTCGATATTTACATTTCTTGTCGGAGCGCTTAAGATCATATGTATTCGATGTAGCATCCTTAATGTGTACCTACAGTCTTTAATTAACGAAGCAGATGTCGATCTGGCACGTGACCGTGGTATCCGACAAGAATCGCTCTGAGTGTGCTTTACGGCCCTAGACCAGGTACAGGGCTCACTGTATTTAGTACTGCACTAGCAATAAACGTAACTCAACTCATTATTCTATATAGATTGGCTTGGCTACCATCACATCAATGCAAATAAAAATTAAATATTTATTAAAATATACTTTTTAGTTATCGGTAACATACAAAAACCGCTTATACAAAGTTGTTTATTCCCCTGTTTGCATACATTTATGGTTGGAGTGAAATCGTTTCAACCGTTGAAATATTCGTTTCTATGCCCTTTGTAGGATCGTGCAAAAATTTTTATTCTTAACCAGTTCGCGAAGCAACCTTTAAATTAAGGCGATGAAAAGCTATTAATTAAGTAAATGACAAAGTCGTCCATCTCCCGCTTGCCGAGACGTTTATTTGAGTGTAGGGCGGGTGTGAGAGCTACAATAAGTCAGCTAGTAAGGTCATCTTAGGGCGACGTTTTTGCACGGCTGTGACGTAAATAGGCGTTTATCGCACTGACCGAGCTCTCGCTTTTACAAGTGTATGTAATAATTTACTTTTATCTCGTGATAAATACACAGGGGCGATTGTAAATAACTTTCCAATGACAAGGGATGTAATTGGTTGCGCTTCGACATCGATCAGACGAGTTTGAAGTTATTGCTAAACGAAACGCGAGTAAAACTGTGGACGTGTAAATTTATTTTGTTGACTTATTAAAACGCCTCAGGTTAATTCTATTCTATAAATTAGGTATGCATGAAGGTCTAAGTGTAGGGAGATTGATAGATGATTTGTTAAAAAACTAATCATTTTGAAGTTATTATTAAAAAAAAAAAATTGTAGTTAAAAGATATGGAGTTAATGTTACAATATAATAGCAATCTTGTAGGTTTCTTATTCAGTAATATACTTTTTTGAAAGTAAAAGTGGTCAAAAAGTATTCATTTTAGAAATCTAAATAGAAAATGTAAGTACCTATCTATAAATATATTATATGTTTTTATTATAGAAAAGCGCGAACGAGCGTTTGGGTCACCTGGAAACATTGCCGCTGGTAGGCCATTCCACAGTTATGTGACACTTGGAAGGAAGTGCCTACAAAACCGCACAGTAGTAGATTGCCACTTATACAGATAGTGTGGATTATTTTGTGTACTGTGCGGTTAGAAAATTCTGCAGCAAGAATAAGGACAAATATTTCCCCAAAACACTCCCATGATATATGCGGTATGTTTATTAAACTGTTCCGTTACTGTGAGTGACTGACAGATAACGCACTGAAGCTACTGGGTGTAGAAAGCTGAATTTTTCCGTTCTTTTTTTTTTTCGATACTGATTTAATGCTGTTGATCAATTGTTCTTTACAGCGACGGGGGGGGGGGGGGGTGTACTCTTTCTCTGCACTCCGTGGCTGCTTGAGACTTTTTCCGTGGAACAGGAATTTACGTTTGATACTCTAAGCAAACCAAAATTGTGGGGAACAACTCGTATTCGAAAATATATCAATAATATTTATTACACAGTATATATGAATTTGTATAAAAAGTTATAAATTTACCATAGTATTACCCATAAAGTATAAAAAAGTCCATCTAACTTAACAATACCTAATGACGAGTTTCCGCCAATTAAGGTACATATGCGCACGCTAACCAGGACAAAAACCTGCCCATGAGCTTTCAGAGGCGCTATCGAACTTAATTGGACTTCGACTAGCGAGTATTGTACTAATGTACCATTGCTATTTGAAGGTAACTTGACATATATAGCATATAGTATTTCTTCATGAATACTATTTCTGGATGATCGGCTTATAAACGAGTAGATCGAAATAGTTAAGGTATTCGACTTGTAAATGCAGTAGACTTATGGAAAATGTAGATTTTATCACGTAGCTATATATTTTTATCACGCATTCATTAGCTTGACCTGTATATATGTAACAGAATATTTGAAGTCGATTTATACTGACTTTGAACAATTATCGCGCACCGATGATAATACACTATTTAAAAAAATTAATCATTAAAAAAACTGACAATCACGCTTCTATTTATTTAAAGCGTACTTTTATATATATATATATATATGTAGTAGAAAAGACAATTCTGTACGTAAAACCTCTCTGTATCATTAATGCAAGAACTACTGGATTGAAATGAATGAATTTTGGCATAGTAATTGCGCAAGATAGTTTTTATCCTGCTCAATTACCGTGTCTGCAATACAGTCCAATAGGAAAAAAATAAATAATCACAGTCTAATTATGTTGATAATTGACAAGTGAAGTTAAGTTTCTTCTGGTCTAGTTAGATACTCAGTTGAGTAATATAACTATTAGAAAACAATGCAAGTAAAATCGGTATAAATTTATACTATAATAAAACAGTAATATTACATAAGAAGAATATAATATTATAATATATTTAAGATATATTTGACTGGTCTATAAAGTAAGATCACATAATGACATTTGTTATCAAGTGTAACAGTTAACAACTCTTTTTAAAGCGCTCTGACAGAGCTCTGTGTAAAAATCTCTCTACAGAGATGCTAACAGTAATAAGTTGTAATAACCGTATAAGAATTTCGACGTAGCTGGATGTAGAACACATGGCTTAACGGTCAGAGCGCTTGAACAGTTTTCAAGAGGCACGGGTTCAAATTCCGCTGCGTTCAAATTTTTATACGTTTTCTAAATATGTATTTTTCAGTTAACAACTAATTCATTTACTTTTAATTATGATTTCCCCACAAACAAATGAATTGATGAATTGTTAATATTTATGGTTAATTGCAATTAAAATTCACCCACCTCTTTTACGAAAATATTCTACGATGATTATTTAATTAAGTTATCAACACTAAATACAATTATTTACTATTAATAGCTGAAAAAAAATTACAATAGCCTGATGTCGAAGACTCAAAGACCAAAAAAAAAACCACTGTAAAGAAATAATTATAATTTTGGATCAGTTTCAATGTCAACTTGGAGTAAATGGGAGTAATCCATACTAATAGTACGAGTAAAGTAACTCTGTTTCTTTGTTTGTGACGTAAAGACGGCCGAACCGCAGAAGTTTTTCCAGAAATTTCATTGTTTTACGAAAAGGCCGCTGAAAATATGAAACAGCTATAGTTCTCACGGGCAAAGCCGCGAGCGAGTCGCTAGTGGTTATACATATTTTCTCAATTAGTATCTATTTTTATTTTTAATTCACCAAAAATATCCACAATTTGTAAATATAATTTTAACAACAAACATTCAAGACTTTTGATTATAAAAAAATGCTACGTTTTATTATTGTTTATAATTTATTATTGTGTACATGCCTCTATTTGTCTTTAATCAATTTATAAAAAAACTTCAAATTCTCGGCGAAAGTAAAAAAAAAATTGTAGGCTTTTTTAGATAAATTATCTATATTTTCGTAATATTTTATGTAGTTAATTTAAAATATGTTAATAAGGATATAAGTATACAAGTTACGTTCTAGAAATCTTAAAAAATATTTTTTCATTATTATTTATTCAAATTATACAGATAAAAAGGTTTTGATACATACAAAATGATTTTGATATACAAAAAAGACTTCAAAACTTTTATATACATATCATTCGGAATTATTCTTATATAAAACGCATTGGTACATTGCCTATACCTTAAGAACTTACTTATCGTATATCTTGTAATAGGTATCGGTTTTCTAGTTATATAGTGCATTTCTAATGATAAATGGTAGCTAATCATCGTATCAGCTGTGCGATCCCAGCCTTCGGTACCCTCGCTATCTATAAACTACCTTCACAAGAATGCAATATAAAACCAAAACCTGAATAAACTATTTCTTGGATCCTTCAAGACAGTGACGATCATTTCATTATAAACGGGTTGTGGTGGCGCGTGGCATGAAACTTGTTCCGTTGTTATTTCATATACATCAGCTACAGTTTAAAAATATTATACTTTGTTTTTAATTCCATACATCTCCCACATAAATATACTAGGATAGACAAGGAAAATATAGTGAAGAGATATTCCGTCCTCAATGTTTTTTACCCATTTTCGAGACATTGAGTGTTGAATCGTAGAACACAACGCTTTGCTTTGTCTTATCAGAGCAGTTTATGAAAAATAATTAAAATATAATAATTTCCACGAGTGGAAATTGGACCCACAACCACTGCGCTTACAGTCAGACAATGCCCCATTGCGCCGTGAAGGCATCTGGAAGGATTCCCTCTGCTGTCCTATGTTTAGTAAAATCATCAAAATGACTGAGAAATCGACTTTAAATGCGAAGCTTTGCGTCAACAGTTAACAATCTAAAGGGAAGTGCAGCATATTATGAATACTGGTTTGTTTTTTGGGATTAATTTGGAAAAGAAACGGAATAGCTCCTTCAAATTGCATCAAAAAAATATTACACTTTAATAACACTAAGTGTCAATTAAAACAAAAAACATAAAACTTAACAAAAATATAATTAAAACATAAAAAACACCATATGCGTGATTTAGCTTAGGGTGCAGGTAATTTGGAATACAGTAATCCGTTAACGTTTAAACGTTTGTAACAGTTTTATTCTTTATGTCTTTAACTAATCACTATTTTGTGAGAATAATATCACAATAATCACAGTACAGTATACTATTAATAATCACAGTTTTTATTTGGCAATTTAAATTTTATTAATTTATTACACTTAGTTACTATTCTAGCAGTAATAGCAAATATATACACCGGATTCATAACCACTACAAGCACCGTGAACCCACAATTCACACATTAAATACTGAACCCATTCTTCATCTTCGCTATATTTTTCTTTACAGAATAAACATTCGGCGTCTTTATCAGTGGGGACTGCAGTCTCATATGTCGTTGCTACATCTTCGGGTGAGCCTGTGTTACTTCCAGATATAGCATCATCATCCCGATATGATGTGTCACTGTCTCCTAGACTAGACTAATGAGGGAAATATGCTTTCCCTATTTAGTCTTTTTTTGTTTTCTTGATGGCTTTTCTTTTTTTTTTATATTCTGTATTTTCTTTATTCTAATAAAATTTTTATGATTTTACATTCAAAGTCTTTCTTGCTTGTTCCTGAGGGCATGGGTGAAATATAAAAATATGCATAAAATTTAGAATATTCCAAATTATGTCCACATTAGGTATACCAAATTAATAACACCACCACCTAACCTAAAATTCCATCTTACATTTTAATTTCTGCATATACTTACAAAATCAAACTTAAACCAGAAATTAATAAGATTAATAAAATGCTCCTTTGACCTTGGTAGCCGAAATGTCGAGATGGGGGTCTGGTTTTCAGACCTCGCTGGCCCCATGTAACGTTATGTTTACAGGGTAAAAACTCAGATGGCGTTTATATTGATTTAGATTTCTATGTATTTCAAATTACCTCCAGTGTTCCAAATATGCTGCACTTCTTCTATAATTTTATTGGGATACTTTTTTAATTTATAAAGAACAGAATTATCAGCACAATGTTATTTGTTTATTAATATGTAGAGTAAATATAAAGTATTTTTTTTGCATTCTAACTGTTTGCTGAAAAATCTGATTTTCTATTTATATTACCCAATTTTATTTAAGCATTTCTTTTTACAACGAGTTTAGCATTATTTTATTTTATTACGCCTTTATATTGATCCTAGATAGTAAACATACAATGTTTGAATATATAAAAAAACTGTTAGACATGAAGGTTTTGACATCTACCCACTCATATAATACTTAAGAAATCGCTGTAAGCTATATGTATTCCTTATATTAAATCGCTATTGTATTTTAATCACTTTATCACAGTATATAATTGCATACAACGGCATAAAAGAAAAAGTTTTATATCTTTTAAGTTCAAACAAGGTGTATATTTCATTTATTTCTTAATAAACGTAGCAAGTGTCCTTTGCATTGGTGGTTTAATTAAGAACTAGCGAAGCATTTGTATCCCAAGTGATCTGCATAGGTTTGTAATCATGAATATTTATAGATGCGATTCTCTTTTGTCAAGCAATTTAACGGTGAATAATTTGTTACTAAGCGTGATAAATATGCCAATTGGCTAGCTATTATTGGTTAGCCAATTGGCTTATTTGCATCGCATTTCTTTATCTCGTTAATCAGCTGACTTAAAGGAATTTAAGCATTTATTTCTTTTATTATTTTTTAATGAGCTGATGTAAATTTAAAGTAATCGTTTCAATGGTCTCAAAATTTAACCTCAACACATAAAAATATGGGCGGCAGAATAATTATAAGAAAGTGAAAGACAAAGCTTGAAGTTACGGCGGAAAAAAAGATTAAAAAAATATTCGGGGGTAACATACTTCGCTGATAGTCACATAATTCTTTCAAATGCAGTATTTAATAAAAAATATATAATTAATATTATATACAGATTGCAGCAGTCTTAATAATTAATAATAATTATTAATAATATTTTTTTTATAACTTACTGCTTATTTATAACGTTTAATGAATACGAAAAAATTAAATTGTCAGTACAGAAAGCTGTCCATTAAGGAATTTGTCGACGCGCAATTAAAGGTGAGCCGGGTGAATGCAGTCGGTCGAAAAATCGAGAGTTCCATATTTTATCTGACACCTTAACTTGGGTAATTTAGAAGTTAATTAAGCATTATTAAATAAAATATAATAAATAGAAGTATTTCTACAAAAATAAATATTTGAAGAAGCTGCTGGAAAAGAAAATTAAATATTTAAAGCTAACGCTCATAAAGAGCAACCCTTTTTTAGCAACGAGCTTATCTTAATTTTAAATTTTTTTCGCGGGCCAATATCACATTTCTTAATATTATGTAAAATTGTGTTTATGTTCTAAAATTAGATCACAAAAACACGAAATGTAAAAAAAATAGATTACATATAAAAACTAAGAAAATAATATAAATAAACGCGTGGCGGGCCGCATAAAGTTATTAAGCCGGCCACATGCGGCCCGAACGCCGCGGGTTGCTCACCCCTGCTCTAGTAGGCTTGTTATTGACAGTGGAGGCGGTTTTTTGTTGCAGTCTCAGATGAATGGTAAAGTGTACGATTATTTCAATATTTCCTTATTTTTTAGTGTCAATAAACCAGTATGAGATTAAAGGAACTTTTAAGTTCGTTTCGGAATTTTTTTTTGCCTCGTAATAATTAATTTTCTGGTAATAAAATTGTCTCAGTTTAAAATTCAATTACTACGGAGTACTTAACTCTTGTAGCATTGTTAGGCGTCACGTAATTGAGTGCTATTAGATTCAAAAAGATGTCAAAGGATATTTAAGAAAAAAAAAAAATATTAAGTTTAGTAAAATTAAGTATATATAGTATATTTTTTTAACCGTTTTATTTTTAGATTAACTTATAGCATAAAGCGACAAGCTGAATGTTATAACTTAAATTACTACTAAATAATAGTAGGAATTATATTTTCTATCAACAAAATTTTGAATATGATTGATTCCATGTAAATAATCTAAGAGCATCTTTTTATATAAGATTTACTTAATTTATATGCAATCAAATAATAAACAACCAGCATTCTACACGAAATGCAAATCTCTTTGAAAATAAACTTTTCGTTTTAATAAATTGCATGGCTTTCAACAAAAATAAAATAAATATCCACCGAAGTTGTTACCGGCGTTATTATTAATAATTAAAGCGATTATTTACACGAGACAGTCCAGCAGCAGAAAATAATTAATATTGTTAATAGGTAGCTAGAGGCACGCGTACCCATATCGTAGAAGCATGTAATGGAGGCGATAGTAGCAGTGAAAATACACGTAACGTTATTCGATTATCATATCGGGCTTTTTTATTAATAGAAAATGTTTGCGTTGCGTCCTGCGCCCTTTCTACAAACTAGGTGTCAAAATGAGGAGCCCGCTTACCTAAATTGTAATAATTTAAAAAAATATTATAGTATCGCCATTTTTATATATATTGCAAAAATATAAAAGAAAACAGGCATTTAACCTAATAGGTACACTAAATATGTAGCATATGTGTATTTGTAAGATACACGAGTATAATAAAAAAGGGTTTTATGCGAATACGACACACTGATAAGTCTAGAGTACTCTTTATTTTTAAATAAATTGTAACTTTGCTTCTTTTAAAAGTATACTTATATTCATTTCAAAGAGATGAAGTAATAAGTATTGTATATTCAGTTACAGTAGCCCATTTCTTTAACTTTTAACCATAATATTTTTTTTCTAAAAATTTTTAGTCCGGAAGGCCATCGTGGCCACAAGTGGGACAGCGTCTGACTGTCAACACGATTGATTGTGAAATGTGGGTTCAATACGCATAATTATTCAAAAATGATTATATTTAAATTACGTTAATTTCTCCACTTTGCTAAGACAAAAAAAAGTGCGGCGTTGAGTTCCACCACTCAACACGCAATGTCTTGATTTCGGGCGAAAAATATCGGGCGAAAAACACTAGGTTCTCTCTGACTATCCTGCGATGTGGGAAAAAGCGTGAATCTAGCTCCAGCCACATACCATCAAATATATATTTTGTTAACATTTTTTTTAAAGTGTTATTCCCACACTTAGGAAATTGAAAAAAACATATTTAGATTTCCTAAGTGTGGGAATAACACTTTAAAAAAAATGTTAACAAAATATATATTTAATAAATAGCATTCTCTCTTGCCAGACGATTGTTCGTAGAATAATCTTTGGGTAGCAGAAATTTGTAAAAAATCTCTCTACAGAGATGCTAACAACAAATATAAGTTGTAATAAGCGTATAAGAATTTCAACGTAGCTGGAGGTGGGACGCATGGCTTAGCGGTCAGAGCGCTTGAACGGTTTTCAAGAGGCGCGGGTTCAAATCCCGCTGCGTTCAAATTTTTATACGTTTTCTAAATATGTCTTTTTCACATACCATCAATTTGTAACAGATAGTAGACTTAAAAATAAAGTGATTCAATGTATAGAGATTTTCGTACTTTTTAATACTGCAAATAATTAATATATCAATATATGTTTTATAGAAAATTTGAAGAAACGAGTTTGAAAGTTTGTTTGGGTAGGGTTTGAAAATTTATTTGACCTGTATATTTTCACCTGCCGACTAAAGCGCGGGTTAATATCGTCATCGTTGTAGGTACTTATTATCATAAACATGTTTGCACTTTGCTGAATAACAATGTAACATACTACAACTTGTACTCTCTCCATACATGGGCAGCTTATGAGAGCGAAGGCGCATAGCTTGGTTAATAGGATATTTTGTATCAAATTTGAATATTAAACTTTAAAATAAAGAAAATTATTATCTCGTAGTTGAACGAAATGTTAAATAATAACTATTTATATCCTAAAACTTGAGCATTAATATTAATAGACATTTGTTATATATGTATATAAAAAAACTTCTTTTAAAATCACTTTCACATGTAAAACTCCATATGTAATATCTAATTCATTATTTTTTTCAAATTCATCTTCGAACTTAGATCACTAAAATATATTTAACTCAGAATTTACTGTTCAAGAATAACCGCTTTGCCAATAGTAGTCTAGAAACTGATGTAATTGATACTTACTAGTTTTAAATCAGCAATCTGCACGTAATTTAAAGATTCCCAGCTTTCTTGACGTCCTTTGATTTATTCTTGATTAATTACAGAGCATCTAAACCTTATAACGATGTAGATAATTAGTACCTTGCAAACGCAACGCAATATCCAAATGAGATATACGATGTATTTATTTTTTTACATATTTAAAGTGACAAATAAAACAATATATGAACCAACTGAGTTTTTTTTTACATTTTTACGAATATGCGACTGACTTATGTCTGTACGCGACTGCAGCGCACGGCAGCTAAAATAAATGGACACGTGAATTGAAGTCGCTGTGGAGAGTCGTAATGAAGATAACGTCAGTGTGGACGCGGTTCGATAAACGACTGACGGCATTTCCAAGATAAACCTTTAATTATTAAGATAATACGCCTTTAAAACTAGACGAAGGTTGAGGCCTCGATGGAACCTTGTTCTGTCTAAAGTTCATCCGTTGTTATCAGAATGACCGCAATGTTACTTAATTGTCTTGTTAGTAATATGGCTTACTATATCCGTAGCCTTACTTACGGTCAATGACTGCAAAGCTTATTAATTTGTGAAGATGGAACTTTTTGTTTAATTGGCATACAAAAGTTGGGACACTCTGTCTTCACTTTCCAGACGGAAATCGTCTATATACCTACATTGCGGGTTGCTTTTTCTTCTGCTTCGTGTCAATTAATCAAATGCTTAATTGATATTTTGCCAGTACTTGGCCACGTCGACTGCCCTATCCGTTTGGATGGAGGAAATAAAAATAATTTTAATATAATTATTCTTTTGTGTGGAAACTAAATGTGGACACTACCACTATAAAATATAATGCCGAAATAATATGATGTATTTGAAATGGCCTATAAGATTTTACATATTGGACGTGACATTTTTATTCATCATCAGGTGTTCAGGGAAGTATTCGCTAAAATCTCCATAGCTCCGCCCCGCCCACATTTCGCACAAATATAATGTGCTTATAACGAGGCAAGAAACACCCACACTATACTACCGCCCTCTCTCACTTTCTATCTCATGAATAGATGATAATGACTGATGGTTGCGAATTAAATTATAAATCATTGTTTTTACAATACTCATAATTACCTAAAGATTAATGTATGTTCAAAAGCAAATTAATAACGGTACTCACAATGAATAAAGCTTCAATAATTCGGGCGGATATGACAAATAAAACCAATTCGATGGAAGATATCATGTTTCCGCTATCAATCTTGGTGAAAAACAATGAGTTGACGGCGAGGAGGCGATTTCCCACGGCCGCCGGCCAGTCGGAGATACTCGTAGCAAGGTGAAGTAATAAGTCACGAGGCAGCCCTCTGTACTGTACACATTGCATATTATGAATACATATTTTACGGTTTATGCAAATTAATAGATTCAACATAGAATAAATCCTTTACAGCCACAATTTTTTTTTAGCTTCGTGCTTTTTCCCGCTTAGCAGAGTATTCAGGGAGCCTAGTCAAGACACTGCGTTCTACACTTTTATAAAGAATTCAAGTAACTGCGTGTTGAGTCGCGGACCTCAACGATGAGCTTTTTATTGACTTCACCCTTGATCTTGTCAATTTGAAATATTCCCCCGATTGGGAATCGAACCCACGGCGAGATTCCAGTTAGACGCCGTCCCACTAAGCCACAACGGTCTCTTTCCTCTATAGTTTATAAAACTTTTTGTAAAATTATACGCATACCAATATTTAGAAATTATAAAAAATATGTTAAGTCATATAATTATTTGATAAAACAGTCTAAAGACCTAATATTTTGCACAGACTGTAGCGTTATTTTTTTGTACAGTACCAATATCACTGAGAGCTTATTGTTAACATTGCAACTACTAATTAAAAAGTACTTACTTCATAATTATTTAATTTGATTAATATTTAAGCCACAGATTTAGGAATTGGTACTGGAATGTTCACTCAGTTTGTAAATTAACAATTTCGTCCTTTTTTAACTTATGGCCCTAATAGACATTAAGGGTTGATTATCGCAAAATAATCCTATACTTTATTTGAATAGATAAGAGATACAAAAAAATAAATTTACATACAAACGTGCCACTTTATTCGAACCCATTAAGCATTGTGGTCAGTCGAGTTAATTACAGCTAATTCCGATTACTAAAGTGAAAAAAATCAAATATTGTAGTTTAAAAGTCACTAATAATATTCTGAAAATGCTTAAGGACACTATTATATATTACAAAATTAATTCACCGCCAAATTGGTTGTGATTTATTATTATTAATGCCGTCTACGGCTGCGTAATAAATTACTTTAACATAATAATTAAGCGTTGCTTCCATGCACATGAATTAACGACGAGTGAAGCTTCTTAAAGATTTTTAAGGCTTTCACTCTATTTTATAGCTGTTAAACTGAAACTTTACCATAAGTATGCATTTTTAATAAAAACTATTTTAAGAAAAATAATATAAATTGATACAGTGAGATACTGTTAGATTAAACACACGATGGTAGTGGGTTCGATCCTTGCTCAGAGCAATGAAAATTATATAAAATATGTACAGTTATGAAAATTCATAGCCCTGGTACACGGGTATTATCATACCAAACCTCATCTACTCAACACGCTATATCTCTTAAATGAACGGAAAGCAGACCAAGGAATATTTTAACACAATTGAAATTGAATGGAAATGGAATGGAATGGGCATGGAGCTAGAAAAAATGAATAAATAATACAAAACAATCGATGCATCTGTCATTGGTATAATTTAGAGAAATTTAAAAAAATGAGATTACTATCCTATTAAATGTGAAATCTTGTCTTAATAAATAGATAAAAATGAGTTTACATATTGTTTCTTTTGTTTTTCATACTTAACTTAAAGACAAAAATTCTATAGTAATAATTATTTAAGTTGCGTTAATGGCAGTCCATGTTGGCATATTTTTATTTTTGTCCTAAGAGCGCCTTGAAGGAAATTCTTATCTTTAAACCTTATTTTAAAATTACATTTCTATTCTTTTTTTACATAATTATGTACATTTTTAATAATTGGTTAGAAATAAGATGTTGGCACCCTTATATATTCTTTCTAAATCACAGAGAAACCAGTTCGTGTTTCCTTCATTTTACAATATCTTACTTTCTTTAAAATTTTCGCTTTAGTTTCAAATTTCCTACTATAACTAACCATTCAACTGATTATGACTATTTACTTTTCTCACCGCCCGCTTTCCCACTTAAATGACAAACTTTACTTAAATTTCTAAATTAAATTGATATAACTTTATTTATTTATAACTTTATTGAAATAATATAAACACTACATGTTACTAATTGACTATTATATGCCAAAACTACGCTGAAATAGGTTTAGCCATTTCGCACGAACGCACGGACAAGCAGACGCTCTGTATAACAGAAAAGAACATTAAACACATCACAACTTTGGTTCTATTATATTGAATAATACCACCAATCATATTTCGTCTTGTATCTGCCATGTACAGACAGAGACCAGTAACATTTTTAGTATATGTATAGAAAATATAGATAAGATGAACTGTCTACTATATAACTATTCTACATTATGATGTTTGAAATCAACACCGGCCTGGTTTGTATAGAAACATCTTATATCATTTCATTACGCCTATGAAGAGCCCCAAACATAATATTTAAACAAAATGTCATTCGAAAAAATAAATTTCTGTATTCTCATGCTTCGTACATTCCACCCACGACGACCACTTGTGAGTCGAGCCTGCGGCAGCAAATCAATTTTGCAGTTAATATATCTGCTCTGATTCTCGAGACTTGTTGTACCTACGCTGTATTTGCAACAGTAATTCAAACATCACTTGAAATCTTTATTATTTACCAGCCCCTATATGATTAATCTAAATTGAGCGCTTATAAAAAATATATTTCAAATTTACTTTTAAAATTTTCTTTAATTTTGAAATTTTCTACAAAAAGAGAATATAACATTTGTTATGAAAATTTGAACGTAGCAGGACTCTTGGAAGCCGCCTAAGCGTACCATCATGGCATATTTTAGAATTTTTTGTTTGAATGAATGTGTATGGGAAAATTAAATAGTTTTTTACAATTTTCCATGCAACTTCTTTATATTTTCTGACGTTTTCAAACTTCTTGGACTTCTACAAATATGAGCCAAATCGGCCCAGCCGTTCTCCAGTTTTAGGGAGACTAACACACGCCATTTCATTTGCATCATATATATAACGTATTTATAACATATATAAAAATAGCGTAATAATTTAATTAAAAGTAAAACTTGGTTGGACTATTAGGTAAAATATTTGACCCATATTCCTTTGTGGCATTATTTAAGATATTTCATGCAGTTCAAAATGATGAAGGATATTTAAACAGCTTTTTGCTTTGTCGGTAGTTCACATACAGCTTTCAGATAATGAGCGGATAGAAAGGTAATTATGCAGACCTACTTGGGATGATTGTTTCAAAAATGTTTTCGCTCTTATTAACTGAATATAATACTGTTGACCAACTTGTCTTCAAAGACATTTAAAATAATTTACAAGTCAGTAAGATATAATTTGTAGGATAACAAAATAACTTGCTTTGTACGTACAATGTAAATATGCTGTGAGAGCAAGTGATACTCGTTTAAATAAAATTAAAATTATATTGTATTATTATTTGTCAAAACATAACTCACTTTTACTTTATCGTGATGAAATCCATTACAGATACCAGCCTGATTGGAGACTCGGACGTGGGTTATGTGGGACTTCGGTCTGGCAGATGGAGGCCGTCCGGATACCCACTAAAACCTCACGGTGCTCCTTCTCGACCACCACTACTCGAAGCCACAGGAACACCAATCTTCCGTGAACTCCTGCGGGGGAGCCAGCAAGACACGTCGTGGACTCAAGGGTGGTGGGCTCCCTCGACGGCCTGCTCCGAGTAGCGTGCGGGAGCGACCTGGGCGCACCTACTCGGGCCAGGTGACTCGGCGATCGGCTTCCCCAAGCTAACCGCCCTCCGGCCTAGTTAGGGCGGATTTTATGCCACCCTCCGGCGACCCGGTTGTTTGCGGCGGATAGAGGTTGGAGGAGGTCTCCCTCGCCCGTACCGCCCCTTTCTTCTCGAGAATCACCGCATCGCAAAGGATTCGACCGCGTTCCACAACCTTTCGCAAGCCACCATGGCCTTCACAACGGCCGGCAGGGAGAGGTCGTCTCCTATGACGGTTCTACATCCGGCTGCGTCGAAATTCTTATACGCTTATATTATATTCTCAGCCGGTCGCTATCCACTGCTGAACGTCATAGAGTGTCAACCATTCCGGTCCTGAGCAGCTCGCATCCATAAGCTTATTACAACTTATTTTTGTTGTTAGCATCTCTCCACATATTTGGCAAGAGAACACATGGATTAGCGCTCAGACCGCTTGGACGGTTTCCAAGAGACACGGGTTAAATATTTAACCTAATATACCTATATAAGTAGGTGTTGAAGACAACATATCAACTCTTGGAATGTCAACTTTTTTCCAACAAGAAATATACTGAAATACCAGATATTTGGAGTCAGTTTATCTGTTTATCTCAACATGTATGAAACCCCATGATTATGATAACAAATTTATAATTATAGTAATATTAGTAGATTCATTGCCGCATATAATACACTAATGTGTAAAGTCATAGGCAATTCTTAGCATCGTGCAACTTCTACATATACAAAACTAATCTTATACAAGTCTTACACAAAAGTTAAAATGGAACACACTGTAGTTTTTTTTTATTTTATTTATTTTACTAATATTAAAATTAGTAAATAATGTATTAATACATTATTTACTAATTTAAGAGCCACTCTTTGTATCGTCAGCATAATATTCGAAAGAAGGCGTATAATAATTTGCGTATCGCAAAAAATATATTTTATTGTACATAATAATTCTATGAGTTTTTCTTAATCATAAATATAGCTTAAATAAATTTAAAATCTTTATATAATAATCTATCGTATCCCACATTAACTTAATGTCCAATAAGAACAAAACCTAACTAACCTGACTATTTTACTAATAATAATCGCAAAGAGTACCTTAACAAAGCACCCTGCGAGCCAGAACAATGTGGAACCAGCCACCATATCCATTACTACATTTCTATACACTCAGATTTGAAAACTTGTTCTAGGGCCGAGCACCCTAATATTGACCAGATAAAAGTTGACTAATATTGTCTTTGCTAGGGGACCATACTGTTGTATTAGATACTGAGAGAGGTCTATTTATATATTTGTTGAAGGGCTAATGCAACATGCGCCAACGTCACGTGTCGCGAGGGTGCAGGACAGGTGATCGACCAACGATTTGAGGGTATTTCAAAGCATAATGCATAGCTATACGTGTTTGCCTATGTAATATGTAGGGTGACTGCAAAAGAAGTGTAATTTAAGAAATTAATAAAAAAAAAAAACACTAATAAGATTTTTCTTAACAGTAACTCAAGATATTTAATTATAAAAAATATGTGGCACTTAATAATAATATATTTTAGGAACACTCCCTGTCCACAGCTTCGTACACGCGTCTAAGAAGAAGATTCATTTAAATGTATTACCAACAATAATGTATGAAAATACGTTTATTTTGTATTTTTTTAATATATTATATAAAAGAAAAGATCAGAACTTAATATACAATTATATGTAAATAAAAAAAGAACGGTTTTAGAAAATGTATAAAAGCTTGAACGCAGCGGGATTCAAATCCGCGCCTCTTGGAAACCGTCCAAGTGCTCTGACCACTAATCCATACGTTCTAAATCCGGCTACGCTTTTTACAATATATTTTTGTTGCTAGCGTCCATATCACCAAGAGGCACGGGCTCGACTCGGGTGAATAACACTAAAAATGTTAAAATTCTAACTTACATTTGAAAAACTTATTTTTCAAAAATAATATTATTGAATGCATATTAATTATTTCTGCTTCACGCTTTTTACCGCATAGTAGGGTATTCAGATATAACCTAGTGTCAAAACATTCCACTTTCTTTCTCTTCTCCAATTTCGACCCGACATCGAGACATTGCGTGTGGAGTGGCGGAAGTAAACACCGCTCTTTTTGTTACCAGATCGGATAATTAAAATGTATTTCTCCGTGTAGAAATCGAACCCACAACCAATCGCATTTACATTCAGTCCTGTCCCACTGACCCACGATAGGATCGACATATTAATTAATTAAAAGAAATATAGCTTCGGTTAGTAACGATATTAGCTGGAACGATATAATTAAATGAATTAAATAGAAATGGTTGTCGTACATTCAGCATTCGTCCAGTAAAAGCACGTTACACTTATCAAATGCAAATAAACGAGTTTTGTTTGAATAAAGCCAGCCCCTCGATTATAGTTAAATTATAAGTAGGTACGTATGCCTATGTATGTACGTGTGCTGGTTGTTTATCTTATTTATTACTCTAAAATCTTATCACTAGAAATATTGTACGAAATAAAATATTTTCGTTAAATGTCTGTTTTAAAATATTACAATGAAAAATAGATATTTAAAGTTGCCTTTTTTATTTATCACAAATTTACTTTTTTTCCTTAAAAGCAGGGCAGACAGAGAGAATCTAATGTCAAGGCAGTCCGTTCTCCGCTTTGGGTGAAGAAGTTAAACACCGCGCCATGTCGCTTTCGTCTTACTTGAGCGAAAAATATGTTTTTTTCTTAATAAAACTTTACCCTCAAATGTGGATCGAACTTATAACCACCGTATTTACAATCAGACACTGCGCCACTACGCCACAAGCCCTCCTCTTCTATTTAAATATTAATATTCTAAAAATATATATTTTTACAGCTTGACGCTTTTTCGCATATAGCAGGATAGACAGAGAAAGTAATGTCAAGAGATTCCGTTATCCGCTTTGTACCCGAATTCGAAACATTGCTGGTTGACAGCGCCCTATCTTAAATATGTGAGGAAAATGAAAACAATTTAAATATAATCTTACCGTCGCGTGTTATTCAAACTTACAACCACCGTGGTAAAGGCAGAGGCTGTGCCACGATGACCTTATTTTGCTTAAAATATTAATATACCTACGAGTATTATGACAATCATTGCTTGCCGTTATACACACAGACACACACATTTCTTTCAAATTATATTATTCATTAAAATTGAACATATTTTCGTTGATAGAACTGGGTATATTATATATATTTTTTTACTTCCTATGAACCGACCGATGAACATTTTGAATACCACTAAGCTGTGATAAAATCATATAATTTACGCGTATAACTGATCTTAAATCATCACTAAGGTATTTCGCTCTTTAGATTGAATCGAATTCCTGTTATTTTTTTCTTTCAATCTTTTATATTTGTCAGTGTGATACCTTTTGTTATATTTGGGTTATTGAAAGTGAGTCTGCAACAACTTTGACTGATCCCGTGATAGTATTCATATGTTTCAACAGCTTATATCTTGCTTTGAATCATCGGCGTGTCTATTGAAAGCTATCCTACGAAGATGTGAGCTTTATCTTCAGTGGTTCTATCGTGATCTAAAGTGCGAATAGTATCTACACTTAAGAGTGAGTCATATTAAAACTCACTCACTTTATTGACATTATAATATATAAAGGAAAAATATATCTACCTACATATGCGAAGTTGTCAGTAAATAACAGAAATATAAACAAGAATTACGAGTTTTAAAAAGTAAACATCAATTTTTTTTCAGCTTCACCCTTTCTTCCGCATCGTGGAGGAATCTAATCCCAAGACACTCCGTTCTCCACTTTTCATACGAATTCGAGACATTGCGTATTGAGTGGCGGTATTAAACGTCGCGCTTTGTCTTGTCACCAGAACGGAGAAATGAAAATAATTAAAGTATAATTTCCCCGAGTGGGATTCGAACCCACCACCATCGTATATACAGTCAGACGATGCCACTGCGCCACGATGGTCTCAAGTTATCGGTTAAGTATAAACTAGGAGCTAAGAGCGATTATTCTAATATACGTCGTCATATTCTTTGATTGTTTATATGCTTCGCACTATATAAAAAAAAAGACAGGGCAAATGTTATTTTAAGTAATGCATCACAAATATATAAATGTATCAAGAATATTTTTATATACTTATTTAAGAATACCTAGCTTGCTAACTATATAGCAAACAGTTATTGCTACTGTCATAATAACGCATACATTTGTTAATACATCGTCTATATGAAATTTATTTCCTATACAGTCCATAAGATTTCATATAGGTACACTAGATATTTCACACGGCGTGCAATGAATAATAGATTCCGGTATTTTTACTGTATAATTGACACGAAGCACTTCTTGTGCGTATAAAGTTACGATATAGTTAAAACGATTAATTTAGCTCGGTAGGTGGTAAAATTTACGAATAATGAGATGAACCTCTGGAGTTCTTCGCGTGCCAATTATTGATATAATTATTTTTAAAATATGACCATCCTTTTGTAATATTTAAAGCTTTAAAGTGGTTATATTTTTTAATCACCCATTTCAGTGTTTATACACTACGCTGTCTGGTTTGTTAATTGACTCTTTATACGACCCTGAGTTTCTTCACACATTCGTGAAGTTTTAATAATGTAGCGACCGTTCATACTTCATCGAGTACAAGCTCTTTATAGAGGTTGGTCGAGACATTTATTATCTGTGATGCGTTGAATGGAATTAAGTACAAACGTTTAACTTGTTACATTATTGGAACTGGCAACCCGAAAACAACAGTCTCGTAATGCACACGGATTCAGAAACGCCATTAATGGAAGAAGCGAGTAAATCCTGGCAGATATTGATGAGGTAATCTGCGGTACATAAACTCGTAATCAGCAAGGGTTTTTTTAGCTTCTCGCTATATCGTCGTCGTCGTCTCGTCCACTGTCATCACGCCCTGCGGCAGATCCTCATGCTTTTTAACGTGACCCTCCTCCAGTATCGGGTTCTTAAAATGGGTTATATTATATATAAGTTATTTTACAAAGAAAAAATGAGAATTAGGAAAATAATTTATTTTTTTATAGTGTTTTAATGTAAAAATTTTAATCGATGCGAATTTGCGATATATTCCATAAATATACAATAACTATGTATACATAGTTATTATATAGTATTGTTACCAACGCTTGATTTTGTAATGTTACTTGGTATGTTTTGTAATGTAATTGAGTATAGCAAAATTAAAAAGTACATTCTGAAAAAAAACACGCTTCTACACTATTTGCAAGAAAATTAATTTGACTGTCTATTTTTTAATTATCAATAATTTTTAATTAATAAAATATATACAATCAAATACTGCGTGAAATTTTTTAGATAACCATTATATTTCTCTGTCCAGTCAACTTAAGCAAAATAGATTAGAAGGCTCACAAGTAAAAAAAATGATGGCATAAACAAAGTGAACTTTATTTCGTTACAGATCTTTAAGAAGATTGCAAATTAATCTGATGCTGTGTGTAACTCATTAAAGTGTAAAACTTATCATCACACGAGACATTTGAAAAGTGACTTGTGATTACACTTCGTTTACACCAGCCAGGTTGACGAAGTAGCGCCGAGGAGGAATTCATTAATTTCGATTATCAATTAATTAGTTCTTTACACCCAGATATAAGATAAAGCTGTATTTTTTATACGAGTAACTTTTAATTAACAGCAAATTAAAATAAAATATTTCCGTGGATAATTTTTATAAGGCGTATAATATGTGAAATTTGTAAATTTTCTTGTAAGCATTTATTAAATAATACTAAACTAATCATATTTCAGTAATGGGTTTTCTTTTCAGCCTCCCTTTTAACACAAATCCTGCTATTCAGGAGACAGAAAAGAACCTAGTGTCATACACATCTAATAAGAGCCATGAGTGTTTTATTTCACACATACATTTTACACAACCAGACCTTATCTCATTAAAATATTGAACAAAAACTTCATAATAATAGGTAAATGTCTTAGAAAAAAAAATGGTTGAGTGATTATCTTGAGAAATGACGGCTATAGATAATTCATTTTTTTTCTTAATACATTATTCAGTTAGGTAAATAAAATATACTGTATTTATACCTATGTGGAAGGTGTTATAAATTCAGTTATTTTAATTAATGGTTGCAGACGCGAGGCTTTACTGCCGCAATGTAGGCAAAACATGGGTGCTTTTATCTTTGTTTAAATATTTGCGTAAGAGAAATTTATGACTTTCAGTTGAGGTGCTTAATAGTGCACTCACTTTTATTTTCACTTGTAATTGCTGCCAGAAACTACGTTGGAACAACTCATTGGAGATCCAGGTATGTGTAGATGAGGATTTTACATTGAAATAATTCACAAGAACAAAGAGCTAAGTAAAAATAGAACAAAAAAAACTTTCTGGAATTCACTTCAATATTTTAAATTAAATGAAATTCCGATATATGAAAAAAGGTTACAATACCTATCTTAAGATTTTAACACGAGTTATATATAGGCTTATGTTTTTTTAATGCTATCATACTCTTACTAATATTTACCGCAAATATTTAGAGGTTTTATTATTGTTTTGTAACTCAACTATGCTTAGAACTAAGAGAATCAAAAATACTTTAATGGCCTTTTTATGTAACTAAATTAATATTATTTATATTTAACTGTAGCATACAGTTATGATAATTTGATAGTATTGATAGTTTAATATTTGAACGATGTGTAGCGTGTACATACGTATGGTATTTCTACAACAGTTTGAGACTGTTCTATTGCGCTACAGTGCATTAAAAGCTGTCCTGCAGTAATTGATATGGAATTTCATGCTCCAAAGGTCGATTTAAATTAATTTACACATTAAAAAGACAAGTGGAGTGGTCGTGAAACGCGGAGTAAATAGTTTTAATCTGATGCGCAACAAGCGAACCTGCTATGGGAATGACGCGTATTAAAGATCATAAGTTTAGTAATAGGATGTCTTTTATTATATTTTATGTGTAAATATTTATGAATTCGTTTATGCTTATCAATTCTTTTCAATTTTTTTCATTGGTATTGACAATCTCAAATAAAATAAATATATGTACATAAAATTGTTGTTAGATACCCTAAATAAATGAAAGTACTAACAATTTATTTATGTAATTTTATTGATTGTATATATTTTGTGTTTTCCTTTTTTTTTAGATTCTGGCTTAAATAATATGATAATCTATTTTTAAACCGTTAATCTAGCCTCTTACGTGTTTTTTTTTTAAATTGAAGTAACCAGTCTAAGTCGCGTCTTGTTCATTCTAAGTGACATTGGCAGAGTAAATCGTGTTCTACTGGCACTCCTATACGCCGTAAAATTAATAACAACACCAAATTACTATTAATATTGTTTTAAGATTACCAGTAATGATTATTTAAATTGTCTTTAATTTTCTTTAGAAAACAATTAATATTCACAAATTTGTTTATTATTATTTTTTTAACGTTTTTTAAAGTGTTATTCGCACACTAAGGAAATTGAAAAACAAAACATATTTAGAAAACGTATAAAAATTTGAACGCAGCGGGATTGAAACAGTTTTTTTAGTTATATTTTTTATAAGTAATTTATTCCTTTATAGTCACATCTTTAAAAAGTGTTATTAGTATAAATAATTACGTAGGCATCTTTTATATTTTGTAAAGTAAATTATTTAAGAAACAAAATATTTTAATAAAAAAAACCTGACCACATTTTATTGGATATAAATGCAATATACTTGTCAATCAAACGCAAAGGGGTTATAATTGATTACGGATTATAAATAGGCTGTAATACCGGATAGTAGGGGTGAGTTTTTGTTCATTTCTGCAAATGCAAAATCCTTTATGATTGACGGCGGATACTTAAGATGTTTACAGACAAAATAAGAAATAAACCGAATATTGAACGGAAGCAATGGTGGATATTGACCCTTTGAGGCCTTTACCCAAATACAATGAAGGATCAACAAAAATAGAGAGTGTGGAGCGCGCGCCGCCACATCTGCCGGTCACTATCGAATAAATCTACTAAAATAATATTTTTATTTTGATTACACACGGGTTAGGCAGATGTTAAAATCACTTAACACTTACGTTTAGTTTAGAACACCGCAAGTTATTACATCCAAAAATATTGTTTTCTAAAAATGTTTTCAATATTTGTCTTTTTTTTAGCAATTTATTTACTTAAATTTCAATTCAATGATAAGTCAATGGCACAATCATTTGTCATACGTCAAGTATGTGAGTGTAAAATAAGAAGTCAAAAGTTAACGGGAAATTGCCTTTGCTAAGTTCAACTTAGTTATTTAATAATATTCAAAACAAATAAAAATATTGCAGATACGTTTTACTATTGGTAGCTTAATAATTAATTATTTACTTCTGAACTCTAGAACCGTATGTAGTATCGCCTCTAAGGGCTGTTTCAAGTCGCTAGTCACTGGCCAACGCAACTATGCTGGGGAACGGACATTATCTTATTATTGACCCAGTACAAGGTGCGGTTCACCTTAGGGTGTT
This sequence comes from Podotricha telesiphe, assembly GCA_038994665.1. Lineage (NCBI taxonomy): Eukaryota > Metazoa > Arthropoda > Insecta > Lepidoptera > Nymphalidae > Podotricha > Podotricha telesiphe. The sequence continues at coordinate 142,987 of JAOYRR010000252.1, forward strand.
TTAAAAATTACAACGTGATACGTTACAATGTGATATGGTGTGATATGATATGATATGTTCAGTAGTTTGGAATCCATATTACGAATCACATAAAAATAGGTTAGAAAGAATACAAAAGAAGACTTATTGTGTAGAGATCGTATCACTAATGAATTTCGGAATTATTAATGCTGTAAGCATTATAATACCTTAAAACTATCTCAACGCAGAGACATTGCAAATCTTTGCTTTTCGCATTGCAAATTAATCTCAGGAAATATAGATTGTTCTAAGATTTTAAAAGAGCTAAATATTTTTATTCCTTGATTAAATGCAAGATTATATGTACAAAATTTTAAAACAAAGTTCACGAGAACAAATTTGGGTCTAAGCGCACCACTTAATAGAATGGAAAATCTTTATAATATATTAGCAAAAAATTCTAACCTGAATATATTTAATGACTCGCTACATTCCTATAAATCTAACCTAAAAAGATATTTGTAAAGTAAGAAATCCTTAACTAATTAACCTCAAACATATTTTTGTATAGAAATTCTGAAAATTTAATTATTATTACGAATATAGTTAACAATTTTATATAAGAATAAGTTTTATTTTCCTGTTTTTTTTAATAATTTTTTTTTAAACCATGTAACAATTAAAAATAGAAAAAAAATTTTTTTTTTTATATACAAAGAAGATGTGAGCAGCATTTTTATTTACATGTAGAGTTAGCCTGTAAGTGACACATACTATGTAACAACGAATGTGTAAATGTATGACGCAAATGCAAGTAAAGCCACAAAAATTACATATAAAAAACTTTTAGTAACTTTTATAGGATGAGCATTTTGTTATTTGCCAAATTAAAAAAAAAACAATATTCAAACCTCGATCATGTTTCAAAGTACACTATAATTTCCTCTCATTATACATATATTTCAAAACTAGCAAGTAGCTAAGCACTCTTAGTATAAAAACAGGGTATAAAATATGTATTTTCGATTTACATTTCAAACTAAGTATGAATGACATTAATCTATGTAGATACTCTTACATTTTCATAGTTAATATGCAACGTCTAAGGCAAAATCGGATATGGTTAAGCTCATGCTACTATTATTGCAGCTCACTGAAGAATATAAAAAGCAACGTCTGTTTTTATAACATATATAAAAATGTGTGTGATTAAACAAGATATTTTAATTTTAATGTTTGGCGAAATTTAACTTTTAACCCATTTTGTCTATAAACCCATTTTGTCTATAAACCCATTTTGTCTATAAAGTATATTTATGCTTTTAGTACGACTTTTCTGGTTTTTCACTTTTGTATACTTACTATAAACAAGGTGTTCCACCATCTTGTCATCATCATGTTTTTTTTTATTTCTATAATCAATATTTTCATTGTGAAAAGATTTTAATCTGAACTTGTAATATGACGTCAAGACGTCAAACAATGCAACAAAAGTCTTATAATTCTAACTTTCTTCAAAAGTATAACGCATAAAGTAGATTTCTTCATATTTAGAGATTTTTAACTATAGAACATAAAAACAAATTGATTTCATGCGTTGGTGACGGAGAGGTACCGCCTTCATTGACAAAGTTCCAATTTCACAAGCCATGAATGAAGATAATAAATAAACTTAACATTGTGTTGCCACAGCCAGCAAAGAAGCCGCGGTACGCAGAGGGCGGGTCTTGACCATTTTTCTTTATAAACCTTTGTAAATTTGTTTTATTTTCCTTTTTTAATTAATTCTATGAACGTAGTGCATATTATTGCAAAATTAAGAAAATATGTTTATATAAGTACTGTATGTTTATATGCAGTATAAAATCGTCGGTATTTGAATTAAAAAAAAACACACCTTAATGGAAAAAAGTCAATGCATTCTTCTAGAAAATGAATGCAAAAAAAATTGACCCACTAACTTTAGGAAGCATATAAATCTTTAACGCTTCGACACTTTTTGACCACGCGTCAGGTTATGATCTGAATAAAATGGTGCGCTTTGTAGTTCGCCTTTACGTGGCAGTCATACAATGGACAGGCGTCTAACTTATAAATTTTAGTACGAACAAAGGCGCCATATCGACAATGTCTCTGAATATAATATCGATAAATGACGGCCGGACGGTGATATTAAAATATATCGGCCGTGAGAACGGAGTAAATCAATATTGATGATGGCTTAAATCATGTTGCGAAGACCAGTTGTTTGCAACGCGGCAATAAAGCTGCTACTGGACGCTTGTGTACGAGTAAATCGTAACAAAATCTATACCTTAGTCTTGTTTCACCCCTCGCTTGATCATTTATTTAAACGATACAGGAACAGTTTGTAGATGGTACGTACGTTTGAATGCTAGCTTCAGTAAACGTATCGCTATACGCTATTCGGACGGTCGAAATAATCCAACGAAATAATCCAACAAAAAGTCTTCCGCTCAATTTCCTTCGAAACGTCAAATGTTTGCTTTCGAAAAGGATTTTAAAATGCAACAAGTTTTTGTGTGTATTGAGTTTGCATGCAAAGTGACGTCAACAGACCCTACTTTTGCGCCAAAGTTAAATCGACATTTTTAGTTTACCTTTTCACAAAGACGAGAATTGTGTGAACGTCTCAAGTTTAACAATGTGAACGCAGAAGTTTTAGTTCAATTCGATGCGCGGATATCGGCTCAGCTACAATACTATTTGATTGCTTCATTATGCGAAATCAGACTCAGCTCATTGTATATCATTTTGCATGTTATATCTGTTTGTATCCTAATTTAATCATCTTGACTGTTGGACCACCAGGAGTACTGTGTATCGGGTGGCCTTACTCTAAACAATTATATAATAGCGTAATTCCTTTAAAAATTGGATATTTCTTTACATCATTTAAATCATTAAAAATGACGAATGCTTAGTTATGGAAATATTGCTTCTTCTCATATAAATTATGAACGAGCGGTGTCTCCATATTTTATTGCTACTTAAATATGTTGTCGTACTATAAGTATTTAATGTGTCCCTTTTAAAGACGATTGATTTGCATACGTTTTCATTCTTTTTACGCACTTTCGGATACCTGTAAATATAATATTCATGATTAGCGTCAAACTAATACTTTGGTGGAGAGTATAAAAAATTAGTTGATTAATTTAAAGAAGATGTAAGCGCAACTTTTAACATATTCTAAAATTTATTTTAATATTAAAGAGCATACTGTATAAGAGACAATTTAAGAGCTTGTCTCTGCAGTATTGAAATGTGATGGCGCATTTGGATTTATTTATTTGAACCGCAGAAACGCTCGAATCTAATGCCTTTGCGAGCTTTCATTCAGTTTGATTCGTTTCAATTTGCCTGACATCTTATTTTCAACATGGTGGTCCGTGGATCGCAATAACTGCTATTTTATTGTCTTACATCAAAAGTAAATTTACCGTTAGCTCTTTCAGTTATTTGTTGTGTTTTATAAAATTACACAATATACATATATATATATATAGGTATAAATAATTATGTAATGAGTATTGAGGCGTTTGACTTAAAACGCGATTGGTTGTGGGTTCCTTTTCTACTCGGGGTATTATTATATTCTAAATATTTTTACTTAAGATAAAGTGAGGCGTTTAGTTCCGCCACTTATCCTGCTGAAACGGAGAACAGAGTGTTATTACACTAGAGTTTCTTTGTCTATCTGCTATGACAAACAAAGCATGAAGATGAAAAAATATTATGAATGTAAGTTCTGTAATTATATATAGTTAATTTTATACTATGAAATCGTATCGTATTTAAACACAAATCGAAAAATCAAGTGACATTTTTAAAAATGTACCTCAAATTATTAATACACCATGAAAAAGTGTAAAAGTGTAACTGTATACTGTAACAGGCATAACAATAGGGTATCGTTTCTTCGAAGTCTAAACCAAAGTGCCGACGTCTGGATGGTCATTCGTTAAATTTAGCGCTAGCGATCCCATCTACATGCTTTATACGTAAGCTTTTGAGGCCTACGAAAGTAAAAAGAAATAGTGGACGCGAAGAAAGCTTTTGACTAAAATATAAATGGATTACTTACGTAGTAGGTAAAAATTGATTCACAGTTACGCACCGTACTGAATAAATATGTTTGTATTTTTATATATTATATGTTATGTAATATATATTTAAGGCCATCATGACACAGTGGAATAACGTTACAATGTAAGCACGATGGTTTTGGGTTCGATGTCAACTCGATGATTCATTCATGATTATATGAGTAATTTGAAAAATATTTAAATTACTACCTCCCGTAGGAAAATTTTGCACTCACTTAAGAACTCACGTACAATAGTTTCGGCTTTATTATTCTGTCAGTCGCTCAGTGAGCAATGAAAGACTTTTTAATATATTGATTGAATTCATCCTCTTCAAATGATAAGCTATAAATGAATAGATGTAGACTATTTTCTTAAAGCATTATCCTCTCAAATTAATTTACAAGTTACATTAAAAACTAATAATAATTATACGAATACTTCTGGTGGCCCAAAATTCTTTACTGTAAAGTAAAAATGTTCATACAATGTTGTTCTTATGTAGAACGAATGTGAAATCAAAAATGATGATGCTATTCAAAAGAAGCCAATAGCGACAAGTCGACTGTAATAAATATTTATTGGTCACTTACGCTGTTAATTCATCAATAACAAGAAAATGTTTACTAATAACACTTGTTCTGTTATATGTACCTTGAAGTATATATATGGTCGTTCGTTGGCGGTCTTAGTTAAACTGAATTTGGGCGGAAACGGAAAACGAAGGGTCTAGACATTAGGTTCCCTCTGCGTACTCCGAAAGGTAGAAATGAAAATTGAATGTGAAGGCGAAATCTTCATGATGCAATATTGACTCTACAATTTTTAGAAACTTTTAGAAAAATGTTGGACTTATTGCTAAAACCTATAGCTAAAGTTTGTATGAAGAAGTACAGAAAGCCATTATTTTCTATAGTAATCCATGAGAAATACATTAAATGAATAAAATAAAAATCGTTAACATTACCATACCTAGACATTCATACACGTTGCTAGGCTATTGCCTAGGTTATTTACACATCTGGGGGGCAACAGTTATCAGGTGCATCATGTTAGAGGTGTAATAAATATGAATAGAATAATTAATAGAAAATATACTTACTTGAAACTTACAATTATGACTGTAGTTTTAACTTAAAATTATTATTTAGAAACTTGAGGTTTATTCTTATAAGTTCTTGTGCCATTTTCAATTATCTTATCTATCTTAATACAGAAATAAATAAATTACAGAAATATTTACGATTTTAAAAATTAATTCCGAACGTGTTTTAATTTAAATTATAATTTGAACATACTATAACACATTAAAAACATGGAATTTTCGTTATATCTAAAATAACTAATTTAAATGATCACATTATCAATTTAACCTTAGTATAATACAGTTTCAAATAAAAATTTAGTAAAGTAAATAAAATACACAATTAATTTTCGTTTGCTGGGTCAACGAAAAACCTGTATGGCAGACACGTGCATTTCCATTCACGCAGGGTCTCTGTACAAAATAAGTTAATGGGTTCGAAACGTAATTGTTTCCTTGCTTTATGAGAGTAATATCGGAGCTCGTTTACATTTTATGATGGAGCGGCATGCAGCAGACCCGACGGCGATCTCGTACTCGTCAACCAGGAACAAATTCTTATTTATACCAAAAAACAATCAGTTCGCGAGACGCTCGGATCGGAAAATCTTTGAATGACATTGCGATATAATATGTTTTTGTTGCCAGTATTACAAATGTATAGAGTTGACAAGTATTATATAAGACAATAATTACACAATAAGTTAAATACTTTAAAAATATAGACAGACTAAGTTGTATGTACTTATTTTAATTTTGTAAAGTGAAAATTAACTGGCCATCGTGGTGCAGTGGGACAGCGTCGGACTGTGACGTGATAGTTTGTGTGTTCGGTTCCTACTCGGGGGAAAAATTATATTTTAAATATTTTAATTTCTTCGTATTCGTACCTTAAACCAAGCGCGTCGTTGTGTTCCGCCACTCAACGTCCAACGTGTCGATGTCGGGAGGGAAATGGAGAACTCTATCTAACCTGCTGTGCGGGAAAAAGCGTGAAGTTGTTCTAAAATAAATTTTAATATATATGCCCATAATAATACATGAAAACTATTAATTACGTATTTGTATTGAAATTTTAAATAATGACAAGTTTCTTTGAATGAATTAAAAAATATTATTAAGAAATGTTCAATTCTACTTCACTTTAGGTCATCTGGAACAGCATTTCTATACTTGTTCTATATATTAATACTTGTAAGCTTGTAGCATACACGATGACATCGCTCGGTGGACTCATGTAAAAAGTTGTAACACGCCTAGTGGCTAGAGGCCCGTTGGTTCATTTAGATAGTGCTCTCACGCACTACCCCATTCATCTCGAGCATTTATCTCTGAGAGCGGATGCTGTCTACAACTTTTGTATAAAAATCTTGATCCGTGGAAAACTGGCGTATCGCTAAGTTCACTTTTAATTCTTAGAATGCCATTAGGTTTTATAGTAATGACGAGCGGTTCCTTTACTAAGGTCTAATAGTTCAATCACTGCTAATCGATTAGATTTTTTATTGTAATCGCTTTTTGCACCACAATTTTAATGTACTTATAAAGATAATCAAATAACATTACAATATTGTTTATTATTCAAACAACTAAACATCGGTAGTAAATATAAAGCAAATAAGTTTTATTACAATATACTTTGTACCTTATGAATAAACAACTTCTACTACAATAAAATTCATTTTCTTTTCAAATTTGAATGGTATCTAAGAAAATAAAATCTGTCTTTTGACCACACCGAAAGATAGGTTCGTGTATATTATAAGCTTTTATGATATCTATATAAACGTAACCATCGTTATCATTTACTTTCACATAAAAATTAAGCTACGATGATAAAGGACCTCGTATTCGTTAATTAATCTTATCTTCAAAAAAAATGTTTTTCTTTGATATGAATCTTTATTAAGTAAATACAAGTTTCGTATCCAACAGGTAAAAAAAGCCTCTCAACTAATCAATACCATCATGTCGCCATAGATAGTGTATCTATATACAAGCTTACTTAAGATAAAATTCAAATTTTAGATTATGAAGTAATAACATACTTTAATAAAAACTTTATTTTATTATGCCATCAATCTTGTAAGTCGCGACATCGGTCTTTCCATCAGCCTCAAAGAACTATATCTCTATATGTTTATGAGCAATGACAATCTCCTAATAAGCTTTTAAAAAATAGCATATATGTAATATTATGTTTTATTGCACTGCCTCTACTACTGGTCCCGTTGACGTGTAATATACGCGTTGGCTTAGTAACGTATATAGAAGTATATGTTAAATATATAAACATATGTTTAATATTATTTTTTTATTAACAATATTGGACTTCATTTGGTACTTCTTCTCCATATACACTTTAAATATGCCAAATTTCATTCGCACAATTTTCGACTGTATAGAATGTGACTGCATTGACATTGTATGCTATTGCTACCTACACCTAGTACGCTCTAAGAGACGGAAAATGCAAAAAATAGACTGTCGTCTATGGTTACCTCATAAATGGAAAAGAATAAGAATATAAAAAAATAAAAACAAATTTTATAGTTGTCTTAAAAGTTATCAAACTAAAGTAAAAAACAACAAAATAATGTTTATTAAAAACTTTTAGATATCTAAAAATGTATTTCTTCGGGGATCAGTAATATCTAAATTAGTTCTGCATTGATGCGACGGCGGACCGCCAGCATAGCAGTGCTGGAGTCGACGCTGTTATATGGAAGCGAAACGTATATCTTTATATACGTTTATATTAGAAGAAGAATGAGTGAAAGATGATGATACTATAGAGATGCGATCTCTTCGTAGGATAAGCCTTTACATAGTCTCTTCGCTGATCGAATCTCCATTCTAACTATCCCGCTAAGTATAAAGCGTGAAGCTTCAAACAACGTGACCATGGAATTATATAGCATTCTTAAATACTGCAATGTATATATAAAATTACTTTTCGATATCGACCCCTTTTTCCTTACTGATGATGGGTGTAGTCACTAAGTGTAAGTTCCACCACTCAATACGCAATGTCTCGATAGAGTGTTTTTAACAGTCAAAAGAGCTTAGTGATTTTATTTTTATTTAGTTCTCTGCCTACCCTATTGTAAGAGAAAAAGTGTGAAGTGGCATATAAAAACAATTTTCCGCAATTTTATGTATTTATGCTGATATATAATCTATAATTAATGCTGTTTGTATTACCCGAATAGAAAACTAGTCCTAAATGGCTCTTTAAATACGTTTATCAATTTTAAAACAATTTAATATAAATATTTTGTTGCAGCCAAGCAATTTTATCTACAACCATCCCAAAGAAAAGATAAGTGTTGGCTATAACGTGTATCGAAAATTCGATCGAGTAATCTTATCTTTAATATATTTTTTGTCTTCGTCCTGTAGGTATTGTATAAAAAGCGTTTGAAAGCTTATTTTTAATTAATATCTAAAACACTAATAACATTGTCAAAAGAAGATTTATTGTATTTTTTTTATATAAATGGATCATCTCAGTGGTCACTGTAAACTTAATGTCGTGGATTCTGACGGAAAGTGGAGAATGAAGTGTCTTGATACTAGGTTCTCTCTGCGTACACTGCTATTTGGAAAAAGTATGATAAAAAGCAAAACTCAGTGGTTACCATTACTGTATTAAAAGCAAAATGTACGTTTATGCATGCTTACATATATCTAAATTCTAATAAGTTTAACTGTTTTAAATAAAAATATTTTAGTCGCTAATAATCTGTTTATACAATGCAGGTACGACGAGTTCCACCTCGAGTTCCACCTCGAAGAACACAGCCGAGTGTTTAGATCGGAGTAGGTGGAGAAAGGAGTTAATTATATGTCACATCAGGCGAAAGAAAAATATTTATTGTTTATTTTTAATCGATATCCTCGATCGATATCCATAAAACATTTGTTTCTCGAAACAGAATACTATTACTTTCACTATGAAAGTTAAATGTTGCTGTTGACAGTTAAATATTTATTTTCTTAGAAAAAGAATTTCATTCGTACGTGTAATACTAAACTCTTTTTCCGGAATTCTCATTGAAGGGTCGAAAGTCAGGTCTGTGTTTACATTGGTTAGGATAACACATGAACTTTATTTAAATATTTGAAAATTTGGTTTCTCAATTTTACTTACCTTATAATTTTAATTTCAATTAAATTTAAATAATTGTAATTAGAATTAAATTACTCTTCGTGTATTATTTTATTATTGAAATATGATTTCCATAACTAATAATATTATAATATATTTTGTTGTATAATTTGTATATTTGTTGCATGGAATCCATTTAGAAAGTACCTAGTACACTCATTTCTCCACTTCCCGCTGGAATCCAAGACATTGCATGTGGAGTGACGCAAATCAACGCAACGTTAATTAAAATATGTAATAATTCGTTCCGAGTGGGCATCGAACTCACAAACATTGTGTATTCAGTTCGACAGTTAGGCAGTTTTGTCAAAGTGCGCCACAAAAATTAATTATTTGATTTTAATATTTTGTTTTTGGTAAATGTAGGTAAAATGCTTAGTTGTTGGTGTATACACGGCCTTAACTAATATAAAGTTTAAATGTTTGGTGGCTACCGATTTCAAAAATGTGATTGTTGACATTCAACGTACTTTTTTAAAGTGTTTTAAACCACATCCGCTTAAGTGACTTGTTACTCTATTAGTAATGTTTGTATTTGAGAATAAGCACCGTATATAAATAATAATATGGAGAAGAGTAGGAAGTTTAACATTTTGTTTTTATTAAAGAATAAAATATTAGTTAGAAGTCTTATTTGTTAGTTTTTCTAAAATAATATGCACTAAAAATGTTCACTTAAGCGTACCTTCAAAATGGGTGCTGAATGTACACATACATATATATGCGTATACAATAAGCTGCGATTATTATTAAAATATAAATAATTTTAGCTAGGGAGCTTTAAGCTAACTTGAAGCTAAGAAAACGATATTTAATTTATACAGATTTTGTAAATATGTGTTTTTTTTATATTTAACATAATAACAATTAGAGTAACAACAAAAAATCTAATATAACTTTGTACTTCCTTGAAAACAGGCACTTTCTATTATTATTTTTTAAATATTAGAACGTATCGAAATAATTTAACAGTTAAAATGAAAATAATTATAGAAGATGTCACATTCCACTACTAATGTCACGCGACTAAAAATGTCAGAAAAAACTGATATTCCTTTGCGCAATTTTATAAGACCCAATAATAAGAGCCATTCACACTCATCACAGTAGATATTTTTTTCAATGTCAAGTTGGGACAACCATGCAATTTTGTACAAAAAACGGCAAAATCAATAATGGCCATGTGCACGTGTTGCCGATGGATTATAGATTATGCTCACGAAGATTTCTCAGCATTTCGTGTCTTCGCGTCAGGTACACGAGCTTGTGATCGACGAACTATAGAGAGGCTTTTATAAAATTCCATTCCGAAAATGGAGTTACTAAACCAGTTTATGAGCTAAGCATATTTTAAACTGATTAGTATAATACAATAGAGTATAAAGTTAGCAATAAATAAGAAAACATACAATTTAAAGTAATTTAGGACCATAAATTAAAAATATTAGGGGGAAATGCTCTGGAGACGGTACTGATAAAAATAAGAGTCAACCTCTTATTTTTATAAAATTGTTGAATAAAGATGTTCATCTGTATAAGTTTGTCTGTTTCGAATGGATTAAAAATATTAAGAATATTTGTAGTATAATACAATAAAAGTACTCTATAGTTTTTCGTATGCCTGCATGGATTCTTTACAAAGCAATTCTATACAATTATAACGGCCGAAATTGTAACTGTCTCTTCACAAAACATCGACATTGAGAAAATGCTGCAAAAGCAGGTAATTTTATATAAAGACGGCGTCTTTTATGATATTTAAAAAAAGGTATACTGTTGTTTCATCAAGATATAAAGCATAGATAGAAGGTCTAATAAATAGGTCAGCAGCTTACTTGGCTGATTTCAGTTATTAGGCTTTCGGCGAAAACTACTTAAAGTAATTTATTGTTTTATAATGAATAGATGATACTTTCAAAAAATAAAATGTATTTTTAAGTGCAATTTATTCATTTTTATAACTTTAAATGGGCGAGTTTGTTGATGGTTTAAAATTTAACGGGTAAAATCTTCAGCCTTGCCGTGATATAAGTATATTAAAACAGTGAAAGAAAATATTAATCCAATATTCAAATGTTTTAAGCTTTCCCTTTACTTCTTATATCTTTTTTATTATACATAAATTAGAACTCCTTTTATATGTTAGCGATAGTATCAATACGAACACGAAGACAAAAATAATTGTTATTATGATTAAATTTTAAACAAATGAAGATCTCTAACAGTTGTTCGTATAAAATAAAAAGTTAATTGTACGAAATACGGAAACTAGTGTTAATTTAGATTGTAAGTTAAAAAATAAAGGTTAATGATATAATAAAATGAAATACTTCTTAAGTAATGTTCTTAATTGTTTTACAATGTATTTATTTAAATACGAATTATGATGAAAATGAAGTTATATGAGATACGTTCGTCAAGTTCACGGCAACCCGGCGCTGAGGGAAAAGCAGTTTCTAAGTAAATAAGTGAGCAAAGTGAACAAATGAACAAATTGAGTAAGTGAACAAAGTGAATAAGTAAACAAAGTGAATAAGTGAACAAAGTGAATAAGTGAACAAAGTGTAAGGGTTTATCATTATACCTGTGAAAGAGAGAGTGTTTTCCTTACATATATATGCATTAATAACGAACAGAAAACAGAGAACCGAACGCTACGGTTCCTGCGTACTTTTTCACCTCGTCCACTGTAATCAACCTCTTCACACATGCCCTCTGGTAGTTCCTTATAACTTTTTAATGGCCTTCTTCTAGTATCATTGGTGATGTATTCTCGAAGGTCTATTTTTATAATACATTTATATCCAGAGAAGGCTGTAAAAGGCAACACAGTCATATGCCTTATACAAACCTGCTTATTACCACTAAATCAGCCAAGCTTGATGTTTACGTAAACATAAAAACAAATTGGAATAGTTTTATTACATATGCTTAAAATATATATGACGCTAACGCAATGTGAATGTGGTAGAATAATGTTGGCTCTAAACTGTATTAGGACAAACTAGTTTTTATAAAAAGCTCATTAAAAATAGAAAGAAATTCAAATTCAATACAAATTGTACAAAAATAGCATTATTAGTAATGGGTCGATGTATGTACTATATAGAAATATTTATTTGAGGCAATAGCCGTGCAGTGGGACAGCGTTTGATCATAGGTTATGGGTTCTACCGTAATAAAAAAAATCAAATGACAAAAAAAAATTGTTTAATTGTTTATTTTAAATAATACGTGTCATATAATTGAAATGAAGATAAATTTTAATCACTGTATAATATATAAATAGATTTCCCCGAATGGGAAGCGAACCCACAATCATTGTATGTAGAGTCAAACATTGTACCATTCTCATTTCATCATTCAATCATTTTTTTCTTCTGCTCTAGTAAGATCTTTGTTGTACCGCAGTGGTGAGTTCCGTCCCTCAACACGCAATGTCTCGTACTCAGGTGGAAAGTGAAGAAGTAGTGTCTTGACACTAGGTTCATTCTGCCCATCCTCCTGCTATGCATGCAAAATGGTACATAATGAAAAAAATATGCAATAGTTTCCATATCTTATAGATTTCAATTTCATTTGCATTAAATATATAATAATTGAATGTACTGGAAAGGTGGGATGGGGAATGGATATATTGTTCATCAGATTAATTTTAAATACTAAATTATACATATCCGTATGATTCTTAAATTGTACATAAATACCACTCATTTATAGGCAACAATGAAATATTACAAATTGAATTTACTTAATGCTTGACAGTTTACAGAAAAAATTAAAGTAATTAGAGGAAATATCTTAAACCAGTTAAACGTTTCAGCTTTACAATGCCCGACGGCACGACTGCAATGCCTACCGTAAACGATGTTTCTGGTTTGTTTTTAAGAATGTTAACCTACTTCTGAATATACTGTTCTATTTTTAAACTAGCTACTTAAATATTTCAGTGCACGTGCAGGAAAACAATTAAATTATATGTACGTACTTTTATTATTATGCCTCAATTTTATTGCAAGAAAAAGATACAATTAAACATTTTTCAGAGAACCTGATTTATTAAAAACAACATAAGATACCGTTCATTGGTTTTTGTTCGGCAGTTGATAAAAAGAAGATATCCCATTTTATAAATATTAAATTTTCACTACAATTACAAATATAATTTACAAATTCATTGTTCAATCGATTAACAGTGTCCTCAGTATGGCAACGGGAACGAAATTGCTCCCAGCGAACAGGATAAGGCCATTGACATAAAAGTTGCAAAAAATTTGGGAAAACGTCAGAGAGCGAGTCGTGTCAGTTCGCGTGTGTCGCACCAATGTCAGTGGCGGCGCGCGCGCATCTCTGAATAACAATAATCGAGAATGAATTGTAATGGCCGCTCGTTTAATTGATTCGGCGACCTGCCGGACCTGTCTCTGCGGTAGACCGGGAGGATTAATTTAACAATATCGATATTTCATACGCGACTTATTCATATTTATACTGATTATCAGCTTGAGAAAATATTTTGACTTAAGCTTAAGTTATTTCTTTTTGAATGGTTTTTCTTTTTTGCTATAGGTACATGTCTAATTATGTCTTCACCTATAAATACAAAAACTGTAGGCTTAAAATCAGATTAGTGTATGTTGGTGTTAAAATCCATTTTAATCATTCATTAAAAACAAATGCAAAAGTCTTAAATCAATAATATATACGAAGTAAAGATAAAAAGCTAAGATTAGTCTATTAAAAGTGATGTTTAAAATTATAATAAAAAATTAATAGATTTTTTTTTACATTTTTTAAAACACTAAGGACATTGAAATTGAACATTGAAAAAGACATATTTAACGGGGTTTCAAACGCGGGTTCAAATCCCGCTGCGGTCAAATTTTTATACGTTTTCTATATATGTCTTTTTTTTTTTAAATTAATAGTTCAAACGAGGAACGTATATATTTTACTTATATATATATATATATACGTTAATGGTACGCACTTATTTACATTGAACAGGAAATAGCATATTCATTTAAATTCCAAGAAACAGTGCAACGTATGCGTAATACAGTTGTCTAATTCATTAGTTAGTTCAAGTCTATTGACATCAGCATTAGCCTTGGCACCTAATCGGAAGTTGAATCAATTGGAGGCGCAATTCTGTGCGCGATAGTTTCAGGAGACAATTGCATCATTGAGTGATGTCGAGTCATCGGCCGGCCACTTACCGAGCGGATGTAGCTAACCGTGCCTTGATTAGCCGAGACGATCTTAAACGGCAGCCCGGGCAAGTTCAAACAATTAACTGTATAGAAGTGTCCGACTCTAATGAATGATACAGACTTGCTCCATTTCATTATACAAACACCGTGACAAGACGTTGCTTACAAATTGAGATTAATTCCAGTCTAGGTACCTCGAATTCTTCGTTTAATTTACGGGAATATAAGTCGCCTAGCATATGCGAGTATATACTCGTAGTAGTTATTTTAATTTTTCAAAGACTTATCTCAAATAGAACATGCTATGGAAGCCATTAACTCAGAACATTAAACAAAATTATTTAATTGCAATGTCTTGCGGCTATTTATATCAACAGGGCATTTAAAAGATTTCATTTTAGATTACAGAATGTTTGAAGAGAGAGGAAACCATTTTCTTTGTGACAGCCACGTATTGTATTGTAAAGACGTATAAGATTTTTTGGCACTGTGATTTGTGAGATCATTGATTTTGTAAGTATGTAAACATTACGCTAGATAAAATCTTGGTCTATTAGCCGGCGGGAAGGTTCGTCTTTGTGAATCTTGTTTGTCGAGAGACATACAATCGTCTGCTCAGGAGACATTTAAAATTATGTACATTTGCACAAACTTGCCCGGTGACGCGCAAAAGCAACCTTTTATAATTTGTTTGTTTATACAAAAGTTTTTGTCAAACGTATATATATATTATACAATATTTATTTTATTAATTTAATGCATTCCTAATGCGTGCTAGGAAAAATTCTGCATTCTGTGCTTCTTTTCGCTAAAACTTTACCTATAAGTTAAGTTAAGTAGAAATGGATTAAACATTTCAGTATCACGTATTAATATATAAGTTACAATGGTTAATAAATATAAAGTAATTTGACCTTGAATTTTTTTTTCTTAATATTTCATTTTCAAACTTCATAACTTTTTCTATACATCAAGGTGGGCAAAGAGTCAAGACACTCCGTTTTCCACTTACCACCTGAATCCGAGGCATTACTGAGGCATTAATGCCGCGTTTTTCTTGTCACCAGAGCGAAGAAATGAAAATCGCACCCACAAACATCGTGTATACGTTCAAACGCCACTGCTCCACACCGGCTTTTCGCTTGAATTCTTTGAATTTAATAATATTTCATATAGTTTAAAAATTATATACCTATTAGTATTTTACTTCGAAGACTAATATATGAATTTTACAAGTATGTATTGTAACGGAAGCAAGCGACAATGTAAATACCACACAAGCTGCTATTATTAAATATACGATATTTTGATAATCGTGTCAGTGGGTACAAATTATACGATTTGTCATCAAATCGGAGCATAAGCACTTTACTGTCGTCAAGACGGTGCTTGGAATCGATTGTAATAGACCGATACTTACGCCCACGTTTGGTAAATATTAATACAAGATAATATTCCGATAGTGGAGCAAGCGTTACTAAGGTATTTGTTACGATAAAAGTAACGTTTTATGACTATGAAGAAAGAGATTCACATAGTGTGGTTGTAAATATATTAAAGGAGTACTTAGAACTAGGAGAAGGAAACTTCTATCGGGTCTAATTGGTTATTGTAAATGTACTAAGCAAAATTATTTATAAAATATGGAACAATGTATTAAGTTTTGTAGAAAAAAACGTTTCATACCTGAGGTATTGAGGCCATCCTGGCGCAGTTTGACTAGGTGTGCCTGCCACCGCGATGGTTGTGAGTTTGATTCTCACGCGGTGGAATTATATTTAAATTATTTTTTTATTTTTCCGGTCTGGTAACAAGACAGCGCGTCATTGAGTTCCGCCACTTTACACGCTATGTTTCGGATTCGGGCGGAATTAGGAGAACGGAGTGTCTTGATACCTCTGCTTATCTCTGCGGTTATATCTGATATGAGAGCTTGAAGCTGAAAAAAAATACTTGAAGTGGTCCTAAAACATATGGAGTAGTAGAAATTAAGTACGTAACTCTTATTCATTGAATGCAAGTGCGCTACTTGTCACGCGACTAAACTTTTTTACAGTAAAATCATAGAGACAGTTACAAGGTGTTAGAAACCAAAGTACAATCAAAATGTGTGAACCATTATAAATATTAACAGGGAAAAAATATGCTTTGTGTATTTGCCACAAGGTCAAAATTTAAATGACCACAAGTTGCGGCATTAAGAACGATATTAGACAAACATTACGCCTCAAGTACACCCCAAAAGAGACAATAATGGGATATAAATGGCCAACTTTACACTACAATAGTATGAAAAGATAAAAGGAAGAATTACACGGAAATTTGAAGGCGTGAACCATTGTCAATGAGTATACGATGACAATTTGCACTTGAAGTGTCACGCTTTGTGTTAAATACATTATAAATAAACATTACAATGACTACCAACGGGGTTTACATACGGGACGACACGCGTCCGTCTTTGAACTCGAAGCAATGAAATATTGGACCCAAGAGACCAGCTGGTCTTCATTTCAGAAAAAAATAATTTTACAGTTCTATGAAAATGTTATATTACGAAACCGATGTAGACACGCAAAGTTGTTACATTTAATCTTGCAACAAAAATACGGTTTTAATAAATATAATAATGTAAAAATATAAAAATATGTTTTCCATTATTCCAAATTTGCCGTAATATTTATATTACGTTTTTTCCCGCATAGCCAAATAGTCTGAGAGCACCTAGACATTGCGTGTTAAGTGGCGGAACTAAACGCCGCGCTTTGTCTAAGATACCAAAGCGGAGAAATGAAAATATTTTAAATTTAATATACAACTAATCACGTTTACGATGTCTTCTTATAAAATACATAAATATTTCCTAATTGGTAGTATTTATTCTTGTTCTATGTTTTTTCGATTTTATTATACACTAGTGTCTATATAATGTATGGACAGGAAGTAACACTATCATAACCATTTCATTCGTAAAACATTTATTGTACATGATTAAATTACAAAAGCAACTTTTTGAAAAAGCAGTTGAATGAATTATTAATTATTGCTTGATAAAAAAAATATATACTTCTATTATCAATTAGTGATATTTTCACTTGACAAAATGCAATATATCTTTTGCATATATAACATTTAATGATTTCTAGCACTTTCAATTCATTTTGCGCATTAATTTTAATTTAGCGAGCATTAAGTAGTAAAGACAAATCAGAATGAATAATTTTGTTCAACACTTTTGTCTTCCTTTAATATATTATTGTTTTAGTTAATATAAAATCTCCACTAGTAAAAAAGCTGTCAAAGGAGAATAAGTGGGTCCTCTTAAATTTATGGTGGCACCACTTTGGTCTTTGCCCTGACCGACAGACCGATGATTCTGGACCAAAAACCCATTCAGGTATATTTTTTACTTTTTTAATATTTATTAAGTATTTCCGTTATCCATTTCATTTTCATACCTTTATTAATAAAAAATAAATAAAATAAATTTATTTGCGATCTATGTGATCTAATTTTGAAAGTATTATACTCACTTATCAAAAAATGTGAAGAACATTTTTAGAAAATGTATTAAAAATTGATCATAACGCAACTCGAACCTGCGCCACTTGGCAATCATCCAAGCCGTTAACTCTAACCGTTAAGCCATACGTTCAACATCCGGCTACGGAATTCTTATACACTTATACGTTTTCAAAAACGTTCTTGATATCCAGTTAACGTCTAAGTCTAAAGTTATTGTCTTAACCAACAAAAGCCTCTTACACGTTGTCTAATAAAAACGTAGGCTATCAAAACTTATATTTATGTTCCTCATAGATGATACAACAGAAGTTATAGATGATTAAAAAAAAACAATAATGCATTCAAATTCATGGCGCGCATGCATGCATGCATGCATTTGGATGCAGATGAAGTTGTTTCCTCATTAACATGGACCAATCACGGCGGCAATATAGCTTGTTGTTATTAATTTATAGAAAGTCATCGTGGGGCCATTAGTGGAGATAACCATATTGATCTCCCCGATGATATTTCCGACTGACCATTACTGACTACTGCTTTGTATGTGATTGCCCTAATAATCACGTGCTGCTTGTTAGCGATGATAAGCGCTCATTATAACGATTGATTTTCTATCGCAGCCGCCGTCCGCTGTTGTATTTATGGCGTTCACGGGTTTTAATAGTGCAATTATGGATACAATCGAACACGCTTTATCTAGTTAAAAATCTTTGAAACATCCATCGACGTTATATAAAAGAATTTAAAGACTTACCACTATTTACAATACAACTATTGACAGCTAAGTTGCACTCGTTTTGGATAAACAGTTTTATATAACAGTTACATTGAACGCATAGCACTATAAATCGAAAATTTCTCTATAAAGATACTCCAAATATCTACCCAAAAGGGCTTGGTCCAGTTTTATCAATGAAATCTCTGTAATCAGAATAAAGATCTCACAAATTAATTCCTTTACACCCAATTAACGTCTAAAAAGATTCATTAACAATAGAAATGCAAATCCACTTGATACTCGGCCGAGCATTCTAGTTTGGAGCATTTCACTATATCTAATTAACATCCATAGTAGTATATTTTATAGTAGCCTCTATGGGTTTCACAGAAAATAAATTGGAAATGGAACTATTAGTTTGGCCGTTTTGTGTTAGCGTTTGAGAGGTCGTATATTTCTGTTCTAGTTCAAGTTCGGGTAACTTTTTCTTCGTATACACAAACATCTTAATTAAGGTTTAAATGTTCCACCGAATAATATATAGCATCGTATCTTTAAGACTAAAAAGATTGGACACCGAATATTAATTTGACAGTGTTTCCAGATAGAGAAACTACTTCACCGAACAGGCGTCAAGAGGTACGGTAAAATAGCTGGTGTTATCTTTGGGTAGTAAATAAATATCGAGATGATTATTTCATGGCATTGTACTTAATAAAGGCGCTTCATATAATACTGTGTTTGATAGTGGATTGTGATAACTGAAGGTTAATAGTTTGAATAAAAATTAACGAGACTATTAACAAATCATTGATGAAATTCCAATTAAGTAGTTCGCGTTATTGAGCGCCGCTTTTCAGTTCTCGCCCCTTGTCGACTATCACAAAGTGAAATCTCGCACAGGAACAAAACTCGTTATGCGAACGCGTCACTTAAAGCCGCTTAAATTTATGAGCAGGTACAAATAAATGTCGAACTCTTGTCAAATTAAATAAATATATTTTTGCCGCATAATAGGGAATACAAGGAAAACCTGGTGCGAGGCGTTGTTCAATTGCCGCCCGGCCGAAATATTGCTTATTGAGCGCTGGGAACTGAACGCCGCGATTTTTCTTACCCGAGTGCAGAAATAAAGATAATTTATAAATGTACATTCCTCCGAGCGGGAATCCACACTACTTTGACAAAAAAAAAACACATCACGAAACCTTTTTTTTTGTTAAATATTTTATTCGTTGTCGATTTTTTTTCAATTTCAAGAAATTTCTATCTATAAAATACAAGTAGGTAAAAAAATATAAAACAAAACGTATGAATTGTGGAAATTCGTATATAAATATATCAAATAAAAGCTACCTACAGTATTATACTCCATTAAAGACTAAGAAGAAGGCTTTTTGTTAATCATGTGTAACGGCTATTCTCATCACGTGCACTCTTTTGGGGGTCTTGATCTCATAATATGTCTTTGTTGACTGCATTTATTAGCTCATAAGCATCTGAAGTCTCTCCTTATACATACATTTGTAAAATGACTCATTTATTACGTTTATCATTATATTAATGCCTGAAGCAAAAGCTTTGCATCCATTTAAATGAAAATTTTGGAATATAGAAAAATAATATTTTTTTATAATACGTAAAAATAATATAAAAAGCATTACACACATTATCATGTGTTAGACATAAACTTACTTTATACAAAATAAAATAATTGACACGTTGCTGTGGCAACGTGTATGACCAGGCCATTGCCTGATTTTACTCACTACAATGCTTAATGTAGCTATTTCTTTTGCACAAAATGTTATTGGCGCTTGGAATTATGGGCCATAAATCTTAAATATTAATAAATTAATTGCCTGATTTCATTTTGGTGCGGTAGGACCCAACTTAAGGAGTCAGTTATAGTTTTAATTCATACTGAGATTAATACTTTTACAGTATTAGATATATATGTATTATCTAGTTAACTTTCTCTACTTGCGACACCCCTTAGACTTCCATAATCTAGCCCTGTCACAAAAACCGCTCTTAGCTGACGTTTTATAAACTGTCTCTCAGGCTACTTCATCTTTGGCCTTTTGTTTTTATGTACATAATATATTTTATTAGTACATTATCGTCTTTCATATTAATTCATATTTAAATACAAAATTTCTCATATAATATTTTTTACTGTATTTAAAATACGATTATTATATGTATTTATTTTTAAATATTGTTATTTGTTTATAACTAGCGACCGGCTTCGCCTGCGTAAAGAACACGGCTAATCTATTTTGTTTTTTTTTGGTCCGCCGCGTTCACTAAAAAGCAGTCTTTGCTTATGTTTATAATTTGAATAGTTGTAACTATTTTATTTCTGGAGCGATTGAAATAAAATAATCACGTAATGTTACGAGAAGTTTACCAAAATACAATAGTCGAATTTGCATCTAAAACGGTAAAGCCGTTTCTGGGATTAGCTGGCTAAACCACTGACAAACAAACAGTAAAAAAATTTTGATCTTTTACGTTTATCTTCCACGTACAGATAGCGATCACTTATATTTTTATTATATATATAGATGTAAATATATTCCGTGACGTAATAAACATTAACTTAATTACTGCTTATTCGAAAACGATGATATTGAATTGCGGGACCAAATGTATTTATGAATAATAAAATTACTTTATGACAAACGAAAAACGAATTAGACTTTACACAATGAATATTATGTAAATACTTATAAATAGATACTTATACTCTATACAAATAGGAATTTATTAATTATAATAAATATTCATTATGGGAAATTTGTTTTGGTGTTGACAGTTTAATATATATTCAAAATACTATAATAAACCTTGTGACCTTAAATGTCATTAGAATACCAGAGTTGTATTATGAAATTTATAAAAATCTTAGTTGCTAAGTGTGTTTTATATCAAATATGCACATAATAATATGAGCCGTCAAACTTTATGAGGAAATTTTGGCTAAGGTTAAAACCTTCATGGTCATAAATAAGACATAATTTTTCGCGGTATGCTCGTAACATAGGTTATATGGCTTTCTAAAAGCGGTATTTCAAAGCACCTGCACCCCTAGCTGTTAAACAAATAGGAAAAAAAACTACATTTAACGCAGCCATAAATATTAATAACGCTATTTCAAACCGTTAAATGAATATCTAGGGTAACCATGATCTAAATTTTGAAGATATATGGTACCTTTGTGATTGTAAAAAAATAAATTAATAATAAAATAAAAAAGAGTAAAGAAAACGCACTTAAAATTATTTGTACCATATGCTGATCGTCGTGGCAAGGACATCTAGTTTCTGCTATGAAATTGTAATCTTATCGGGATCGAGATACACATTTTTTGATTTTTACACCAATTGGATGCTAAGAATTCTGATGATAGATAAAGACTTTACCTTTATTAACTTTACGCTTTTTTAGGCAGGGAGAGCATAATGTCAAAACACTCCCGTGTTGCGTGTTAAGTGGTAGAACTCAATGCCGCTGTTTGTCTTGTTACCAGAACGGAGAAATGAAAGGTAATTTAAATATATTCATTTCAGTTTAAATCGACTCACAACGATAAATAGAGGTCAAACTAACAAAGAATGGTTAAAATAATTTCAATCTCATTTTTCTTTATATTGTTTATGGTAAGTTTAAAAAAAAACAATTAAATTACCGTACTACTACTAAATTTACGTTGTATTAAACTTTAATAACATTATTGATTCAAGTAATATAATTTTAAAATGAAACTATTTTAAGAAGAAACTATTCAAAGAACTTAGTAAAATACTGCATATTAAGTTTAATAATATTTTATGTGTGTATAAGAAAGAAATGTTTTTTATTTTGTACTAAGCTCGAACTCGTAGTCACACTACACATTGTAAAATTTTGCGTTAATTTTGACGATATGCAACCTCAAATTTGATTTTAAAAAGTTTAAGCATCAGATACACCCACAAAATTAATCAAAACGCGTCGTTTCGTACCTGTTTGTTTTTAATCGAAGTATTTGCTCTTTTACCTTTGTATTTGGCCGCTAATTGAGATTTTATTCATGGAGTTATTTACGTCAATATTTTAAGGTAAGCGGTTAACACATTTTTTATACGCTAAATTATTGACCGTGCAGTTTTTTTATTGTTTTATTTTTTTACATCTTAGAATAACTGAATGTAAATTAAGGTAAATTCTTTTAAATACTTTTATATTATCGTGACATCAGTTTTGAAACTGAAAACGATAATTATGAGCTCATATATCGACTCTTCTACAATTGTATTAATAACTGCATTTATATTTTATAACGAAAACTGGCTAGACAATGCACGACATAAGGTTTCGGCAAACCTTATGTCATTTGCTTTAAATATGCGGTCACTAGGTTCCCTCTTTCTGTATAATGCGGAAGTTAAAAGTTTTATTTTTAAAATATATATATATATATATTATCTAAAGCGAAGTTGAACAAAAGATGGTAATATACCTGATCGCGGAAAACACTATACGCGCAGTAAAAACAAAAATAGCAGTCGGTGGCATATTATTAATCCTTGTAAATAATTCACTTTATAGGCCAAAACTTGGCCAGCTGCTATTGACCACAAGGACAAAAAATTTCCTGATACAATCTGATCGAATTACAGTCCACGGGCTCTCAATGGTGAATGAAAAAATTACCAAAAAAAAACAAATTTCGCCGCACTGTAAACAAGTTTTGACGAACTTACATTTCCTACTGGAGTATGATGTTTACTTTACTCTGCATACAGACTACGTGTTCGCTTTTAAGCATTCCGCGTTTCTTTTAAACGTAGAGAAATGAAATTTGATCTAGAGTAGAAAATATTCTTATTATATCTATTATAATCTGACAGTAAACGTGAATGGCTGTGGGTTCAATCCTTAATAATGATTATATTTAAATTATTTTCATTTGTTCGCTCTGGTAATACAAAGTGCTTGAACACTCAATACGCAATGTCTCGATGTCTAGTGGGAAGTGGGACATGGAGAGTCATGACACTAGGTTCTCTCAAACTTGCTATGTGGGAAAAATCGTGCTTAATATTTTTGTAAAAAAGGCCAAGACATAAATATTCTTTCAAATATCTTTTAGATGTGCCGCGGAACTATATTGATGCTTTAACTTATAAAGCTACCTTTAAGCAGTAGTTCATCGATTTTAACGCATTCACTTATACCGTAAAGCTTTGGGTATAGATAAAATAATTTAAAATACGAATCTAATATCCAACACCAAATCTTGCGAACAAAGCAGGTTTCTCTATGGTTGTTAAACTTCAATAGACGAATATTTAGATGATATTTTTTGCAAGTACGCGAGTACTGTTCTCTTATTTGCCCTTTGTCATATTGTGGGCGCGACAAAGCCACAAACATAGCCTGCTGTGCGACCGTAGGATTTTTTATGAAAATTCCGTATTTTATTTCATTTATCGACGGTCTATAACGTAAATGCGTACATCTATGCGTTTAAGAATATATTGAAAACAGACGTGATATATCGTTATGTGGCTATCTATTCTATTCTTTATTGATTGTGGTGAATTCTTCTTACCAAATCTTGTAATATTACATTTTATTGCAAACTTGCTAAGAGTTTGAAGTCAATGCTATTTTAGAAATATTCAAAACCTTGATATGAAATATGAAAAGGATAACTTTAATAAAGAAAAAATAAAGAATTCGTTGCAAATTAAAATATAAAGAGAACATTTGAATCTTAAGAATATAACAATGTCTGAAAAATCCGGTGCTCGAGTTACATAAATATTTTTCATTAGCATAAAACGGCGGTGAATTATTTTGTTAATGCGTCTTTTCCTGTACCTTATTTCGAGTGCTGCTCAAATCTGAAAATAGGAACTATATTATTGAGTTAGACTTTCATGCCTTTAAAGCCGTGTACAAAACATTCCGGAACACGTGCAAGTTCGCACAATAAGGGTTTGCATTTCCGCCCGCCATGCACTTCCTTTACTTCGATTTTACTTTTTATCGGGAAGGCTTTTATATCGCGGTCTGGACTCTTTTGTTAGTCGCTATTGTGCGCAGGACATTCAGTCATATAACGCATCGTAGGTTTCGATTTCGTTAATGATATCGGAACATTACTATAGTGGTTGAAATGGAAAGGAAATTAAATGTACGATGCGAAATTACATTATTATTTTTCCCCTTATATTAGGTCCCGTTGAATTACGGAATGTTTATCTCGTAATATAGAAAACGTGTTTGGAGTCAGTTTAACACCTCTAATCTCGCAAATCGTCTTCACGTCAAGATAAGATATAAGCCACCAGCATACCCTTTTCTAGTTAATTTATTTGCACCTCCATCTCGGAACTTTGAAACAAAAAGTTAAATACCATTATTCCCTAGAAACTATACGAGATGAAAAAAAATCGCACAAGTCAATCAGATAGTACAAAAGGTTGTTTGGATATGGAAAAGTAAATGGAAGGTAAACAGTTTTTGTTCAAAATTGAACACTTTTATATTTGTATGCATATATTGCTTATTGCCCAGCATGAAGGCTTAAAATTGTTTAGCAATTCCGATTTTCTCTTGAATTTGATTCGTAACTGAGGTATTTGTTGTGGTCAGTCTGATTATTCTTATCTTATTCGTATCGCTAATGGCGTCAAAAGTCATGTTCGGATCGCCGCATGGTACAGGAAGGTACATTAGCAGGAGGTCGCTGCCACACAGGAAGACATCTTATTTTCGGAATTGCAATAATAAGGATTGATATACATTTGACAAATTAGCCCATATACAATTGTAAATCGTAGGAGGTCCGACCCTAACGGTGGCAAAAATTTAAAGTTACAGTTTAATTCGTTTTCTTGTAAACATCTCAATCTTCTAGACGCGTGTACAAACTGTTGTATAAAATAGACGAGGCATTGAGGATAAATAAATACATTACATTGAATAATAACAATGTCAAACTGTCAATGTCAAATTACTGGGGTAATAACATTTTTTTATATTACTTACGATTATATTATAAGAATGTTGCATCTGAAACAGAATATTGGTGAGTGTTTTCTCGTGATCATAAATATGCATCGGTTGAGTAAATTTCGACAGGTAACTCAAAACGGTTGTCAATTTTAACGGTTTCTTCTTATAACGGCCGGACAGGTGGACACACAGATAAATTTAAATGCAATCAAAGCTTGTCAGTCTAGTTCGAGACACTATTAGTTTTAATTGAATCGGATATTGAAACATCTCTTACTAACTGCAATGACATACGGGCAAATTAAAACGTAATGTATTTATCGTCAGAAATAGCTAGTCTATTTCTTTATATGGCGGCCCATTCACGTTTACGACCCATGTACTAAATAATCAATGCTCTACAAATTTAAACTCTTTGGTATGAACAATACAAAAGGTTTTTATTTCAGATTTACGCTTTTTCTTGAATTTTAGGGTAGGCAGAGAGAACTTAGTTTCAAGACACTCCGTTCTCCACTTTTCGCCAGAATTCAATACATTGCGTGTGAAGTGATGAAACTGAACGCCATACTTTGCCTTTCCAGAGTTCATATTGGAAATAATTTAATCCAACCCAAGTATGATTCGAATTGTAACAATACAATTAGCAATAGTATCTCAATCGTCTTTTATCGGACCCAATTGCACAACACAAAATCATACATAGCCTGCCCAAATTCTACAAGTAAGCAAATATAAAAATTAATTGAGTGGGAAATTACCCCATTCATTATTTTATGTATCTTAATTTCAAATTGTAAGTACATAATAAACGAACTAGTCTGGGACCCACATTTGATAGATTTTGAACTAATTAGTAAGATATAAGAATGTAGTTTTATGGGCTCTTTAAAATATAAAGGTCTGAGTGACCTAGAAAAATACACTTGGTCTCACTTCTATATTACCATTAAAACTCTTATAGTTATAGTAAACACAGCTAGACGGTAGGTAGTTAATAAAGAAAGATTTATACTAAATTCCTTCAGATATTGCCGCGGGATAGTACTTACATCGTTAGGTGTACTGCAGTATGCAGTGACATTGCATGATATCTGCTATCAACTCGTGCGATATACCTAAAGTGGCAGCGAGATATTGAAAAATAGACATTATTACTAAAGCATTAAGATCCATACATAGTGAATATTATAGTTTGTGTACAAGTAATGCGTGTAATCAGTCCCTGATTGGCTTGAATTAACCGTGAGCATGCGTGACCGCTACCATCCGAGTTGCTCAGTGAGCCTGCCTTTATGAGAAATTGTCGAAGACTTGAGACTAAATTAAAAATAATGGCATAATTAAAACTTACATCGTTCTTTGTGTCTATAAAGAGCTTCGGTGGTTAGCTTTAATTGCATCTATTACTGGAAGCCCTTGATGTACAATGTTATGTAATAGTCGTCATATTAGTACTGTGCGAAAAAAATTAAGTGCAAACATCTTAAATGGGAATAACATTTCTATGGTGACACATTAATTAGTGGCTTGTTAGTGTTAAAAAAGGTTGCAGGACAAAAAAAATATTTCTTTGTTTTAAAAAATTATGACACGTGCTCTACAATAGATTTGAAACGATTCACTTGAAGCCTTATAACAAACGCTAAGCAATATTGAAAGTGATAAGTATATCGTACTTCTCTTCTTGCGTCTTTTTTAATATAGGGGTTAGCTTGGAGGAAACGATACACATTTTGTCTTAATCGATAGAATAATAGAAACACCTATATTATGAATTTGTATATATTTCTCAGATTTGGATTCGAATATATAAATCAGATGTCGTCAGACACGTATAATACATCAATTAATTAAATATAATTCTTATTATATACACGCATATAATAATTCTTTATTCAATTATTTATAAAATACTATCGTTAAAGTGATTTTTCTAAGATTTTGACGACTTTATTAAAGTTTCTTAAAAAGTTATATAGCGCTCAGATAATACAAAGCTATTTATATCGATATTAAAAGTGTTGCTTGAACTGGTAAATGCTCTACATTTATTTTAATGAGACCTTAAATCATCCGATCTGAAATCGATTAATCTTGCTATTAGAGACACCTCGTGAAATAACCCCGGTAACAGGCACCGTTAACGTGCGTTAATGAATGTAGTTAATTCAAATTTTCTTATATTTTTTAATAATAAAACCATTAAACTAATAGTGGTGGGCGGGAGACGTCCAATTCGTCATTGCTATTACGCTGATCTGGACCACCACCATAGCGGTTTTGACTTTTTACATCAAAAATACGACTTTCCTTAATGGAGTAACATAAAATTTGAATATAGAGTGATACATAATATTGTGTGAAAGATCAATTAATAAAATTAAGAATAGCCAAAGAATGATATTTCTACCGGTACCTACAGATTTATAAGATTAAATTATTATAACTCATTTTAGACAAAATATAATTTTCAATGCAGCGTTTACATCAGAAAATTAGGCGAAATGCGGTGAATACAGTATATTTAAAACTTTATTTCTGCTTATTTATGGAAAAACTATGTAAGCTCATTATTTAGAAGTATATATATATTTTTAAATAATGTATAGGTATATATATATATATATATATATATATATATGTATAATGTATAACTTTCATATTTCATAATGACGAAAGTATATATACATATTATGCATTTTGTTAGACTTTTAAATTATAAAACACAACAGGTCATTGTTTGAAAATGGAATATCAGCTGATTTGATTCCCAGTGGTGGGAAATGAATTTATATAACTGTTCTCATTTATTTAGTAAGACGCGCAGCGTTGAGTTCCGCCACTCAGCACACAAATCTCGATTTTGGACAGAGAATGGAGAACGGTGTCTGCTGTACGTCAAAAAGTATAAACAAAAGACATCAATGAAACCAGTAGCTAAGTAAATTACACCAAGCAATTTACCTACCGCCTCGGATCAATTCCGTATCTTTCGGCCACTACTCGGATAGTCAGATTCGTTATGCGACTACCGCCCATTAGCCACCGGCTCTGATTACCCTCTCTACACTAAATTATCTATGGTTTACCTTCATGTTACATTAATGACAATTATAACTAATTGTTGGATGCGCTCCATCTTATAAAATTGAAGTTTAAAACTATTAAAAACTTTTCTAAGTCTCATATGCCTGTGAGACTCTTAAGGTAATAATTGACTAACAAAATTTTTATTTATTTTTAACTTTTACAGGGTTCCTTGCATTGTTTTCAATCTATTAAGGGACGTTATGCACTTTGCTTAATAAGACCAAAGAAATATATCAAAATATTATTCAATAATAAAAATCATAAGAATATTCGTTGATTGGTATTTGAACCCGCGACCACTAGGTACACTCTTTTTGAGACGACTATTTAACTAATTATTCTTTCCGCCAAACTCGAAAAGTAAATTATTGATTAGTGATTTATAAAAAACAAAAATTGCTATTTTTTCTATAAACATTTCAAGTAATACACACGCATAGTATATGATAAAACGAGTTTTACACTCTATACTGTCCAACAATAAATAATAAAATAACAAAACTATCCGCAAGCGTAGAATGCAAGATAGCAATTTCTTATGTCAGAATAAGAAATGAGAATCTAAAATTACCATTAATGAATTTTAAACAATCCAAATTAATATGGGTGTCCGAAGAAGGAGCTACTGTTTCATTAGGTGCGTGTTTAGACGTCGTAAACTTAGAACAGCACTACCAGTATGTAGCAAATAAAGTGTGCTGCCAACCAATGTCTTAAATGCTGTAGATCTGATTAGAAAAATTATCTCATTTATTAACTCTACATATCTATCTTTTTATCTATCAATCAATGTAAGAAAATCTTGCAATGCGATTTTAAACCACTACTTGCCGTTTTTCTTAAAATCACATAGAATATTTCAATAGCATTATCATGAAGTCCTCACAAAAATGACCAAGATGACGACGAGAATTAAGGGTTTCTGGTTTAAAACGTAATAAGTTATGAGTATCATTACAAATTATTAACATACTGTATAGAAAAAATTTAGAATATAAATAAAAAAATCCTTTCTGCTACCGCGCTAGAGATAAAGTGTGAAACTAAAAATAAAATTTTAATTCAATTAGACAGCATCTATTAAAAAGCCTACATCTTTTAGGTTATAAGCATTATTACAAACCGTGATTAATAATTATTTGTAGTGGTTCAGTTATCAATATCTTAGTATAATAATTCTATAAAAATGTTTTTATTTACTTTTCTCGAACGAATGCATTGAACTTTTCAGTTCACTAACTTTGACTCGTGCCTTACCTTGATCTAAGCAATCAAACAGAAAATTGATGCGGTTAGAATTACATCTTAAAATGAACGTTTACTACTTAGAAATTGTTAAATTTGTATGTCACTGACTTGAAATATCCTGATCTTAGAAAAAGAAACAAATTATTTTTGCGGTTGGAAATTCCAAAAATATATTATAAAATAATAATACAATATGTAAATGAAGCGTATAGCGGTTATTACCAATTACATTAAAAAAAAATAGAAGCTTATTCATTGATGGTGTTAATTTTTAACTTATCATTGTGAAGTAAAATGGTTATGCAAATACGATAACTGAAAAAATCCTACTGAAAATCTATCAAATATTAGATATGCATCAAGTATAGAAATAAAACTTTACCGCATATTTAAAAAGCGTCGTATAATACTCGTATAAGACATATTTGTAAATTTTATCTTCTATCATAAACATAGGCAAATGGCAACTCGTTATACATTAAAGTTTACAGCAATTTATAAATAAAATAAGTAACCGCTCTCAGCGGCGCTACCTTTTAAGAGGCACACTAACAAATTACACTGAGCCAGAAATTGTGATGCTCTTCATTTAAATTTTTTTATCGACTCTTTAGCCGCTGACAAATGTCCCTTGATTCTGTGATTATAACGTACTTTATCGAAGCATTGCTCCTGATTAGCAATGTGAGTTTTTTTTGTTATTTTTCCACTTTCGTTTTATAGTCCAGACATTTTATTGGCTTTTAATCTTAACTAAATATAATACATAATAGTTTCTTACTTCGTATAGCTCTGGAGCTCTTTTACGAAACAGCCAAGTGTAATAAAAATACAAAGAGCTTGATGTTTTTATAAAATTGCATGTTTAAGGAAAAGCTTCCTGCTTCGTTCGCCTTGCATCTGATTACGCTTAGTAATCGATCATTTCATCGTAAAGGCAGGTCGGTACTCCCGTAATGAATATGAGAGAGCTATCGCCTAATATCCAATTAAATATTGTAAGACAATTTCTGGTAAAATGTATTTAACAAATTTGGTTTGCTCACTACCGTGAAGTTAATTGAGCCAAATCGAATTTCAGTGCTGCTAATATACGAAAATTGTCGGTTATTATTTGGGAGCGTGTATGACGCCGTAGTTATAAGTACTTGTTCAACTCTTGCATCAGTCCGTTTTACCTGTGCTTTACCCTCTATGATTAAGGAACTTGTATTGTGGGATCATTTTTACAATTTACAAGTCACATTATACTGACTGTACAAGTTTTAAAAGAGTTTTTTACGAATAAATGAATCAAGTAATTTACCTGTTGGTAGGTAAACATGTGTGGTCCTGAAACGTAGCATATTAACCTTTGCTCTTTGACCACTAATATGTAAAATGCATAGCTACTGTCAATTATCAGTATGGAAAATTTCTCGTGCATACCTACAGGCTGCATAATTGAGCTTCAGTGACAGAGGACCACCGGCAGCGAGTTTTTTCCAACCTTCACCAACTTCATTAGAGCGAAACATTGAGTGACGTGAGATCCTACTGAATCGTTTACTTAGCGAAAGGAATAAATTAACCTGTATAGTTTAATCTAACGAAAATAATAAAATCATAAAAAGTTTAATAGTTATTATATCAAAATCATATACTTTATGTGTTAAAAAGTATTTCTCTATTTTGATTATAAAACGAATAAAATAACATTACGGAAATACGCGACTATATCTTATGCTTTTAGTAATTTACAAAATTATTTTTTATACGAATACTATAATAATAAAAAAATATTTAGAAAAAATAAGAAGCTGACAAAACCTCTTTCCAAAAGCAAGTATGATAATTTGAACCATTCCTAAATAGCTTTCAGTTACGTTTAATCTCAATAGCGTTAATAGGGCTTAAAATACAGTTGTCAATCAGTTTGACAGGTATTATGCTGAATGACAGTACTCAGTTGATATGCCATGTAATGTAATCTGGAGCATTATAGTGTGAGGTCAGTTCCATAGTGGCCGTATTATCACTATCACATAATTTCTTCCGTCCATTGATAAATTAAATATTTACTGTCACCGCCACCTGGTCCGGTCGATGAACTATGTTCTTGTCAGTCCTGCAGTTCTACTTGTCGAATAAAAATAGTTTTTTGTACTTTACTCTGATTAAATCCAGTAATATGATATACAATTTATTTTGATTCAAACTCAAATTCAAACCAAGTTAATAAAAAATAAATATAGTAGTTAATTAAGTTTGATAATTTATTTTATAGAAGTAATACTATAAAATAAATCACAAATAAAACGCTACTATTTTATTTTATTTATATGAGTATCTTAAGGGTGGCATAAAGTAGAACGCATTGTATTTAGTTAAAGCTGGGGTAACAAAATTGCTTACAATTAGTTGAAAAGAATTTGGGCAAGGTATTCAAAATATTTAAAAATCGCTACCTGCTTTTGGTCCTCAATTCATTAAAGAACATTAATGAAGTTTATTGCGATTTGGCCCAAAATTTATGGTGCAGCGGCATCTGATAAACCTATAAGAAATAAATTTGTCAATGTCAGTAATGTAAATTCTATTTTATGTAACAGTTGTCCGAAAATATTTTAAGTAGTTATTTTTTTTCCTCATTCAAAACAGGTCACGAGAAATATAGGTCATACGCCATTGTTGCCTGGCATCTTTTCAAGGGCAACACAAACATACATACACGTGTACTAAACACGCAAAACTGATTTTTAATTAAGTGTATGCTTAATATACTATTGAGCCTAAAATTATTCGGAAAAAGCAACATACTCTAGAGTACTACGATAATTATTTCTTTAAAATAAAATATTATCGTAACCTTTAAAATTACTAGTTTTTGTTATTTAAGTATTTAAGAAGCGTACAACTTCCACATTAACATCCTTTGTGTAATTTTATTGCTAATAAGTAGATCAAAAAGAGGACCAAATTGATTAATATCCATTTTTTGTTTTCATAAGCCAATGATTTCGTCGCAGGCGGCAGCTGTCGCGCGTCCGACGCGTGCGCAGCGCACGAATTGAGCCGAGTGCGCTCGAGTGACGAATAACGCAACAATTTAAGCTTTATGGAAATTATGAAGATTTCAGAATTGTCTGCAATATATTTATGTTTCAGTCATAACGACTGATTATACCTTTACGATAAAATATTGTGTAAGCTTAAATATGTATTTCTATATATTTTTAGATGCTATAATATGTGCACACACCTTGTATAAAAGTGCTTAATTATAAATTATTCATATTGCATACTTCAATCTTTATTTTTAACATATTCCTTTAAAACTTGCCATAGAAACAAGATAATGAATTATTTGCACCGGGAGTTATTATATTATGTACAAAAAAAATGTCAAGCAACCAGTTTTAAGCCTACTGAAATAATTACTCGTTGTCAATTGTTCATTTTAATCAACAATCAATCGACAAGTTATTTTCTGTAGATGAACATCACAAAAACTTGTTAAATACCAGACGGATGCTACGTATAGTATAGCGCTTAACAATTAATAGTGCAATGTATAATCGACGAAATTACGCGAATATTTACAGGTGTGCGGGGCGCGTTTCCGTCGCATCTAGTCTGTCCCGTTTCATAAAGAGCAACAAGCTCAAACAATTAATACACAGACGGAAACATCCACCCATAATGGCCCGAGCTCCCCTTCCATTATCAAAAATTACTATTGCAATTTGAATTCGCTGGGCGGGTTTGCGACGTGATCGCGGTACACTCTTGTCTTTTGAAAATTAAATACAATATCGTGATGTTTATTGAAAGGAAAATATACCTTTTTAACGAAATGTAATCTGAGATGAGGCACGTGTAGTTAAAGTGCCTTTTGTTATGTTATTTTGCAACTGAGTATTGGTGGATACGTAATTATTCGTATATCAGTATAATTATAACAACGTTACACAATTCTAACTAGCAGCCCGTCCTGGCTCCCTCTGAGTATTGCAAAGCTTTTAATAGAAACTTTACCCAATCAATTTTTTTTTTAGTCATATTCCTTTACATTTTTGGTATCAAAATTGCGTATTTTTTTTTTTTTTTTTTTTTTTTTTTTTTTTTTTTTTTTTTTTTTTTTTTTTTTTTTTTTTTTTTTTTTTTTTTTTTTTTTTTTTTTTTTTTTTTTTTTTTTTTTTTTTTTTTTTTTTTTTTTTTTTTTTTTTTTTTTTTTTTTTTTTTTTTTTTTTTTTTTTTTTTTTTTTTTTTTTTTTTTTTTTTTTTTTTTTTTTTTTTTTTTTTTTTTTTTTTTTTTTTTTTTTTTTTTTTTTTTTTTTTTTTTTTTTTTTTTTTTTTTTTTTTTTTTTTTTTTTTTTTTTTTTTTTTTTTTTTTTTTTTTTTTTTTTTTTTTTTTTTTTTTTTTTTTTTTTTTTTTTTTTTTTTTTTTTTTTTTTTTTTTTTTTTTTTTTTTTTTTTTTTTTTTTTTTTTTTTTTTGAACGGTTTTCAAGAGGCGCGGGTTCAAATCCCGCTGCGTTCAAATTTTTATACGTTTTCTAAATATGTCTTTTTCAATTTCCTAAGTGTGGGAATAACACTTTAAAAAATGTTAACAAAATATATGTTTACATTTTGCTAGAAAAGTAATGATATAAAGTAGAATATTTTACAAAATAATCATTAATCATTGATTTTAAGAATTAATCATTAATTTATAAGTCTCATTATTTACAGAAACAACTATAACATGTATTACTTTGTCACTACATACATTTTCAATCACATGATTAATCGAATAGTAAATATAGATCAGAAATTTCAACCGGAAATTAAAAGCGAAAGCCTTGAAGCTTGCGACGATTGACAAGTAAACTTTAACTACTTATATCTAAAGGGCTGATAAACAATTTATCACAACCATGTACCTGTAGGTTAATTACAATGAAAGTTGCGATTCGTATGAGTAAATTAATTTTTAATTGTTAATTATTGTAACACGCAAGTTATTTAAGGGAAAATTTTTGCAGAGGAAAAAGATTTACATAATTTTTAGATTATTCTTATATTATTTTAGATTATTCTTATATATGATTTTACTTTTAGATTATTTTTTATATACATAACTTTTAGATTATTCTAAAAGTTTAAAGTAAGGGTTTACCAATTTAAAAAAATCGGCTTCGTATAGTTATTAATTGCTAGAATTAATCAATATGTATTCATATGCCTATTTGCTATTGACATTGCTTTTATAACTTGGGTGGCGCAACTTAACACCGTAATTTGTCTTTACAAAGCGCAGAAACGAATATATTTGAAATATAACCATTTCCTCAAGTGGGAATCGAACTCACAACCACGTTTACGGTCAGCCACTGTCCCTGTGCGCTTCATAAAAGTAAAAATCTACGAATATATATTGTAAACGAATGTAATGTACCTAAATTATTTCTTAAAGTGAAATAAAAACTTCCAAAACAATATTGAAAATTAACTATGGTGAATGAACAAATATGTTTAAAGATACCTAATATAATTATCTACTGATAGATACGAGAGTATGTACAAACGATAAGCGATTGTATTTAAACTTCGGGACATATTTTATTCTTGACGGAAACTATTAATGTGTGAAAATTGAACTTTATATTTTATTTAAAATAATTTTTATATTTGTTATATATTCATATAATTATATTTATTTAACTTGAAAGGAGAAAACTAGGACACACTACTTGGTACTAAGTTCTATCAGACTAATAGACTTTTAATATGTTTTAAAATGTTATCCGCACACTTAAGAAATTGAAAAAGACATATTTAGAAAACCTATAAGCGCTCTGACCGCCAAGCTATGCTTAGCGCTTGAGCGGTTTTCAAGCGGCGCGGGTTTAAATCTCGCTGCGGTCAAATTTTTATACGTTTTCTAATTATGTCACTCTCTCTCTGACTACCCTGCTATGCGGGAAAAGCTTTAATAGATAAACTTGTTATAATTCTTTAGAACTTGTCGTAATATACTTGTGTTGTGTATATAGTCCTATATTTTATAAAAGGATTTTGTGTCATGTTTTGATATAAAAATCAATTTATTGGTATAATTAAAAGACAATCATATGTTATAAAATTGTATATATTTATTTACAGACAACCTATCGGTTGGATGTTAAGGATTTCATCAAAGTATTGTTATAAACAACTATATTTATATAATCTTAAATTATTAGGAATCTGTCTTAGGGTGCTACAACTGATCTACATACATATGTATATACATTAGAAGTCTTTCTCTCAATATAATTAATTTCATAAAAATTTGTATATTATACAGAATTGTAAAAATGGAATCACCATAATCTTAGCATTCCACATAATTCGTTACTCTATAATACATAAACAATAATGACTAGATAAAATATTAAAACTTAACTATAAAACTATTTTATTGGAAGCTAAGATAAGGCTTTATAAAGGCACAGCGTGTCAATAAGTCTTAAAATATAAGTAAATGCTTTAATGGAACATTAAACGATTGTCCAGTCTTGGTACTGCTATTTCATCAACGTATGAAATGTAAGCAGAGTTCGGTTGCTCAGTCGCTCGGCGGAATGCATCGATGGGATCGTTATAGTCCACCATTATCCCCTCTCATTAGAAATATACTGATTGCGCTTAATTAAAGGTTCTCTCAGAGTCCCGTGCGCTCCAACGTTCGAGTCCTTCTTGAAGCGAATACTCGTTTTTTTTCACAATCAAAAAGCCGCTCAATGCCTTGTGATCACCATATGTCACGATACCTGTTAAAAGATAAATTTAATTTAATAAAAATGGAATATTTATAATATGTATCAAAATTCAGAAACCCAATTCGTATACTTTATGCATAATTCCTATGAAAAAGTGACTGTAGCGGCCAGGTGTTTGTTTAGTGCTTAGCAAATATTGTAACACGTGTGCTTCTAAACGCCCTTCCATTTCCTCTAGAGATTTGGTCTTCCGGCATTATAAATTAATGGGCGGAGGAATGAGCTTGGATTTTTTTGCAAATTTTAATTTAAGTTTTTTGACGGCGCTACTGGGCTTCACTTTCGCAAAGTCGGACCATATGGCAAAATGTGTCGATGGCTCTCACTGACCGGATGCCACATATTGATTTGAGATAAATAAACAAAAGTTGCAACTGATGCGAAACCTGTTTCCACTTGTTACAAATCTGAGCGGTATACAAGGACCTGTTGTAATTAGAATACACTAGTTTTTATGTGCAATTTCTCACTACATGCGGGGCAACCCACAAGATTGTTAGTAGTAATTGTTACTCAGCTAGAGAAATAAGTAATATGCGGGTCCAATCGGATCTATTAAATCTCATTTTATATTTTTAGCAAAAAAGCTTCCTACCTACTTGGCTATGAAAAAATATTTTAGAATTTTTATTCGTAAATTTTGCCATCGTCAAAGAGGTTATTATATAATTTTTTGTTGACAAATCTGAACAAAGCAAAGATAGTCTACCGCGACGGTTCAATGCGCAGTCATAATGGTATATGTGTTTATTTTTGGGCTCTTTAAGCAGAGGGTCTTAAATCTCCTTTCAAATTGTGCAACATAAAAGCACAGACCTGACCCAGTAGGTAACCGTGACTAACGAATAGGACAAAAAGCTTAGCATATTTTTAATATTTACCTGAGCTTTTTATTACAAGCTAGACATATTGCAAACAATTAAAGCTTTCTTATGTTCTTGTAATGACAAAAATTGATAAGCTTAAAGTAAACTTAGTCGCGACAAATATGCAAACAAACTGATAAAATTTTGGAACTATCAAAGCCTTGAAGCTTATATCAACATTGGAAGATTCATTTGTTAGATTTAATAATCACTATCTTATCAAGTCTTTCACGTAACCTTGGCCTTTTATCAGTGCGCTGCTAAATGTTACAAACATTCCTTAAGTTTCACTTAGTCAATATTTTTTTTTCATGATATATGTAATTAAATAACAAAGGCAAATCAACTCACCATAAATTTATCATTGCTGCTGCCACCATGAAATAACATCAAGTAACTCTTCATCCTCTGGGCTCATAGGTTCATAGCAATCATAAGCGTCATGGCAATTGGGTCCTGCTGAACTTTCTGATATTAATGAAGGTGCAGGTGAACGAGATTCTTCAGAAGAAGGAGGAGTTTGAGGTCCATTGGCATTTAAGCTTAAGTTCATCTGTGTTTCAGAACATCCTTCTTCATTTTCATCCAATAAACGTTTCAAGCTTTTAATATATTCAACAGCGAGTCTTAAAGTATCGACTTTGCTCAATTTTCGCGACGATCCTCTACCACCTGCTAAGGCGGCTGAAACTGCAGAAGGAATATGTTGGCGAAGGGCCGCAAATCCATTATTAAC
Organism: Podotricha telesiphe; assembly: GCA_038994665.1. NCBI lineage: Eukaryota > Metazoa > Arthropoda > Insecta > Lepidoptera > Nymphalidae > Podotricha > Podotricha telesiphe. The sequence continues at coordinate 181,511 of JAOYRR010000252.1, forward strand.
TTGTTTCACTCTATTTCTTTCTCTTGCATTTCGTCGAGCCACGGACGCAGGTTGTGTCGGATAAGGCTGACTAAGATAGGAAGGTCTTTTCTTACAACGCGCCGGGTCTACAGAAGCAGGCGCTAGACGTCTAGGCGCAGGATTCTGCAACTGCGTAAGCTTTTGGCTTACGCCGAGATTTTGATAAGCGTGAATCGCCGTCATGGGCATCGCGAGTGTAAAACTGGGAATATTAGGTCAAGACGAGCGCACGAGTGCGTGCCGCGGAGGTTGCCGGTGGATTGGCAGCGGTGGCGCGCACCCCCGATACTAAGTAGAGTGAGCGGCGCGCGGCGGCGGTGGGGCGCGTGCCGGGCGCGCGCGCACGCACGGTCCGCGGGCCCCTCCCCGCCCGTCGCACTGCTACTTGTTGCGCCTTGATCAAAATAAGCCGGCTCTTATTATGCCATAGAACCAGCACAGCCCGCGCTGCTATTGTTGCACGTTGTTACGCATAATTATCCTGTCCATTACCATGTTCGGACGACGAGATTCACTGGCATCATCTATTTAGACGTCGTTAGGCGAAATGGACGCTATAAACGTTTTCGAAGCTTGTACTCCGTTTATGATGTTAGAGCTTTAGTTTTTACCATGAACTAGACTAATTTGTCTTTATTGAGCCTAGTGCCTTAAATTGGTGTAATATAATGTGGTAAAACATGTAACTCAATGTGTAAGGGCTTTATGAACCCCATGTACGAGTATTTAAAACAAAAATAGCCTGCTTTTAAAGATCGTAGCTCAAATTATCTTTTTCTGTCAAATAGGTAAACCGTTTAGGACAGGTGCGTCCGATCATCAGTGCCTTTACATAATATTTCGATCGGCTTGAGACCCATTTGATAAATGATAACCATATAAAAATCAATTCTTAACTAACCTATTTGTAATTTTTATATAATAAAATATTCTTATTTGTCTCTAGATACATCCACAAATAATGAATCCAAAAATAATGAAGTGTTGCTATATATCAAGATATGTTTAAAACTAGGCTCTTAACAACTTCTCTTCGCATAAACTCTAGTTAGTTTTGTTCTATCAATTTCCATAATTAAAATGAACCGCTTCGATAATAAGCATGGAATGCATGCACAAGCTTGGTTCCTGTAATTTTATATTTGTTCAGTGTTTTGACGTACATAAATACACATTATGTGACGTTGTAAGCGTCCCATGTCAGTCTCAATAATAGTAATATACTAAAGGCTTATACCAAATGACCATTGACCATGTCAGTTTTGAATCTAATTACAATAAAGTACTTTACTAGCTGGTTGCAGAAGTTAAATATATATTGACGAGTTGGGCGTCAGGTTGTAGGCAGGTGTGTGGCGTGTGCGACACAGTTCTCCCTCTACGGACTTATACCATGCGTAACGTCAGCGCACGAAACTTTATTATATTTCAAATAACTTCATTTAAGAATTATTTTTTTATAATTTGAAAATCCAGCTAAAATGATGCAATGCACTCTTTCCAACTATTCTCATCAATTTCGCTAAAATCCTAATCTCACTCCAAATAACATAGTCAATGGTATACTTATAATATATTTTTTTTTGCTAGCGGTTTTATAGTTGTAATCATAGGAATGTTTGATTTCATAAATAATTGCCTAAACAAAAGGTTTGCTGCTTTCAAAATCTACATATTTTATATATGGAAAAAATGTTAAGTTGTACGAGTATTTCAAAATATACATGGTGTTTATTTTTAAATGACGCCATGCTTAATTGTATGGGACATGTAATAATTTATCCCGTCCTGTACGCTGCAATATTGTCACCTCCGTTTCATCATGTAGATACGCGCCTGGCAGAAGAGTATAAAATATAAATGTAAGAATTCTATTGAAATGGCATGCAAACTTTTTAAGGTACAATAACAAATTACATAAAATTTCTAATATAATTTAATAATACTGTTATATAATTTTATCATAATTATAAAAACCAAATGTGATATATATTTCATCCCTTAAAATAAATCACTACCGCCATCTACATCCCACCCTTAGCAAAGGTTAACTAAAATCATTATACAGTTTCAACCCTTACTTATTTCTATCGCTTTCGTAAAGATGGCGTTATTGATAAATTCAATATGTCACTTCAAAAATATTGTTATTTTATAATATTGCGCTAACCTAAATAATAGAAAAGATTAAAACTGTAATGTAATTTGTATATTATCTATTTAATTTTTTGAGGCCATAGATAATAACAATTATTTAACACCAGCTTGAAGCAAAGTCAAAATTTAAGTGCTGCATTTACTGGTTCCCGTAATGCATCATATTTTGATATGGCCAATTAACACGATACGATCAACCATATTCGCAAAGCTGTTAAAGTTGACCATCAAACTTTCTTCAAACTGTGAAGCGATAAAATTTTATAGAACAGTAGCTAACGATCAATTAACATGATAATGCCAGAGGGATTTAATTTTCATACTAAACATTTCACGCTTTATATTAGGTAATTAAAAATCCAATGTTTTTATCTTCAAATCGTCCATTAATCGTAAAACGAATGTCTCGGTATAATTATCGTGCCAAATAGAACCGCTCTACAAATGAGTTATCACACTAAACTGTCTAAAATATCTAAACCGTATGCTATTAATAACGTTAATAACTATGAAGAAATTGACTGCACGTGGCTCAGCATATTTAAATTTTATTAATACATAATTACAATTTATCATAAAAAAAAACAGCTTCACGCGTTCTCGTATAAAATAGAGAACTTAGTGTCAATACAGTTTGTTCTCTAATTCCGCCTAAATTGGAGATATTGAGTTCCGTTTTCTTAATAGAGCGGACAAAATAAAAAAAATGTGAATACAATCATTTTTATGTATGGATATTGAACCCACGCCCACCTTGATTACAGCCAGACACTGCCCGACTGTGATACGATGACTTCAAACTATTTACAATATACATAACATAGCGACATAGCGACATAAGTCGCTATAGTTAATATTACAGCATAAATTCAGCGAAAAGTATCGACGTCAACATGACGTTCTTTAGACAATATGTAATTTCGAAGTTAAATTATAATTTAATTGGATTACAAAGAGTCTGACTTAATGGACGGAGGCGACCGGCCACCGTTATCAGAGGTCTTTGATTATGCAGACATTTTCAGTGGGCCTTCATTATAATTACGTTGTCATTCGCTGAATTTATTGATATCTTTAATAACCGTATCGCTTACGCGCGTTCATTCGTCACAGCTTTGAAAATATGGTTCTTTTAAAATTATCGTCAACTTAAAGACATAAAAAGCTAAGTAGCATCTGCATAGATTTATGTCCTATAAGAATTTCGCCGTAGGGAATAAATTGCCCTCAATACTTGCCTAATTAAGTCGCTCTCACTGTGCGGTCTGTTTTGCTATTTATACGGCTTATCTTATTAGATAACGAGCACTTGAAGTATGTATATATATTTATTTTTTAATAAGCGAATCAAAGCTACAATCTGTGTTGTTAGTTGTAAAATATTATTAGTTACGAGATACAAGGCATATAAATGACAAAGCGGCTTCAGACGACGCAGACAGATTCCGATTGTCATCGAAACAAACGTTGTACTACAGGCTCGCACTCTAAATTATGCTTAGTTATGGCAATAATTTCTCTAGCCCTCTAGAAGGCTATCATTTACCAAATAACAATCTAAAAATAAAAGAGGAATACATTTATGTATACGGGTATTAGCGTTGTGGGGCGCAAACATCGCAGTCGGGCGTATAATTTTGCGTTTGCTGACACCGAGGCTCTCCGCCACGTTGCCATTCCACAATATATCACCCGCGCACGTACCGCCACACCGCCGTAGTGTATAATTCGCATAATTTATTGCACATCTTCTAGGACTAGTAGCGAGACACAGTTAATAGCACCAAGCCACGCGACATACTCATTCGCGTACACTCGAGACCAATGCGCTCGCGGCTATACGAGCTCTGTGCACTTATCAATTCCAATGGAATGATCTGTAAAGTAAATGCTTACATCTAACCTTAATTATTAGCAATTCATTGATTGATAGTCAGTTTGAAAGTGTTTATTATACACATGGTCGAAATTGTATATGCCGTTTAACACAAATGGTGCATGTTATGTGTACACAACTAAATAATTAAATTTCACATACACACAAGCGATAGACTATAAATGATACAGTCAATAAGACATGAACCTTCTGGATATGCTGTTGTTAAAGCAGTTTCTGGAGTCAGTCTTGTTTTATTTCATTCGCTGTATGATAATAAATTTCTTTATAACTGTACTTTACATAGACGTTCAGCGCGGAACAGCGCGTGGCAATTTTATTTATTTTCATCATAAAAGTTGGCGCATTGCGTTGGATGATTGAACATACTTAATGTACAGATTATTATTCATTTAAAAAATATATTCAGATATGTTTTTTCATATATAAATTGAATACTGTATATAAAGTTCGACCAAATTATCCGAACTCCACTAACACAATATACTCGTATATTTCTAATTAAATGAAAAAAAATGTTGTTACTCCTAATAATTTTATCTAAAACCTACTTAAAAATGGTCAATTTATCTCATCCTTTTAGGAACTCCACGTATGCTCCAATGTATTCAATGATGGATTCAACCTGTCATTATAATTAAGAATTAATTACTTTACGACGTCGCGTCGTCTTTAAAGATCCAAATTGATTTCTTGTACGTTGTGTCTGATTTATGCCAACGATTTTAAATTAGACGAAGTAACGATTATCCGTGTTTAAGGTGTAATTCCAAATGACTTTAGCTCGCCATCATATGCCATAAAACGATGAGAGTTTTTAAGTTAAGGATGCTTTAATTCATATGGAGGACAGTCTTCCCAACGGCAACTTTGAAAGCTGTGTTTTTTTTAATAACGGTATTAATAAAACTGCAAAATTTAAGTTATTAAGTATGTGTTTAAAAAATAATAAGGTGGTCTGTTGTTTTTATTTGGACAGGTGTAGAGCAGTTGCACACTTTCTATGATAGACCAGTTTACGAATGTCATTGATTCAACTTAAAGCAGCTACCGATTATAAGACGACGTTGTCAATTAAAATGTTTTCTTGGCGTTTCACAAAATTTTCCAAATGGATTATGAAACACGAATAATTTTGTATAACACAATTTAATTAAAATGCTAATAGAAAATGTCATCTGCTTGTCAGGTATGTGTAGAAAAGTAGTGCTTATATTGTGTTTGTTTGTGTGTTTGTTTTATTTTGTATATTTGTTTGATTTTGATAGATATCTAGTTAGATATAATCTGAGGAGTTATTAGACTAAGCTCTTATATGATATTCGCGATACTTGCTGGCTTAGATTCTAAGCAGTGCATGTTAAAATGGCACGCAGTATTACTACAGGCGTAGATCGCCCTATTGTTGCGCCAAAGCCTTTCATTGGTAGCAGCGTGCGTAGTTCTTACAACGCTCCTCCAATCACGGCTGGAGGTTCTACTTAGGCATAGATATTGGCAAACGCTCATAGAAAGCTACGCGTATGCGTCGTTTACAGTACCTACTGCTACTTTGCTTGTATACTATATTAAATACTATTTCTCAACTACTTATAATTACTTGATTATATATTTTTTGATCTAATTATAATATTATCCAATTTGAATCTATCAATAAGATTTTGAAGTAATAATCTAGGCTCTATTAATTCTTATTGTACGATAAAATCTAACTAGAAACACAATCTCATGTTTTTATTCAAATAGGAGTCAGTAAGAATATACTATAATGCGTTTCTCGTACTTTCCCATAAGATGTATCATACGTGGACACAAGTTAATGTAAATTTCAAAGTATGCTTAACGCCGTCTATAATAAATACTTCTACTTAAAATAAAGTTAGCGTATTAAATTTGCAACTTGATACAGCTATGTAATGCTGCACCTTAGTTTGTCCTTTAAATACTTGCTGGGGGTCTCGTCTCATTAATTCATTCTCACCTTATATTTCTTGCTTGTTTGTTTGTCAAAGTTTAGATAGCTATCGGGAGATGCATATCTATAGTTTTCTCTTAGCCTATTATACAGTATAATGCTCACATAAAGATTTTACTTCGTACCTTTGATTTAAATATGTTTTTGTTTTCCTTTTCGTTAATTAAAATTTAAACATTTTATATACTCTAAAGAATGTATGTATAGAATTGTTTTTTTATAAATAATGTATTTTTAAAATAGAGAAGTAAAGTGTAAAGTAAAGCATAAAATCTATTAATGTTGTTAACGCTGAATTAGATGTTCTATTGAGTACTTGTTACAGGTGTACACATAAAGATGAAAAATAGTATCAGTAACAAATTTCATATTTATTTAATATATTTACATGTTTTACTTAAAAAATATGTAAAAAAAAATTATTTATAAAATATATTTAAAACAAATCTTAAGAAAAATATTAAATAAAAAAGTAATAGCAGACGCATCCAGTTAAAATGTATTATAATTTTCAAGTACTTACTGAGACATTAACAATTATTAAATAAAAACTGACCTGCCATATTGTAATAATGGCAATAAAATACTTGACATAAACAACGGTGTCTACTCGGAACTGAATCCATTGATAAAACATATTCATGTCACGCCTATACACTTAGCTTCTGGGCACACGTGACTATGGTAAGCGCGGTAAACACTTTTACTTTTTTTTATAAAAAACTTAAACAAAACAAAACCTTCATTAAATTGTCACGTATTCATAATTTTACGTCATTATCCGAACGTGTGATAATCTGTTACAAGATGGCGCCAGAATTTTATTGTTCTCGGCGCTTAGCCCTTCCGTGATGCCGACGTGAGTTGTTTTGTAATAGGCGCGTAAAAACAGATGTTTTTTTTTATCATATCACATAACTAATATTTTTATTAAATTTAGTATTTAAATAATAATTTTTAATTCTCAAAGCATCATTACACCTGATACACATTGTTGCCTCAATTTGAATATAAATCAGATCTTAAGGCATTACATTATTTTTTTTTTATATAGATGTATTTTTTCAGTCTACATATTATTTAGTATAGTAAAGAAGTTTTGCAGTAAAGTATTCATAGAGTATATTCGTTTGATGAAACAAAAGCTGTATTTTCTAAGCATCTGGTAGAAACAATTGCCATTTCGACCGCCGTTTACCAATTGATTAATTTAGACTATTATTATAGAAAATAATATATCGCAAATAACACAGTATCTGAATTCAATTTACGATAGAAATCAACATAACGCTATTTCAGAGACATTTTTCTTATATATTATTGAATTATTTAATTTACGATTAATTATAATTAATAGTAGCATGTGTATGATTCACAAAATATGTGCATAATATAAAAAGTTATTGTCGTACAGACATTAATAATTCGGTTATTATATGTACTGTACATGGAGTATTAAATAATGACAAAATCATTACAACCTTTTTGTATGATTTTTTTTATTTAGATACAGATAATCAAACAATATAATTTTTTGGAAAACGTATAATAATTCGAACCTGCGCCTTTTGGAAAGTAATCTGACCGCTAAGCCTGCCTCAATTTTTTTATACATTTTTTAAAAATATTTATTATGTCCAAAGTATGTGAATGACACTTTAAAAGGGTTAAAATATAAAACAATGAATCATTTTACTGTCGCAAATTTAATTTACTATATACTATTTACTATTTGCCAGAAGACAAAATTTACATAAATTGTAGTTCAATTATATTTTCATTTTTCACTCCAAGTTCTTTGTTCATTCCAAATTTAAAGCTATCTTCCGGAGAATAAAATATCCATATAACTAATTAGCAATCTAAGGTTTTACGATACCATAAATAAATAAAATGGAGCTCGATTTCTTTTAGGTTCACATGATTTTTGTCTTGGTTTTTGTTTTGACTTGACGAATATGTGATGACTAATTAAATTAATCTCATTTTTTTAAATCTTATGGAACTATTATAATGATTGTACTATATTTTATTACTAGCTTCTAGGCTACGAATTCTTATTACGAGTCTTTATTATATAAAAAAACTAATTCTATAATACACTTTATATTACACAAAGATAGAATCCATCATTTAAATTTTTACTAATAAGAATAAAAATTAACAAGCCAGGGGCTAAGTATTCTATATTCTATAAAGCCAATAATATATTTTCAATATCTGCTAAGTGAAAGGATACTAACGGAACCTAAGAAGAAGAAGATTTTTAAAGATATAAAACAGAGTTAGAAACCATAGCGGCGCAGTGGGAAAGCGTCTGACTGCAAGCGCGATTGTTTGTGGGTTCGAATCCCACTCAGGGGACTACTTAAATTGTTTTCATTCCTCAGCTCTGGTAAGAAGACAAAGCGCGGCGTAGAGTTACGCCACTCAACACGTAGTGTCTCGATTTCGGGCTGAAAGTGGAGAACGGGATGTCTTGACACTAGGTTCTCTCTGCCTTCCCCGCTATGCGGCAAAAGCGTAATGCTGTAAAAAAATGTTAACATATAGAACTTTATCTCCCAAATTTGACACATAGCTATAGTACAGCTCTTATAATCACGTTAAATATTATATTGTATTTATAAAATATATTGACATGTTTATTGGAAGCGAAAATTTTATTCAAAATAATATGTATTAACATTTGTAAGTATATTGTACCCTACCAGCTTAATAAAGTACTTCACTTGAATTGGATTATAAAAATATCATTTTTACCTCATAACACTTAAAGTTTTATATTTTTTGTTGCAAGAAGACCACTTATACGAGATTACGAATGTTCCTTTCCTGTACAGAGAAGCCGATACGTTTAATATAGCCACTGAATAAAGTGGCAATGAAATTCTCGTACCGCTCAGCAAAGATGCTTACCATTATCTGAGTATTAAAATTCCTCACATAATAAACAAGTAGTTTAATATTCGAAACAAGTAAACGCTGGTTTCGCTTCCAAAATGACCAGTGTGAATTTAAATATGGTGCCAATTAGACAGTGATATTCTTATGGAGACTGAGTCATTTCAACTTAACAATATTTAAAGGGGAGTGTATATTGAAGAAATCGTTCGCAACAGTTGTAATTTAATGTACGACTTCTTTTGCAGGTTTATGCTTTTTCCTTTTTTTTAATAGCTGTCATAAGGAGCTGTCTTAGCACAAAACAGGGATACAAAGCCTAAATAACGGAAAAGACAAAACACAAAATAGAGAAAGCATAATAAAAAGAGCAAGCATATGCCATAAGTGAATATGAAATATCCAATCATATAAAGCAACTCAAATCAGAAAGAAAGAAGCCCAGGTTCAGATAAAATTACTAATGAAGTCTTAAAAGTTGGAGCGCCTTTTTTATTAACGTACCTAACGAAAGTCTTTAACAAATACCGCATCAGTGGTGCAGCTCCAACATTATTCTACTCTGTAAAAAAAGGAATCCACTCGACATTAACAACTACAGACCTATTAGCTTATTATCTAAAAACTATTTTCTTCGATTATTTTAAGTCGAATAGCCCCGGAATTTAATAAAACAAGCAAACTTTCGTCCTCAACTCGACTACTCAACAATAAATCACATACAGGCCACGGAACAAATAATAGAAAAATACAAAGAGTACAATATGCTATTATATATTGCTTTTGTAGACTATTCTAAGGCATTAGATAGTATATCACATTCGTCTATATGGAAAGCTTTAAAGAAAAATAACATAAAGGATTAATAAATAAATGTGATCTAAAGTATTTACGCTAACAGTGTGAGTAAGATAAAACTGGAAAGACAAGGCAAAGAGTTCAAAATTGGGAAAAGGGTGAGACAAGGAGACACTCTCTCACCCAAACTTTTTATAGTGGTCCTCGAAATTATATTTCATAGTCTAAAATGGCAAAACCAGGGTATATGATCAGGATATACAGATACCCAAACAACAAAGTGGGCAATGGGCAAGAGGAGCGTAGGTAGACCAAGGAAAACATGGGTGGATGACATCAAGAACATAGCTGGACATAACTGGATGGAAGTTGCCAAAAACAGCAAGGAATGGTCCAAATTGGAGGAGGCTTTTACCCAAGGGGGGACACACGCCAAAAACAACAAAACTATATTATGTTTTTATTTTATCTGTATTTGTATGTGGTGTGTAGATACATTAAAGCTTAATTTATATTAAATAAATTATTATGCTTTTCCCGCAGAGCAGGGTAGTTAGAGAGTTCCTATAGTCAAGACACTTCATTCTCCATATAGGAATAATTATATAATAATTTTTATATTATCATTCCCCCGAGTGGAAGGCAACCCCACAACCAATTACGCTTACAGTCATACACTCTAATCCACTGCGCCATAGAGCCTAAATTAACGCTAGTGTGAATAATTTGATTATAGGAAAACATACATATAATCTATACATATTTAACATTATACTTGCGTTAATATCGTATGATGGTTAGCTTAAATGTAATTGAAATAGGACACATAGCTTGTATCACAAAGTATTGACCAATATGATTGAACTATCTCTCCATTTGTTTATATTGATTGCCGCGTGGCAGAGTTCAAAGAATTATTCCGACGATATCATTATTTCCTCTAGCGATATTTCGAACTCACCTTGTCTTTCCGTCAGTCACGTCCCAGCTGCTCCAAAATACCGTAAAGCTTAGCATTAATCAGAAACGAATACAATCTTGCCACACCAAATATGCTGTAAAATGAAATGTTAATGAAATTTCGCCAAATAAAACAAATATGAAGTGTGTATACAATTATGTATTCGTCTTGCGTGTTAGAAGTATAAATACGCTAAAATAAATCGCGGCGCCGCAGGACGCGACTTGAAAACGCGGCGTCAGTCCTATTGGATGACAATATATGTTATGTATACACCTTTAATTCCAGACGAATATTGACATTTAACAAATGAAAATAAAAAGAATTACTGAATTCTTGATTTTTAAATCAACCAAAGAGGTTATAGAGTGCCTAATATATCGTAGGCATATTTTTATTTTTTTTACCCTCTACATTTACGCGTTATGTATAGTTCTATTTATGTAAAGTGATTTCACTTTTATTTAAGATAGATATTTCTGTTTAAAAACAAAATATTTATAACTAAATTACATTAAGAAATATGCAATTTAGTCAAAATATGAATATGAGATCGACGAAAGCGGTGTGTGGCGCAAAGCAAAAAAATTAAAACAAAACGATAAATCAGTGGACAAAAAACACGTGTTATTGTTTACACTCGGACCACATTGTCGTATGAACTAAACGTGGACTTTTACTGTTGAATTAAGGAGAAGCTTTGTATATTAATTTAAGTATTGCTTATTTTATATCTTTTATATCAAAATATATAAAATAATTTTTTTTTGCGATAACTTTTTTTAAACTCTATTCTTGAACCGAATCTTAAAAAAACATATTAACTTGCTTACATACAGTCTCAGGTGAGAAAATGAACAACACCTGTTTTTTGTAGATTTGCTAAATGCTAGTTTAAGTGATAAATTTTTTTTTTATATTTTCTGATTAATACTAATAACCCTTAAGGAAGTTACGTCGAAATGAACACGTTGCTTCCCTCATTAGCCTACCGCCCAAACCGACTTAAAGCAAAAACAGTAAATGACATACACCAATATGTATGTAACATACGAATTCAATTGGTAAATTGAAAAGTGAAGGTACTTCTTTTCAATACGAAAACTGCTCTAATTGATATTTCATACAATATTTTTGCACGTTGGGTGGCGGAATATAAAAATATCTGTTATAAATGTGACACCAGATATCAAGCTGCTCCTCCATTGTTTATAAATTTAAATTCAATTTCATTTTGTCCGCAGTAATGACTACCATTTATATAGTAGTATTTGTATAGCAATAACTAACCTGAGAAATAAAAATTTAAAAGTCTACGAAGCAGATGTGCATTATACGATATATTAAAAATAATAACATGATTGATTCATAAATACCCCTTTCATCAAAACAATTGGTTTGATATCTTACTTATTTTTTGTTAAATTATACGTTACTTTAACTTTCTGGTGCTTCTATTGGTTTTTGTCAGTGAAATTGTACTAACCGACGCTTAATTACAACATTTTTTACATTAATCTAAAGAAGTTCCGTGATATTTGTCATTAATATATCAAGCACGGTGGAAATGAGAAGTCGATTTACTGTCCTTGTTAGATTTTTTATCATAACAAGATAAACGCATGCCTCTTATAAAAATTTGTTTCAACCCTTTCGGACGTCGGTGCGTCGTTTTTTAGCCTAAGCAACTGATTGGATCAGTTTAACAGTGACAAAATACTTGGGGCCAGTGTTTCTTTGTCGTCGACTCGGGTTCAGTATGTAGGTACGTCGAGATGAGATGCCTCTTGTGATATTTTAACCTTATGTCATTATTAAGACATCACTTACCCGGTGGCTCTCGAGATTATTTTATTGATAAAATTTTTATCATTTATTCTGTACTCCGGATGAGTGATTTGAAAGTTTTATTGTAATGACGAATTTGAATGTTAGTTTGTTTGTTTTTTTTATTGGAATAATAAATAAACGATAAACAATCGTATGTCATATTTTACTACTATGTAATAACATCAGATCAATAGTTATTAAATAAAATTCGAGAAAGGTTATATTTGAACAATCTTAATATCTTAAATTGACACCTGTAGAATGATTAAGGTTTTTATCTCAAGTTTTTTTTTGTGACAAGTACTTTATTCCTTTGAAACTATTTGTTAAACCGACTTGAAATTATGTTCTTGATAGTTTTGACAAAACAGTCAAAACACACACAATGCTCAATCATACGTAAAGCGCGGTACGAAGCGACAGAGGATGCATTAATTATGAGGCTTCTCTTAATTAAATTGTAACGTCTCAGCGAATTTCCCTGGGATCCCTTCTCGGTGGTCTGCAGGTAACCAGTAAACTAACGATTGTAGGTATAATAGTTATATTAAATGTTTTTATAATGAATTTCAGTTCTAACAATGTACATAAATACAATACAATTATATGGTATTATAATTAAAATATTTTTGAATTTAATTGCTTATTAAATAATTGAAAGACAATTTTAAATATTTTATAATGTCATATATTTCCTACACTGGAAATATTTGAAATCGCACCTCTTTGCCTAAATTTATTATCTTTCTTTCCCCACTACTCTCATTTAATTTTTCACTGTTGTGTTCTAAGTGACAAAGTAAAAGAACAAGAAATGCGTATTTAAAAAAAAAATAATAAACCATATAATTGTGAATGCTTAGATTACTATTTAATTAAAACGTAGATATATGAAGCTACCATATCACTCTCTCGTAGCGCACCCTAGTTAGTCTAATTTACTCAGCGAGCGGTAACTCATGCTGAGCTTTTGTCATACCAATGTCATTAATCAATCTTTGATTGTACAAGTTTTTTGCCATTTCGTACCCTTCCAAATGTCTAACGGTCCGCTACATTACTTACTTGATTATTCGAGAACTAACCAAATGAGGGCCAAAGAATCCCTGTTTAAAAACAAAGTTTCTGTTACTTATTTTCACACTTTCGTACTATCGTACCAAATAATAATACTATCAATGTATTACCTTGAACTAAATAAAACGTTAAAATAAATAATTTTATATAACAAATGAATTTCTTTAGAATTTTCTTATACAATGTAGTTATCTAGTTTTCGTATTGCCGCTTAATGGTGATCGGACAAATAATAGTAGACCTTATAAAGGTATGGTCTAGTACACGTTCCCAAACGAGGTAGTAGCCCGAGTTTAAACATGGCTATAGACTTCAGGGATGGAATGCTTGCTCACAAGAATACTAATGAGCGATAAGAACTATTTTAGACTATAATATTAAAAAACAGGTCACATAAAGTAAAATGCAGTTGCTCTGATCTGAGTAACGTGCTTATATTCAGTTTATTGGAATTAAAAGTGCGTGTTAAAGAAAAGGGATAGAAATATAGTAATATATTGGTGAGAAGGAGATCACTTGACTTTAAGGCAGGTGTCGCGATACATCTGCGCTTGCGCACTGACTGGCACGTGCGTCCCCAAAGCCTTGAGTCCGAAACGCTTGCCAAACTTGTCACAGATTTCTAATGACAAAATTCGAGCTTAACGATTTACTTATTGAATATGCATATGTAACACATGCTGCATATGTACGTAAATTAGTTAAATTTTTGGACCGGTTAAGAGGGAACCGGAACTTGTGTTTTATAATAATGTTTCTTTTTTTAATCATGATAGCAACATTCTTATTGGATCAATAGTTAACAGTGAAAAGTTAATATGATTGTTTATTGAAATTAAATTGTATCTAATATTTTTGGTTTCGGTACGTCGAATTTTACCGTAATATCAAATGTTTGAAACATTTTTTAATGATTTATAGCCAGCACTACAATATAAAAAAATATTTTTTAATATTTAGTTCAAGTCTACAAGAGTTTACGAAATTTCACAAAAAAACAGAAACAAACAGGGGGTAATCAAACATTTGACGTTGTTGGCTACAAAGAGATATTTAAGTAGTTATGACGAAGAAATTTACTACATACATTTTTTACCGTAAAATTGTAACATGGGGCTTCTCCAAAGATTGCATATTGGTATATCAGATAAATTGCTCCGTTTTGAACGACCTCGGATCAAAATTGAAAACATTTTTCTTGTAACTAAATTCAAATCTGACGTTCAAATTAAATACAACGTATAATAAATTAGTATAGTGTATAATATCATCAGAATATAAAAATATTAAATATTATAGCAGCTGCATGCTTTTTTTCCGCACAGTAAGTAGTCAGAGAGAACCTAGTGTCAAAATACCGTTTTCCACTTTCCACCCGAATTTCACACATTACGTCACTCAACATTGACAAAACTGAACACTGCACTTTGTCTTGTACCAAGAGCGAAGAAAAAATTTAAATATAATTATTTATTATATTTGAAATAGTACATGTAGTGGTTTAGACCACTACATGTACGATAGAAAACAAAACGTTTTTAGGTTCTCAAAAAGTAGACAATTTTTCCTAACTTGAATTAAGAATTTTCAGTGATTTTCATGAATGATTTTTTCAGAAATTATTGAGATCAACAAACTAATGAGATTCAACATACAGATTTTAAATGCTAGTAAGTATTAAAAAGGTTGTGCAAATATTGTAAGAAACATATTTTTGCTACAGCCACAGCACAGACCCACACACACACAGGCCGGCAACATCCCTGTGTCCTCTCCTCCTCTGGTGTCAGACGGGGTCGTAGGCAGAGGTGATCACTTACCATCAGGTGACTTGAACGCCTTGAACGTTTGCCTTGCCTATAGAATAAAAAAAACAGAAGCACAGTACAGCACAGTAAATATTGTAGACCTGAAAGTTAATGTCAAAATAAACATTTCTGTTAAAAACGAATTCTATTTTAACGTTATCACTGCTATTCAATTAGAAATATTCAGTTAGTTTAAACGAAAAAATCTTGAGTTATTTATTTATATATATATAAATAAATAAAATTGGTAAATGGTACCCACAGGTGCACCTACACATACATATTTCCGTATGATATGTACCGTCCTATTATGCAGACTTTTTTGATACACCAACAGCAATGGAACGGCACGAGCGTCGCCAATTTTATAAGCAATTTGAAAGCAGGAAGCTGTGCGCGTGCGACAGGCTGATTTTAATAATAAATCGATACTTTCACAAGCGACGTAGCTACAGCCGCTCAGTACCTGGTGACTAAGTTTATTGACGATGCTTATTTGAAGCCACTCTGGGCGGGGTTTAATGAACCTGGCCGGGACTCAAGCAACGGTTCTTGACGTTTTTGAATTTTATAGTGGTTACAGGAATCGCCGGTCAGCAGTTTAAAAATTGACACTCGATCGTTGGCTATTACGCTTAATTGTAAGTCAAGTCGAACTCTAAAAGAAAATAACAACTGCAGCTTAATACCACGATATTGTATATAAGCTTAAATTAATGTGTGCACATTGAAAATTACTTTAATTGTAGGTGCTTGTGTTTATATTTCTTTGACGGCTATCGGTCATGAACTATTATGACTCCTCTATACAAGCTCTATACGTACTCTACCTCTATTAAGGATTTATTACGAATAACCGAAGTCACTGGCGTTGCCTAGTCATTACTATATAATAATTTAAAGGAGTGTTTATAGCTTATTTTCAATATTTAAAAAAAACTCAAACGAGCCGTCTTGGTCTTGTTAAAAAGCTATCAATTCAATTTTGACGTATTTCAATAAACGTTTTAACACCTTTTCCTAAAGGTATCATTAGGCTTATTATTGTATCCCGACGCAACTGCTTGTCGAAGTTTTGATGAAATCCTATCTTTATCGAGTATGTACACCAAAATACATATTGTATTCTTGTTAGAACTACTCCTAACGAACCACTAAGGGAAATGGAGCTTATTTTAACTAGTTTTAATTTTATTAATGTTATTGTTCCGTCCCATTTGACATATTATTATTTATTTTGGCTGAAAAATTATTTCTATTTTCATTCCATTTTAGGTATCGACTTTCTTTAAATTCTACCTATAAATGCAAGGTGAAGCTAAACCGAGCAAGCATCATATTACTATGTCCAACTTTCAACGTACTATGAATACATTTTTAGAATAAGATATTTCTGAAGAAATCTAATGAAAACAGTACCAGCAAATATTCTTGAAATAGAATTAATTAAAATATTTTTATTTATTTATTCGTGTACAACATAATAAAATATACAGTAACTGAATTAAAGATGAACAAAAATGCGTACAAAAGATAACTTATCTCAAAAAAGATCTGTTCCAGACACCTTGAATAACAGCAGAAAACAAGCGATTCGGGTACTTTTACTATGTATTTATACGTACTACTTGTATGAACCTATATATAAACATATTTAATTTAATAAACATATGAAGACACATATAATCAAGTAATATGTTTTATAAAAAAAATAATGGAAATATTTTATTTATTAAGACATTGAGAAGCTGACTTAGACACTATAAATCGCTTAACTATGTAATTTCAAACCGAGAAAAGCTATTAAGATTAACTGTAATAGTTACAACTTAAAACTACAACTCCGAACTTACTTTAGTTATTTTATTAACTTGGAACAGAACCAGATTAAGGGTTCTCGTACTTCAAACTTTAAATTTGGCAGAGACATAGCTATTCCCTGAGAACAGATTTTTCGACAGGGCTGGATTAGAAACGTATTATCTTTAATGTACTTTATATTTTGCATTACTACGCCGACTGCCGCGAACGTACGTACTGGGGCCAATATCAGAAACACCTAAACAAAATCTAAATATTATATCAAATCAAAATATTCTTTATTCAAATAGGCTATTACAAGCACTTTCGAATCATCAATTAACATAAAATGTCAGTATTGTCAGTCCTAGTGGTTACTATCGTCTCGGCAGGCAGTTCTGTTGAGAAGAGCCGGCGAGAAACTCAACAGTTGCTCTTTTCAAATATTGTTTTACTATAACATCACAACATCTATATTATATCATATTTATCTATTATTAGCCTCACGAGTGAGCATTTAATTCCACACAGTAACATCAGAATAGTATTTCTGGACAGAATAATATACTTAATATAATATATTTTTTATCTTGATTTGAAATTGTTCAAGTGGCAAGTCTGAAATTATTTGTCGAATTTTATTATACAAACATATACCATGTGACGTAAATGATTTATTCACCTTTTGAAGGAAAACATGGAGAAATCAGCTTATTTTGATTTCTTGTATTTATACCGTGTCTATCACTGTTTTTTAAATAATCGTGTATATTTATTGTAATGCAACCGTAAGGATACCCGTTTTATCAAAAACTTCTCGCAAAGAATCCCGAGCTCCCATTCCGTAAATAGCCCGCAGTCAAAAAAAGAGCTTTTTGAATTACAAATATTGTTGCAATAGCTGCTGCATTGCCCCAGAGCAGTATTTCATAGGATAAGGTTACATTCATAGGATACTATGAATGTAACTAAAATCAACAATTCGGGCCGTATTAACGTCTGTAAGCTGTCTAACTTTCCTGACAGGGTAGGCCACATTTAAGTTTCGCTACCATAGAAATTCCTAAAAACACCGCGGAGTCAGTAAAATTGATAATTTCAATTCACATTGGGCTTAGTAAATTTGTATAGTTTTCCTCGCGTTTAATACCGATTTGTTAACTGTAAACCAGTGAAGTATTTGCGACAATGCACTCTTACGATCTACTTTAAAAATTAAAAAAGTATCATCAGAAAACAACAAAATATAAACACAAAGTATATGCGGACATCTCACATACAGTCATAAAGTATAAAAATTTAATAGATTTTAAAAATGGAAAGTTGTATAATTTTTCGCTGCTTACGGATTATACGCATGTTTCATATTCATAATTTACGATAAAACATTAATATTAAGCAATACATTTTATTAGAATTTATTAAGTTAGTAAATCACAGTGGCTCTTACAATATTTTAATGGCACAAAGTGATTTACACTTTTGAACACAGTATATTAATTATCTATACATAAAATAAAAATGTAACTTATCTTCTGTCTGTACATGGAATATATATGAATAAAATATTATTAGGGGCATTTATCAATATAATTGCAACCAAAACAATGATATTTAATCTTCTTTTCTCTTTGTCTTTGTCTATTTGTCTGTTTGTTTGTGCAAACTCAGAAACGGCTTAACCGATTTATATGGAATTTAACAATTGTAACTTACCTTAACATTAAATACTTGTTACTTAAGTACGACCTTAGCACTTCATATTAATCGGTTCATAAACAAAAAAGTTACAAGCAATTAAATTATAAATTTAAGCAAAGTTTGTGGTTTAAGAGAGAACGCGGGCGGGCGAAGTAATTAAATAGTTTAGTCGGCGAAGGCGAAGCCACGAGCAGGTCGCCAGTATAATTAATATATAAAAATGATTATTACATAGCACGGTAGTCGGAAAGAACCTGATGTCAAGACATGAACTCAGTATTTCTTTTTCACGCAGCAGCTTCACGCTTTTTCCCGCATCACAGGATAGTTTAAAACAACCAAGCGTCAAGACACTCAGTTCTCCATTTTCCACCCGAAATCGAAACAGTTCGTGCTGAGTGGCGGTACTCAACACCGCGCGTTGTCTTACGTATTAGAGCGAAGAAATGTAAATGTTTGAAATACATTGAATAGAAATCGAACCCACATCCTCGCTTTTACAGTCAGACGATGTCCCGCTATGTTACGAAAACGGATGTACTCTTTCTGCCCGAAATCGAGACATTTTGTGATGAGAGGCGCAACTCTACATCGCTACGTTAGAATGAATCAATCAATAAAATAATATAACTATAATCAAATAAAATAATGTAATACGTAATGAGAATAAAATAATAATCAAAATTTAGCAATAGCAAATATGGTTATGCTTATGGTTACTACGTTACGTAATAGAGCATTTACATTTCATAACATATCATACCCAAATAGAAAAATACTTACAGAAATAGATTGATATAAATTTTCACTTATATTCTTAATAATTGAAGGTACAATTTGTTTTAATTAACGCTTACAATAACATATATAGTATGGTTGTGTTATTTTATTGGAAGATTTTTGTTTTGCGTGATTGGTAGTTCGATATCGTAATCCATGCTCCCTTAAAGCTTTTTAAGTCAAAAAAGTTTACATAGTCAAATATATTTGAAAATGGTAAATTTTTCCACCAGTGTAACCCTAACGGGTTCATTAAGACTTATATCTACACGATATATTAAACTCTCATTCGGTACATCTGATGCCAAATCGTATTAATTAGACCCTTTTACCAACTAATTAAAACGAATTGTGGCCGCTGTGGCTGAGCGAATTTAACCAGTTGTGACCATTAATCTTTAGGGTTTATCTGTTAGGTCCTTGTTTTCAAATAACTACATTGTATTATGTAGTATATTGAAATTTTAAAATTATCAATATGACATCCAAAATAAGTTATAAAAGGCGTATAATAATTTTGACGTAGACGGATGTAGAACGCATGGCTTAGCGATCAGAGTGCTAGGACGGTTTTTAAAACGCGTGAGTTTGAGTCCCGCTGCGTTAAAATTTTTATACATTTGCTAATATTTTTTTTCTTAAAATCGATTTAGAATAATTTATAGTTTTACATTAGACTTAATAATGAAAAGTCTAATTGGTAATCTAATGGAATTTAATTCCCGACCTCAGTGAACTTTCAAACTACATATCCTCTTTTGTTGCTAAGTGACTGACTGACAGAGAACGCACAGTATAAACTACTGGGCGCAAGAAGGTGAAATCTCGCATCCATGTCCTTGGGGTATGTAAGGGAGCAATGAGATAGGATAGGATTTATGAAAATTCCGCTTTAAACAGACTGAAAGAAGAGAGTGAAACTTTATTTTCTGCCATAAGTATATTTTCATGACAATTTTTTTTCTTCTAAAATGATCTCTGAACGATTGCATAGTTCTAAGCAGCAAATGACCTTCCGCAGCAAGTGCGTAATAAAGTTGTACATCTGCGGGAAATAAAGATTGGTTCACACGCTCGCAAATGGTTGTCATTAAATCACAATTTTATATTTGACCCCAACGCGACAAATGATGGAAGGTCAGCAACGGATATATAGTTCCTGTGGCAGTTACGCATTACCCCTTTGTGAAAGTGTCGATTATTGTTTAATTGTCGAAATGTCATTAATATTAGACAATATTGGAAAGTCAGAATAGGCATTTTTTTTTGTTATTATCTAAATACAAAATTTACTATTATATGCAATACCAAATTACCAAATTCACCATTGGCAGTTTGTAAGCATGTTATAGGTATATATATATTAAAAAATTAAAAGAACACGAAGACCTAAAATCATTTTAGACTCAGACTTAATGAGCCTGATAATGTTTTTCATGTATGACTAATATTTGTTATATATAAATATAATAGCAAACGAAAATTATGTAAATTTTCACAGCTCCAAATATGTTCAATATGATTTGTATACTATTCCTTCTAAAGCGTAGCTAATTAAGGGCTTAAATTAACATAATTTCACCTAAATTAATAACATATTGATAACTTATATAAAAAACAGGCAATAACTAATTAAACGTCAATGTCACAGATAACTTGCATATTATGACCCTTAAAAATTTAAGTACACGGGTATGATATATTTTATCTAAATCACCTTTACGTATTTTATTGCTAATTGCTTGCGTAGCCGAAAGTGTTGGCTAGCAATTACATATCGAATGACTTAAATTAAAAGGCAATCCATATTATATGATGTAATTTATTTTTCTACCTTGCGTAATATTTTTAGGAGAAGCGCTTAGTTGTTACAGCAACATAAATGATATGCAGAAGATCAGTACAATTTTTTTATCAACAAATAACATGTCGAAGTTATAAACACTTATAATTTTAAAAAGTATATTGAGAAAACTTATAAAAATTTGAACGTAATGGGATTCGAAGCCGCGCCTCTTGAAAACCGTCCAAGCGCTCTGACTGCTAAGCCATGCGATCTACATCCAGCTGCGTCGAAATTCTTATACGATTATTACAATTTAGTTTTGTTGTTAGCATCTCTGTACAGAGATTTTTACAAATTTCTGCTATCCTAAGATTATTCTACGCACAATCGTTATTATCGTTATCGTTAAAAAATACTTATAATTATATTGTAAATAAAGTTCGAATTGCAGTAGCAAAATCAGGACAATTGAAATCCTCGTACAAATACACCCTTAATTATGGTGCAAAGGGTAAACAGTTTTGCCACAAATTCCCACGCATACGCCAAACAGTGATTACCCAAAATAAATTCACTAAAGTTAAATTGTATCCACTTCCTACATCCGTTTAAAGATGGCCTTTAACGTTTGTTAAATAACGCCAAGCTAAATTATACCCTATAAATATTTTTATCATAGCCTTAACATGTATAACGTGCGTTAGTAAAATAAAATAAAATAAAAAGAATGCATTCAATTAATTAAAGAATTGAAAGAAAAAAATTGAAATAAATCAAGATCATTCGAGCATTTTGCATCTGCGCTTGCTTGCTTAATGTATTTCGTGTTTCAAATTAATTCAACGTTATTGTATCTGTTAAGATAACAGTCAATTACTATACACGAGTGTCTTTTATTTGGTGTACGTATCGGCCCAGAGAGTTAACTGAAGAGGACCACCGTATTGCACTATCAGCGATTCTGTCGGTAATTTGCCTTTGAAGCTGCCGGCGATCAACCTCTTATCAGCACATAGAAATGATAAAATCAGCTTCGGCTACGATTTCATTATTGTCCCGCCCATTAACGCCCGTTAAATTGCAATCGGTACACACTTATTCATCTGTCGATGTTAAAAAGGCCTAAGAAGCCGAGCCGATGTGTCTCGTTTCTATCACTGTTTAATTGCGGCAGCTCATCTCGTCACCATCGAGATAACCATTGCCACCGGTTCCTAATCTATCATGAAATTAAATTTCAATGTAGTATCCTTTCAACGCCCTGTACACCAATAAACCCCCGGTGATATTATGACTGAGACTAATTTTGTTAGTTTTAAGGTAGGCTGCGGCGCCCGTCTCTGATAAAAAATAAAACAAGCATTTCGTAGAACTAATAAGTGTATAATTTCGTTAGAGAAGCTCCGTGTGGGTGTTCATCGGTCACAAAATAATTATATTCTCACGATAGTAATAAAACAGCTAAAACAATGGTGCCAGTTTAGTTTGATGAAAAATTGCTTGATAAAAGCGTTTCTGCAAAAATATATAAAGTACAGTAAAATCTAAGATAAGGATAAAATACCTTTAAATTGAGATAATAAAACTGGCAAAGTCACGTCATGATGATAATTTAATACTCATTTAATTTAGACCACCAGAATGTAACGTGCTGAAGACTGCCTATAAAAGTTAGCCAATTAAATTGCGACATAAAATGTTACTTTAATCCTAAGCCGACGCTGGTCATTTTCTGTAATTGATTCTTTTATAAAAATGTTCCTAGAATTGGTGACAATCCGTTTTACTTAAAATTAAAATGGTACAATGTATACCTTCGTACAAAACATTAATACCGACATTAAAATTATTGCAAAATAAAGTATACCAGCTCGAAAAACTTGAATCTCTTGACATTGCTAATAAAAAAGCAAGTTGGTCTTTAATAAGTCTCATACAGTCTTTTATTGTACAAAGTATAATGTAATAAGGCCCTCGTAGCATAGAGGGACAGCGGCTGGCAGAACACGCAATGGTCGTGGGTTCGCTCCCCACTTGCATGCAATTCACTCAACACGCAATGTGTCGATGTCGGATGGAAAGTGGAGGACGGAGTGTCTTGACTCTAGGTTCTCTCGACTAGCCTGCCATGCCTGCAGGACAAAGTGCGATGCTGTGCAATAATACTATAATAACTTAATAAGTGTAATGTTATTCTGCCAAAATGAGAGTAATTAGATTTATAAAAAAAAAAGATATAGAAAAAGATATATTTAGAAAACGTATAAAAATTTGAACGCAGCGGGATTTGAACCCGCGCCTCTTGAAAACCGTTCAAGAACGATTTTCAAGAGGTTTTCTAAATATATCTTTTTCAATTTCCATAGTGTGGGAATAACACTTTAACAAAAATGTTAACAAAAAAAAGATATAGCTTAGATAACGTGATAACATTTAGTAAAACACATGTTGCATCTACCGACGTAGGCACAAAGACGTCTCCAAAATAACTATACCAATCTAATATAACTTTCCTTTATAGGAGTCAGGAGCCGTTTATATCTTCAATTAAACGTAAATATAATAAAATATAATGTATTATGTGTATGTTTTCTTCAATGAACAATGTAAAGTTCGTAATATTTTACTTAATAATTTTTTATTTTGCCTGAACTAAATGGCGAATAAGCAATGAAATGTTTATTGGATGTCGATACGATGGCGCCCATTCAGTGTTCTCGCCTCGAGCGTGCTTAACGAGGCGTAAATGACATTACGGACACTCCATCAAATCTGTGATTGCTCGAATGATAGGCCCAACTCGACGCAGCCTGAACGAATCTGAATTGAATTCGATACGCTCCCAAATTGGACGAGCTGCGGCAATGAAATTTTATTTCACCGCAAAACTTTCCGCTTCTACGTTTGATTGATTTATATAAATAATATTTGATTTAATGATCTAACAGCTGTTTTTAATTTATTACTAGTTTTATTTCAAGAAAATCGAAAACTTTCACGATTTTATGTTACATATTGCATAAAGGTCGCATTGCATAAAAAGTATTTATCGTTTTCTTTATCTCAAACTGTTTAGTATAATGACTTAGTTTATTATTCAGTCGTATTATACACTAATTAAGTTACATCACAAATTTCCATTTTTAAACCATAAATATTTTTATATGAATGCTATTACTGTTACAAGTATAATATTCAGAAGCATATAAATGTGAAACTAGCTTTGCGGAAGTTTATATTTTTATAGCAAATAGAATAGGATAATAGTAAATATGCCGATATTTATCGGGACGTATCATAAGTAGCTTCCTCATTATGGGGCCCTAGCTACTGTTGGCTTGGAGCATTTTCCCGCCATTGGGAAAATTAAAAAAGAATGAAATTATCTCTTGCCAAGCAGAAATTTGTAAAAATCTCTCTACAAAGATGCTAACATCATAAATAAGTTGTAATAAGCGTATAAGAATTTCGACACACCTGGATGAAGAACGCATGGCTTAGCGGTTAGAGCGCTTGGACGATTTCCAAGAAGCACGGGTTCGAATCCCGCTGCGTTCACATTCTTATGCGTTTACTAAAAATATGTTTTTCAAAATTTTTATCTGATTAGATTTATTAATAGACATATTTTCACATAATCAAAATTTACTATTTGATTATTGTAATATTTATTTTTCACATAAGTCAGAAAGGTTACACATGCCGTAATGTTTTCTACATATTTAAAAATACTTTTTCGTTTTATAAGAAACAAAGTACCTTCATTATAGTATCCCGGCTTTTACTTTCAACGTGCTTGTACCTCGAAGTTTCTCAGAGTGATGTCTCTTTAGGTGTCACATATTTCTTAAAGTAGGCAATTATTCCTTAAAACTTGTGATAGCATTGGCACGGTAACAGAAACAATGTGTAGTATAAGTGAGTGCTTTCGCAAAAGTTCACGGGGGACAATCAGACGGACGGACGCACGTCCGTCAAGTAGTGTAGCCTTAACGAGCACATGCAAATTGGGGTTGTTAACAATTCTAGTGAAACTAGGTAAACCAGCCAGCCAACTTACAACGTAGCAAGAAATAGCACGGGAATGCTATTTATTTCCATTACCGCCAGATTTTGAAAGAAGTGTGGAACAAAAAATAAATATATTTATATAAGAAATACTATACAAAAAAGATTGTTGATTAGTTTTGTACTTTTTTATGTATTTCCGTGTTAGGTGTTTGAATAACACTTTAAAAGCATTAAAAATATATAGTACTAATTGTCGGCCGCAACTTTGTATATGTGGAGGTTATGTATTGATATATTTAGTGATTGGGACTTAAAAGAGCAAACAATTTTTTCTTGTACTCATAGGCATATCGGGAAATCCTCTATGTGCTGTCTAATAGTTACTCAGTTAACAAACGAAAATTTTATATATATTTACTAAAGCTAGCACTTGCTGAAGACCCAGTAAGTTAAGTGATAAAACATTTATATGAAGAGTAATATTATGAATTTTTTATATATTAAGCTTTTATCGTTTGAATACATGATTCTTAGTAATTATGTATAACAATAATGATAGGTATTCGCTATTATGTGTAACTTGGTACAAACAACTTGAGTTTCAATAAGAATTGTATCCTGGATTCAGCAATTTGTTCTCGCTGCGGAAACAGACCTCCCTTAACAAGCCGCCACTGTCACTCTCGGGTGTCTCAAAACTTATCACGGTAAAATTTATGTTATTTTTAAAATATTTGAAGAATATTTACATACATTTAATTTAAACCATCGTGGCGCAATGGAACAGCTTCTGACAGTAAACGCGATTAGTTGTGGGTTCGATTGTCCACATGGGTCCCTCTCGGGTGAATAATTGTATTCAAAATATGTTTATTTCTCCGCTCTATGAGTTCCGCCACTCATTAGACACTGTATCAATCTCAGAAACTGAAGATGGGAATGTATTGACACTTGAATCTCTTTCTCGTTCTCTCTCTGTACAATGCGGAAAATGCGTGAAACTGAAAAAATAATGTAATTGAAATATATGTTTTAATTGTAACACAAGTATTACATAACAATATGTTTCAATTGATTGCCTAATATATAACCAGTACATTTTTATTGCATATAAAGGATTCATATTTCACTAAGAAACCAATTCACGCTGCAGAGGAAACTTAACGTCAACACACTACGCTTAAATTTTCCGCTTTAAGACATTAATTAGTGTGTCGACAGAGCAGGAAAATCAAAATAATTTAAATATAAGCATTCCCGCGATTGAGCATCGAACTCATAACCATCGCGCTTACAGAGTCACTGTACCACGACTTCATTTTTCAAATCTTACCTTTTATTCCTTGTAATGTTTATCGAGTTCTCACTTTTAACTTAATTTCTTAATTTTATCTAATTAAGAAAAATCCACTGCTTTTAAAAGCTACTAACGCAACATTTTCGACGAATATACAAATACGGCTATACTTTATTCCATACAAATATTATAAGCAATCTGTGATTTTAAAATATACATGAGGTTTTGTGTATCGTTTATTTGGTCCCACGTTTGTTTCCGACTGGGTAAGGGTCACTTGTTCTAATATGCATACGTAAATATTATTTCGTTCAGATAATGCTTTATAAATCACATTTATAAATCGGACGAAGGAAAGACATCTTCTCTATGTTTCTATATTATAGGATTTAGAGTTCTATTTGTAACAGAGTAAAATCTTCTAGTAGATTTTAGAACATTTTTGTGTTTTTGGTTTTGTTATAATTCGCTTTCGTTATACATGTCCACACCTCTGGGTGGGCCCGACCGCCCGCTAACAACTAAATTTAAAATCTAAGCATTTTGCGTGGGCTCTAAACATATATTAATCAATAATTATTTCAACGCTGTTATCCAATAAAACTGCGTGATGAAAGCTGATTTAACATGTTAACACGCAATATCAGAGTATAGCACATAACTCACTAGCTTTTAAATTGAAATTTTTACTATTTTTCATTTTCTGTTTATTTCATTTAGTTTCACAGAGAGAAACCTAGTGTCACGACACTTCGTTCTCTACCATTTTTTACATATTAAATACGCTTATTCGTAGAATAATCATTTAGTAGCAAAAATTTCTAAAAATCTCTCTATAGAGATGCTAACAACAAAAATAAGCTGTAATAAGCGTATAAGAATCTTGACTTAGCGGTCAGAGCCCTTGGACGGTTTCTAAGCAGCGCGGGTTCCAATTCCGCTGCTTTCAAATTTTTATACGTTTTCTAAAAATATTTTTCAATTGCTTAAGTATGTGAATAACGCTTTAAAACTAGTAAAAATAACTACATTAATTTAAAAATAACGCCGCTAGGGTTTGTAAATTACAAAATATAAAGTAGACGATAGTTTTCAGGTATGGTACAAGTATTCCTGTATACAATTGAAAAGCTATATTTCTAGTAATTAATTAAGATTGCCATTACTTTCTTAGTCTTCTTTGCCCTATTCATATAAATACGTTATTATAAAGTTAAAGCAGAACAAAGAACGACACAACAAAACGCGAACTGTTTTAAAACACAACTCTCATAAAATTATTGGCGATTGCAAAACCTGAAAATAATAAACAAATATCATAAAACTGTACTCAAAATGTCAAATCATCAATTTTATTACATTCATTTTTATACAATCGAGAAAGTAGATGATGTACAGGCTCATATTTATCCAATCGCTAGGACTTTACGACTGCAGTGAAGCTATTGTAATCAGACATACTTTTGCTGCCGACTGTATAATTTCACAAAGGACTATAAGGAACAATAAATATTTATAGAGGCACTTTTCCATCTTGAGCAAATTGCCGGCGTAATCAAGTCAGCGTTTCTCACAACAGTATTCTCATCGATTGTTCTGAATCATGTTCGACAAGCCGACTTACAAAGTACAGCGTTTAAAACAATGTCCGTGACGAATAAAGGCCCAATCAAGTTAAAATAAATTGTTTTATTGTTGCACTTGATAGTCTCATAAACTTTTAGGAACGGTAGCTTCGAGCTTCTTTCATTAAGAGCGAGTAGGCATCCCATACATAATACATAAAATAATAAATACAATTAAGAAACAGTATTTAATTTTTGAATTGTATATAAAAAAAGTATAGTAATGTAGTTGAGCCACGAGCTCAACGATTCGTGTTTCAGATAAAAATGTAAAGCCTCCAAGGCATATATTGTAGAATTAAAGATCATAAATTACTATATATTTCATTAAAGAGACTTATTTATTTAACAACACTTGTTAATTTCTGATCTTACCCTATGATTGTGCATAAAAACAATATTTAATCATCTTATTATAAATAAATTTATTTAATTAAAACTAAAAATTCTAATAAGAACTAAATAAATAATGACGTACCATATCTATATATTTTTTGTATTGTTAACAGCATAGCACAGCAGATTTTTAACAAACGAGCTTATTATTAATAAATATATTCAATTATTCCTATTGGGTTCTGTGTGACATTCTTCAATACAAGTCACAACGGCACTGTGGTTCAGGGTCTGACTGTAAACACGATAGTTGCGGGTTCGATTTCCACTCGGACCAATGGCTATATTTAAATTATATTAATTTCCCCACACTGATAAGACAAATCGTGGGACACTGAAACACTGAACCTATATAAGCTAGGGTAGCCAGAATATTATGCGAGAAAAGCGTGAAGCTTTAATCTTATACATTGTATTTTATCTATCGATATACAATGAATTATTCAATCATCAAACTAGATTTTATATGCCTCTACATCATTTTTAGTACACGAAACTGGTATATTACTATATATTATATTACTAGCGCAGTTAAAATTTAAAATATAGTCAAATTTTGTCTATTTTGCTAGGTTTTTGCGGTCTGACCAGAACTAATGCCACGCAATATGTCTATATAGTTAAAAGCGGTAAGCAAAAAGCACATAACAGTGTCTCATGAGTCCTTTATTATTTCGCAAAACATGACATTTGTGATATGACAAATAAACTGAATCGAATATCTTAATTATACATTTTTTAAATTATTAAATCATTTCATATTTTAATACTATCTAACATAGATCGTGCGAGCTTTGATTATTCATACAAGACAATCTGAAAGTTCTCACGAGGGGTAATGGATCGACGGCAAGTACTGCAACATCTCATCTCGCAATCGCCGTGTCCTGCGCCGTGGTGCATACACGCCGATGTGACAGGGAAGATGGTTAATTTAAACGGACGCAATCAATAAACACATTTATCGCAGCCATCAGACATTGAGGCATTACGAGCTTTTAGCATACTTTTGTGCATATTCGTAAGGTATTGTATTTAACGAAAATATAGCATGCTGCTATAATAATTAACCATTGATTTATGAATGTTCAAATGAAAAGGGAAAAGATTGGATAGTCAATCCGCCGAACAGAGTGTGCGTGCTTGAAATTACACGCGTGAGTAAAGTAAATATTTGAAAGTTAATTTTAGAAATTTAAATTTTAACAGATTTATAAACTGATCAAAATCTGTACACTTCCAGGACTAATAGCCATAAACAAAGTTCTTTTACCTAAATATATACTCGATTTCGATTGTATTGACAAATACTTTCTTTCAACTTTTTTCGGCACGCAGAGAGTACCTAGTGTTAACACCTCATTTGCCAATTTCCGGCCGAATTCAATATATTGCGTGAGTGGCGGTGCTAAACCAACCACTTTATTTTCTCACCAAAACGGAGAAATGGAATTACTTTAAATATAATGATTTCTCCGAGTGAGAACCACGATGACCTTCATTTCTCTGTATACTAATACAGTTACATATTTGAATGGCGTACCAAGAATAAACGATACAAAGTACCTATAATATATAATTGTTGTGACCCTTATTATTATGATTTCTTACGTACATTTTAATATGAAAAATCATTTTAAAGATATAAAAAGTGCATTAAAACTTAAAAAACCAATGCTGCTAACAACATAATCACGGTAACGAGCATCACAAATCATACTTAAGACGCGATATTGGATTCGAACCATACTAAATTAATAATTGCACTGATACAAAGAGAACGACTTAGTTATTCATGGTAGCAAACAATATTTTGACTAAATTTTGACACCTGCAAACAACTTGTGATGTAAATGTAATATGAAATATATATATATATATATATATATGTTCGTTTACAAAAGTAGTATTTAAAATGATTATTTAACTATATATTTTGTTAACATTTTTTAAAGTGTTATTTCCACACTTAGGAAATTGAAAAAGACATATTTAGAAAACGTATAAAAAAAAAAAAAAAAAAAAAAAAAAAAAAAAAAAAAAAAAAAAAAAAAAAAAAAAAAAAAAAAAAAAAAAAAAAAAAAAAAAAAAAAAAAAAAAAAAAAAAAAAAAAAAAAAAAAAAAAAAAAAAAAAAAAAAAAAAAAAAAAAAAAAAAAAAAAAAAAAAAAAAAAAAAAAAAAAAAAAAAAAAAAAAAAAAAAAAAAAAAAAAAAAAAAAAAAAAAAAAAAAAAAAAAAAAAAAAAAAAAAAAAAAAAAAAAAAAAAAAAAAAAAAAAAAAAAAAAAAAAAAAAAAAAAAAAAAAAAAAAAAAAAAAAAAAAAAAAAAAAAAAAAAAAAAAAAAAAAAAAAAAAAAAAAAAAAAAAAAAAAAAAAAAAAAAAAAAAAAAAAAAAAAAAAAAAAAAAAAAAAAAAAAAAAAAAAAAAAAAAAAAAAAAAAAAAAAAAAAAAAAAAAAAAAAAAAAAAAAAAAAAAAAAAAAAAAAAAAAAAAAAAAAAAAAAAAAAAAAAAAAAAAAAAAAAAAAAAAAAAAAAAAAAAAAAAAAAAAAAAAAAAAAAAAAAAAAAAAAAAAAAAAAAAAAAAAAAAAAAAAAAAAAAAAAAAAAAAAAAAAAAAAAAAAAAAAAAAAAAAAAAAAAAAAAAAAAAAAAAAAAAAAAAAAAAAAAAAAAAAAAAAAAAAAAAAAAAAAAAAAAAAAAAAAAAAAAAAAAAAAAAAAAAAAAAAAAAAAAAAAAAAAAAAAAAAAAAAAAAAAAAAAAAAAAAAAAAAAAAAAAAAAAAAAAAAAAAAAAAAAAAAAAAAAAAAAAAAAAAAAAAAAAAAAAAAAAAAAAAAAAAAAAAAAAAAAAAAAAAAAAAAAAAAAAAAAAAAAAAAAAAAAAAAAAAAAAAAAAAAAAAAAAAAAAAAAAAAAAAAAAAAAAAAAAAAAAAAAAAAAAAAAAAAAAAAAAAAAAAAAAAAAAAAAAAAAAAAAAAAAAAAAAAAAAAAAAAAAAAAAAAAAAAAAAAAAAAAAAAAAAAAAAAAAAAAAAAAAAAAAAAAAAAAAAAAAAAAAAAAAAAAAAAAAAAAAAAAAAAAAAAAAAAAAAAAAAAAAAAAAAAAAAAAAAAAAAAAAAAAAAAAAAAAAAAAAAAAAAAAAAAAAAAAAAAAAAAAAAAAAAAAAAAAAAAAAAAAAAAAAAAAAAAAAAAAAAAAAAAAAAAAAAAAAAAAAAAAAAAAAAAAAAAAAAAAAAAAAAAAAAAAAAAAAAAAAAAAAAAAAAAAAAAAAAAAAAAAAAAAAAAAAAAAAAAAAAAAAAAAAAAAAAAAAAAAAAAAAAAAAAAAAAAAAAAAAAAAAAAAAAAAAAAAAAAAAAAAAAAAAAAAAAAAAAAAAAAAAAAAAAAAAAAAAAAAAAAAAAAAAAAAAAAAAAAAAAAAAAAAAAAAAAAAAAAAAAAAAAAAAAAAAAAAAAAAAAAAAAAAAAAAAAAAAAAAAAAAAAAAAAAAAAAAAAAAAAAAAAAAAAAAAAAAAAAAAAAAAAAAAAAAAAAAAAAAAAAAAAAAAAAAAAAAAAAAAAAAAAAAAAAAAAAAAAAAAAAAAAAAAAAAAAAAAAAAAAAAAAAAAAAAAAAAAAAAAAAAAAAAAAAAAAAAAAAAAAAAAAAAAAAAAAAAAAAAAAAAAAAAAAAAAAAAAAAAAAAAAAAAAAAAAAAAAAAAAAAAAAAAAAAAAAAAAAAAAAAAAAAAAAAAAAAAAAAAAAAAAAAAAAAAAAAAAAAAAAAAAAAAAAAAAAAAAAAAAAAAAAAAAAAAAAAAAAAAAAAAAAAAAAAAAAAAAAAAAAAAAAAAAAAAAAAAAAAAAAAAAAAAAAAAAAAAAAAAAAAAAAAAAAAAAAAAAAAAAAAAAAAAAAAAAAAAAAAAAAAAAAAAAAAAAAAAAAAAAAAAAAAAAAAAAAAAAAAAAAAAAAAAAAAAAAAAAAAAAAAAAAAAAAAAAAAAAAAAAAAAAAAAAAAAAAAAAAAAAAAAAAAAAAAAAAAAAAAAAAAAAAAAAAAAAAAAAAAAAAAAAAAAAAAAAAAAAAAAAAAAAAAAAAAAAAAAAAAAAAAAAAAAAAAAAAAAAAAAAAAAAAAAAAAAAAAAAAAAAAAAAAAAAAAAAAAAAAAAAAAAAAAAAAAAAAAAAAAAAAAAAAAAAAAAAAAAAAAAAAAAAAAAAAAAAAAAAAAAAAAAAAAAAAAAAAAAAAAAAAAAAAAAAAAAAAAAAAAAAAAAAAAAAAAAAAAAAAAAAAAAAAAAAAAAAAAAAAAAAAAAAAAAAAAAAAAAAAAAAAAAAAAAAAAAAAAAAAAAAAAAAAAAAAAAAAAAAAAAAAAAAAAAAAAAAAAAAAAAAAAAAAAAAAAAAAAAAAAAAAAAAAAAAAAAAAAAAAAAAAAAAAAAAAAAAAAAAAAAAAAAAAAAAAAAAAAAAAAAAAAAAAAAAAAAAAAAAAAAAAAAAAAAAAAAAAAAAAAAAAAAAAAAAAAAAAAAAAAAAAAAAAAAAAAAAAAAAAAAAAAAAAAAAAAAAAAAAAAAAAAAAAAAAAAAAAAAAAAAAAAAAAAAAAAAAAAAAAAAAAAAAAAAAAAAAAAAAAAAAAAAAAAAAAAAAAAAAAAAAAAAAAAAAAAAAAAAAAAAAAAAAAAAAAAAAAAAAAAAAAAAAAAAAAAAAAAAAAAAAAAAAAAAAAAAAAAAAAAAAAAAAAAAAAAAAAAAAAAAAAAAAAAAAAAAAAAAAAAAAAAAAAAAAAAAAAAAAAAAAAAAAAAAAAAAAAAAAAAAAAAAAAAAAAAAAAAAAAAAAAAAAAAAAAAAAAAAAAAAAAAAAAAAAAAAAAAAAAAAAAAAAAAAAAAAAAAAAAAAAAAAAAAAAAAAAAAAAAAAAAAAAAAAAAAAAAAAAAAAAAAAAAAAAAAAAAAAAAAAAAAAAAAAAAAAAAAAAAAAAAAAAAAAAAAAAAAAAAAAAAAAAAAAAAAAAAAAAAAAAAAAAAAAAAAAAAACAAATCCCGCTGCGTTCAAATTTTTATACGTTTTCTAAATATGTCTTGATTATTTAACTACCTGAAACTGAATGAATGATTATATTAAAAATATTTTCATTTCTCCCCTCTGGCATATGAGACAGAGGGCAGCGTTGGGGTCCACCACTCAACACCCAATTGAAATAGAAAACGGAGTATCTTGATATTAGGTTGTCTCTGACTACCCTGCGGCATAAAGCCTACATTAAACCTATTGCATATGAGAACGCAGTGGCGCAGTCGTCGTCATCTGTCAGATGGCAATGGTAATAGATTCAGTTGACACTCGGGGGAAAATTATATTGATTAAATAAGAAAATTCTCTTCTACCATTGGGTGACAAGTAAACGCGCAAAGTTAAATATTAAAATGCGAAAATATTTCTAAACACTGTCACATTCTATTAGCTATAAGTACTATTAAAAGTAATATAACATAAAATTTATAAAGATTTATAAAGATCGTATGCACATCACGTACTTACGAAAGGTATTTAGCGATGGTAGAGCAAAAATTATTAAATATTCATTATACTTTCTTGTCCAATTGGTTAAGTGACACAATTGACCGCAGTGCTTTATCTAACTAGTATATTTGCGCTTCAAGCAGCAGCTTCAAGTGGCTTTCCAATTCTGATCCATCACATGCAAGCAGGCACAGATTCCTAGTAATTCAAAATGATAATATATTTATAATTTAGTTCAAGTAAACACTTAATTGTAATTCAAAATCCGTCACTTTTTTATTTAGATAACACTTTAAATCTTAAATTACTAGATAAGAATCAAAAGGAATTTTATTCGTTACGTCGAAAACACCGAAGCCGAAAACTCATTACATAAAAAAGTTTTTACTGTCTTAATTTAGTGAAAAGACGACGCAACGGCACTAAACGTGGCCATCATCGTCAGATATATTATATTGGTTAAGTCAGTAATAAATTGAATGATTCATACTGGACCAGTAACATTTCGTTTTAATTGAATCATTTTGAAATTTATATACGTGCCAGAATCTAATTACGCTCTGGGCATTGTCAATTGATGATTATTTTTTATTTTAATATCGCTCATAACTCGTTATAAGTTATTAAAAAATGAAAACTTAGAACAACTATGATTAGAATGCTGCTGCTGTTAAGCTAGGAGTACTGTCGGAATTTTAACTACGTTATTTATATCCGCTAGGAATGTCCCGACAACTTCTTATTTCGAAATATATATATATATATATATATATATATATATATGTGTGTATATACATACACATGTATGTATATAAGTAATAAGAAGCTTTTAATTTACTGATTATAGTGAGTTCAAATCCCTATCCAAGGATGTTTATATGTTATATGTGAAATATTTCTAGTCTGGTTTCACAGAAGCGATATTGTTTTCCGACGCTCAGCGCTCTATGTTTCGGCTTCCACGGCAATAGAAAACGAAACAGTCCGCCATAGACTCTTCCTGCCCAATCACCAAATAAGAAAAAGGCGTAAATAATTTTAACTAAAGAAAACAATTTATGAATAATGAGAAATTTCATTCTTTTCAATATTGAAATATTTTTTAATTGAGTGCACAGTATAAAAAAATCATTTAACAACTGATATTGACTCCGATGTCCATTAACGTTGATTACGTAGAGCCAGTTTAAGTAAACAATTCGCAGAGTCATTTAATAACTTAATAATACCGGTAAGTATTTAATCTGAGGCAATCATGTACGTCCTATAATTTACTGCCTGTGCCGCTGTTATATATTTGTAAGTGTATATTTACTGATACCTACAACATAACTGTCACTTTAGTTACCAATCAAATGCCAATGAATTTCTATGCAATTTTAACGAAACGTTATGTAATTCATCATATTTTTTTTTAATATACTCGAAAGTTCATTTAACATTAAAATATATGATATAGGTAATGTAGTAACACTATGTAACTGTCAGTATGATCGAATATACTGCTGAAATTACATTTGCGCTCCTCATATAAAAGTCTACATTTGTCATGGCTGAATGGTGAATAACGGAGGGGTGAACGAGAGGTGTTCCTGCAGACACCGACGGCTTCAAAGCGCCGCGGAAAGCTTCGCTACACACGCTCTCTGCACGCTTACTTACGCTCATCTCTCT
This sequence comes from Podotricha telesiphe, assembly GCA_038994665.1. NCBI lineage: Eukaryota > Metazoa > Arthropoda > Insecta > Lepidoptera > Nymphalidae > Podotricha > Podotricha telesiphe. Next base: position 217,471 of record JAOYRR010000252.1, read on the forward strand.
TTAATTGATGTCGGTTTTTGAGTGTACCAATAAGCCGCCTGCGCACATCGTTACCGCACCTCTGTTTAACTGCAATGTATGGAATTTGTATTCAATAATTTAAACAGCCGGCCGACGTTTTAAGAATTCGGAGATGTTTATTTTCAACGTAATTTATCGAGCTTATAAAACAAAATAATTTCTCTAATGGAGACTTTCGGAGCTGTTAATCACAGCAGCAGTTATGTATGTAATATTTTTTTGTATTACATGTGCTGCAAGTCATGCATATGTCATGAGAAGCATTTTAAAGGAAATGTTATTGGTTACAAATTAATAGTACCTATATAATTTACAGTATTTAAATATATGCTGCAGTTTTTACAATACTTATGTGAAATCTTAAATAGCTTTTGTTAATATAATTCGGTTTTGAACTGTTTTGCAAAATCTGTTTTTGTTGGTCCTTGGTAATCTGACAGTGGAATCTGACAGTGGTAGAGCCGTCAGCGGATACAGGTGTACTTTAAAAACAATCAAGGCTTTTGCTGAACTGAAGTAGAAATATCGTGTCCAAATGTCCACTTTCATTAATTGGAACACTATTAATTCATATACCTTGTCAATAAACACTATATAATAATTATATATTTATTATATATATTAATAATATTGGCTACAAAATAATTATATATATATATTAATAATATTGGCTAATAAGTCAATCTGATTATATTTACATTAAAGACATAATGGGTTAATTACACTATTTTATTTTATTCTATAAATGAATTTTAAAAAAGCCGTAAATATTCAATTTCCACATAAATATTACGTATATATATTAATATTGTATTAACAGAAGATATTATTTTAAAACAATTACTAAAAATAAAGAAAGTAGCTTCACTTTGAACTAAATATAATTGAAAAATACATATTTAGAAAAACGTATAAAAATTTGAACGCAGCGGGATTTGAACCCGCTTCTCTTGAAGACCGCTCAATACACCATTTCTAAATATGTCTTTTCCAATTTCCTAAGTGTGGGAATAACACTTTAAAAAAAAAATTAATATGTACGTTTTATAAAGACGTATGTAAGCTAAATAAATATCAAAACACGCAGTTACTAACGAGCCTAATTGGACGTTTTCTTCACGCTTATCTAAAATTGACGTTTGCTAATTCCTTTAATCATATGTGATCTCAATGTTAGACGGAAATAATTGATATGGCGATCTGAATTTTATTTATCATTCAATGATGGTCCAAACACCGCCGGACGCAGGTGTACTGTAAACACGGATATTACACACCCCACGTTATTTCCAAAACGTCAAAAAAGTTTCTTTTTTGGAGGAAATTTAAGTTGTAGACGAAATTTCTATAACAACTCATACTAAAAATAATAAATATTATTAAGTATTTATAAAAGTTGACATCTTAATTTGCAAGTTTATATATACATTATACCTACTTGCTTATATATTAGTTGTAAATCGAATAAAAAATTTTTTTATTTTTAATATATTAAAAAAATATAAATTGTCTAAGCAAGTTAAAAAAATTCTTAAGAAAAAATCAAAATGATAGTCCCTCAGTTATTATGGATAATCATATTATAGTTAAGTGATTGTATATTAAAAAGAATCTGAGTTGGTTATTTTGGTACAAAAAACTTGTCCCTTTCCAAAACAATCTTAGACGAATAGAATCTAATCCGAAACTAATAGTATAATTTTTATGGAGTTTTAATTTATGACTAACTTCTTGCGGTCTGTATGAATACTATAAGGTTAAGAATAAGTTAGTAATTTTACGAATGGAGACTGTTTTCTTGTTTCTTATTTTAATTTTATTCAGGACGCTTTGCCCCGCTTTTGCTTTAATCAGGAAGAACCTTGTACCGGTAACAACTTCCAGCGCGTTCTCCTCTTTTCGTCTACTTTTAGAGGAAAGTCCTTTAAGTTTGAGTTGATGAATGGAAAGCAAAGTGGCACTTTGTCTAAACAGATTTTTTTCTCTAATGGGAATCGAACCCATACCAATCAATAAAAGAGTTAAATACTTTAAATATGCACCATCATAATCTCAATTTTGGTCTTATTGCTTTTCTTATTAGATGAAGCAGCATGCAGATGCATTTTTTTTCTTCGGCTTTACGCTTTTTCCCGCATAGCAGGGTAGGCCGCGAGAACCTAATGTCACAACACTCTGTTCTCCACTTTCTGCTCGAATCTTAAACATTGTGTGTGGAGTGGCGGAACTCAACGCCACGCTTAGCTTTGTCACGAGAGCGGAGAAATGAAAATAATTTAGATATAATCATTCCTCTGAGTGGATTTCCACTCAGTACCTATACCAATCAATAACCATCAAGTATACAGTCAAACATATTGGCATCCATGTAGATATAATAAATGTAAATGATGACAAAAAATTACTTAACTGGACAATTAATAATAATTTTCTCATTATCATTAAAAAAATAATATTTTAGTTCCCAGAGTATATCAAAGAAATAAGACAGCAATAACACTTTGCCCTAAAGACAAATATGATTGAAGACGTTCTGATTCACACTCGCCTCTAGCGCTAGTATTCATTTAGCGGTCTACAGTAATCAATTGCTACACCAAACAAAAATATAAAAAAAACTTATGCTAACACAGATAACTAATATGCTTATTAATTTAATTAATAGTAATACGAACACAATGTTATAGGAACGATAAAACTATCTATTTTTCATTACGAAAATATATATACTGATCTGGATAAAAAAGCGTGTCTATTTCCACCTCAAAGGCCGGCAACGCTCGTTTGAATTGTCTATAGAATAAAAAAAAATCTGCATAAAAAATATAGTACCAAATGTTTAATTGATTTTTTTAAACGAAAATGTACTGTATATTTTTTACTCTAAAGTGGAACTGAATTTGGGGCTTTCTCGTTGAAACACATATTCAACACTGAGCTACGACGTTTTTTTTAAAATACAAAATACTTATACAGTTGAGCCACGAGATGGGATAATTAAAGATTGTTTGCCTCTGGCAATATTTTATCTCGAGATCTTCTCCCGTAAAACTACTAGCCACCAGTTTCTAGCTAGAATATAAATTAAACAAACGCATGGCAGTAACCTGAGGTTCATTTAAACATAATGAACCGTGCAGTGGCTATAATTGACTGAGTTATTATATTTGAAAACGTAAAAAAATTATATACATTATATAACATGGTTGTGAGTTTGTTACCCACTCGAGAGGATATTCACATTTAATTTATTTACATTTCCTTGCTCTAGTAAATCACAAAGTACAGTGTCGAGTTCCGCCACTGACACGCAATATGTGGAATTTACACCATACCATACACCATAAGTGTTTTAAGTAAAAATTATTTTGAAAATAACTACAAATTAAAACTTAACATAAATTGTATCAGATTTATAAAACGTAAATGATTAATTTTCTTATTTTTTTCATTGTCTTTTATTTCTGGTATATCTACATATATATAAAGAAAAAAAAAATCTATTAAAAAATGAGTCAGATGGGCTCCCGCTATTCTTGTTTATAAAATGATAATCGTACAAAGCGGTTAGATCGGTATCGCCTCTCTCAAATGTGTTCAGCATGATGCGAGAATTTTGACACCAAACACTGTCGATAACATCTTAAAAACTCTAATGTTTAAAACAAACTCTTTTATATGGGTTAACTTAATTTTGTCAGAATAAAAGAAATCATCTTTTGTTAATTTTTTACTGTTTGCTTCCTCTTCCTCTAAAAACTGCACTTTAGTAGCGTACATGAGTTAACAGATTTTATTTTAATAAGAAAATAAGATGATATGTATTTTAATTATATTAATTTTTCCATTCTGGTAGAATATAAAGCACTGTGTCTCAAATCCGAACAGAAAGTGGAGAACGGTGTGTCTAGAATTAGATTCTCTCTGATTACCTAGGTATACGGGAAAAGCTGCTATGAAAATAGGAAAATAATTGCACCTATGTATATATTTATCCATAACATATTCATTTCTGACAAGGACTATAGATTACTTTTGCTATTAATAGGAATATTGAATTGGAACTAAGTATTGGAAGAAGTCTATAATACAAAATTATAGTATAAGATAAAATCAGATAAGTCTAAGGGAAGAAGTTAATATCTATAATATAAGATTTGACAAAGCATAAATAATACAATAAGAAATTTCATCATTTAAATGATGATACATATAATAAAAATGTAACTGATCGCTGTCTGTCCATGGAAGATATATAAAAAAAATATTGGGGCATTTATCAATAAAATAGCCCAAAACAATATTTTTAAAACAATACTTTTCTATTTGTCTGTTTGTGTGAGCACGCTAATCACAAAAACAGCTAAACTGATTTAAATGGAATTTGATTATTGTATTTTGACAATCCCTAAACATTTACTAAATAGTTTAGTCATGTAGATTATGCAGGCGAAGCCGGGAGCGGGTCGCTACAATAATAAATATCAACACTTTGTCGTTGAGTTCGTCTACTCAACACGCAACGTCTCGATTTCGGACGAAAAGTGGAGAATGGAGTGTCTTGACAATGGGTTCTCTCTGACTACCTCGCTATGCGGTCGAAAAGAAGGGAAGCGGGAAAATAATGCCTGCTAAATAAAAGTTATCATAAAAGTTACATTACATAAAAGTGTAGATTAAATAGGGTTCATTTAAAACTAATCTTAGGACAACTAAAAATAGTTTTACTTAGAAGCTTAAAACAAAACTTTGAGGGTCCAATTAGTCATGCCTCACTATGATCGAGGCTTTTTATTTGGCATGCATGTTATGCAAATGTGCACGATAAACAGCCAGCGATGACACACAGCTGTTCAATTTTCTTCATATAATATACAATTATTGTGAATATTATTTTCTATGAATTATTGTGTGAAATTCAAAATATTTTTTTAATAATATAATAATGATTTATTTTATACAATTAAGAATTAATAGCATGAGGCCCTCATGGCACAGTGAGACAGCGTTTGAATATTATCGGTTGGTTGTGGGTTTGATTCCTACTCGGTTTCTCCGCTCTGGAGAACAAGATAAAGCGTGGCGTTCCGCAAGACAGCACACAAAGTCTCAATTTCGAGCGGACAGTGAAGAATGGAGTTTCTGATTTGTAGGACAAAGCCGAACAAAAAGGATTAACATATATAGAGCATATTAATTGTTTGTAATTTTTTATAAGTGATAACCAAACCAATACGTGAATTATAATCGGTGTCAACAAATAAGGCACAGTTGAGAGGTTCAATAACACACACCTACACTATTTTCTTTTAGCAAATAAAGTTGATCTTATAAAATACACATTAAATTTTATTATATAATACCTTCAGAACTTCATAAACTATGAAAGAAAATTTAATAAACTTGGTATAATTGAAAACACATATTATAACGTTGTAATGTCTTGAGATACACTCTGAGTAGGTTTTATAATTGAATAGATACTAGCGATACGTTGAAGCGTCTAGTGGATGCAATTATAATTTCCAACGAGTAGAAGAATGCGGGTTCCCTTTGGACAGCTACCTGCATGTATTAGGATTCTGCACGGCACTATCCTCACCTACAAACCCGTTGCCCGTATTCCGGCCAGCTATAAAAAATAGAAGCTGGGTCGTCAATGCACTGTCTAGTATTGTGTGGAACGAAAGACTAGATATGTCTACAAAATGTGAGATAAATTATTTTTTAGCTCAGGATTTTTGTAAATTTATTCTACAATTAATGTTTTCTATAAACATTTTTTTTGTGTTTGTATGTAAGCATTATTGAGATTTCATTTGACACATACCGGTAATTTAAATATTTCGACAGAAAATTACAGATATTCCTATTAGTAAATATTCAACCCGCTACCATCGCGTTCTAGACTCATTTTAACTGGATCTCAATGGCCTAATGTAATAATTTAAATTATGATACAGCTTCAACATGTAGGTCATTAATAAATCATACATTTTTAAATATTGATTTTTTATTTTATTTTTTAAATCCAAATTGTCTAGTTTTTAGAGTGCATCTATTAGATTTTCTATTAGAGGAATATTAAAATTTCATAAGGTATTAGCGGTCAGTGTGGTTGGACACATGCAAAACCAGTCGTCGCAGGTGAGGCTTAGATATTATGTATTAGGAGAGGCGCCATATACGTGCATACAAATAGAAAAAAGACAAAAGTACCTACACTTAATAAGTTTTTTTTAGCTAAGTGTCGCTTTTAAATAAATAAAAGGATTCTTCATAATCACCTTAGCTATTGAAACGTGACTTGTTTATTCTTATAACCCTGTCAGCTTCTCGTGTTATTAAATATAATTAAAAGATGACTTAAATAACAAGTTGATGGTTCGACGAGTCTGTATACATACAGAAGATATAATATACTTTTACGACAAATAATTATTTTTTCTAACCTGATATTTTAAATACTGATAATTGAATATTTTTAACATTTTTTAAAGTGTTAATCACACACTTAGGAATTTGAAAAACATATTTTAGAAAAACGTATAATATTTGAACGCAGTGGGATTCGAACCCGCGTCTCTTGGAAACCGTCCAAGCGCTCTGACTACTACGCCATGCGTTCGGATGCATGCGCCTGCGTTCCTGATATTTGATTACAATTTGAGCCCAATACTATCTTAGTACTTTATACATACTTTAACTATGTATAACAATACCATACATAAATGCCTACATATTTTAATATTTTACAACAGCGACCAGAAAATAAATATTTATTTATATCATACTATAACATTATAATTTAAAATTAAAATTCAAAATATGTCGTCTTGGTGGTCTGCGCAAATAATTGATAAGCCAACTACAAGAAGAATTAAACGATTTCATTACGAAAATAGTATATACTAAAGTGCAGCGTATGGTTGAGCCGTCCTTCGCGAAGGCCGCGTGTCCAGTGAAGAGTGTGAGTGACCTGTCAACCGGCAAGCGCGCCCGCCTCGTGCTGCGCCCGCGCCTCCGTGCGCCATGTTAATTACTACGACCAGTAAGGCGCCCCGTCAACATATTTATCCTTTTAATTTATGACTTATGCACAAACCCACTTTATTAAGCATCTATATTGTAAGTTTTTTCAGGTGACGATATGAAACGTGACGACCTTCAGCAAAAATGTCAGAATTAATTCTCTACGTTTTATTGTATGGACGTGTCGCATGCCAGGTTAATAGTGCCACTTTTGCTTTCAATAGCCTTTTTCGGTATCACACTGATCATTTATGCGATTTTTTAGCGAAACCCTAGAGTAGCGACCAAATTCCCCGCCTTGTATTGCAGGACGACATTCAACAAAGTATTTAGCGTTTCCAATGATAAAAATATTGTTAGCACTAGTACGTTAAAAATATATTTTGTAAAACCTTATTTTTCTATGTTTGCACATATTTCTTCGTTAATATTTTGATTGGCCGTCGAACTTGTGAATTGATAGTCGAGATCAAAGCTGACCGCCGACGCACTTATATCAGCGCTCAAATCTTTGTCATTTGCGCTCGACTTCACTTGGCGTCGTCGAAACATAAGCGCCGCCGTTGGCAATTAACGTAACCAAAGATCATCAATAAACGTCTTTATCACTTCATCGCCTCTTGACAACGGGAGTATTTAAATATCTAGGGACGTATAAGTTTAAATATATATATATATATATATATATATATATATATATATATACTTACATTTATTTAGTCACGCACGGCTTTACACGTAATAGCCGTAGATAGTCCGATTAATATTTTTATTTGGCGACAGGTAAGAAACTGAGTGTGAGACAATTATCAAATTGAAACAAACGTATATTAAAATGTAGATATCAATATTTGATTGTAATGAGCAAGTCACGATTAAAGTAGTTAAAAGCTATGGCCTCATGATAGAATACCGTTTTTAAGGCCCGCCTGACCAATTATGACCATTTAAATGGTCGAGGCGTATGATGAACCGAGCGCTCTAGCCGTCAAGCCATATACAGTAATCGGAAGTTGAATCTATGCCGGCACTTTGATGCAGGAATACAGTTCCTTGATAATTTAGACTACCAGATATTACCGATTGTCCTCCAATTCGCGTTGCGGTATATGGAGTGAATTATCATACAAAAAGAGCATTAATATAAATTTTTAAATCCTAAATTAAATTTTAAATTTGACATGTAATACCTTCCATATTTTAAAAATATATATAATTTAGAATGGCATTACTTACGAACACTCATATATAAGGTATAACAGGTTAAAGCTGTTATCCTGCATATGTAAGTAACATAAATTTCGGATAATACTACAATTAAAATATGAATTACGAATCAATTTAGAAAATAGTAATTATTAAACAATTGAAATATATTTTATGATTTTATTTGTTTATCGCAATTTGTACACATTTTAAATAAAACCATTTTACTCGACTAATTTTTGAATACTTATAAGGCCTTGGTCACAGCTAGGCTGAGGTTCGACTGTTTCGACTGTTAGTTGATTGATACATTTATTATATCATACTACCAACAACAATTTCTTAGAACTCGATTCGGTTTTCTAAAATTTATTTTCAAACTCCAAAATGTACGCGTTTAATCTGTTTAAAATATTTTCATTTAAAATTTAATTTGCTTGTTTAAAGTATATTATATTTTCTTTAGTAAGCACTAACTGTTTATTGGCATATTTTCAAGGCTTCGCGGTGGAATTTAAAGATGCTCATCTCGCGTGATCCACTCAGTGCCTACAGAGATACAGATGCAGATCATACGCATCGATAAAGTTATCACGTGTTTTTGTATCACTTACTCTAATAGTGTGGGAGTATATGTGAAACTATAAATAAAAGCTATTTATTCACAAGCATTCGAGAAACGTACTATACTACTTAGAGCTTAAATAAAAGCATCACAAATATGTATAAAAAGGAAGCTGATTGAATTATTGCTTGGCCTAAAGAACTAGTTCTGTCAATGCACTTAAAAGCCTTCTTTCAGTTATAACTTTTAAGGTATATAGTTAATTTATATAGACATATGCATATATAATAAATAAAACGCTTATCACTTATCACTGAAGATAACTGAATTTATTATGACAACACCAAAAAGTATAATATATTTGTAACTTAGAAGTGAATTATATGTACTAAAAATCGGATATACTAATATACATTGTAGAATACTACACGGTTGGCCACGAGGACGCCGCGAGCAAGCACTCCTCCTTCCATTGTACTGGACAATGCGTTGTTACGACTCGCTTAAGTGACCAGAGTGGCGCAGAATATAAACTACAGCGGTTTTCATTAAATATTTAATAAGTACTAAAATATATCTGGATACTATAATTAACACACTAATTTAAAAAGCGAAGAAAAAGACGTAAATTGAATAGTCTGATTTTTTTTATATATATATCTAGTAAGAGAATTGCCTTAGTAAGATAGTGCCTTATTGACCTGGGCGTGCGATCTTTGCCATGACTTGTATGTATAGAAGGCTCACAAATTTTAGAAAATAATCTGAAAATAGCAAAGACACTTCTGTAACGTTTAAATAAATAATTTCTTTCTTCTTTTGAATAACTTTGGTCTGACTAGCCATCTATGTTTTAAATAGCTCACCAAACAGTCAAACCTAGCATTCTACTACATATTGTCGATAGCTATAACAAGGCGTCGCAAAAAGTATTTAGTTTATTTTTAAATCAATATATTTAATACAAACTTTTATTATAAAATTAATAGTTATATATCATATTTCGGGAACTCCATGAAAATTAAGTATAACTGAAAGAGAAAAATAGTATAAGTAGTTACAACGAGGTTAGATTAATCAGTTATTAAATGGTAATGATAAAATAATAAATTAATATACAGCTTTTGAATAATTATCATATCGGGTTCTCTAATACTGTGATTGTAAATGCAAAATGTTAAATTGTGCGTGATGTCGAAAGTTTAGCGCCTCATTAGCGTGAACATGAGCTACTTTATTGATATTAACTGACGTTGTATCGTCCTACATGAAAGGAGGACTCGTTTTCGATAAGAATCAATAGATCGCTTACAGAATAGATACATAACTACACTGGTTCTTACCCTAGTTTAAATTTTTACCAGTAAACCGGTGTGAGTAATTTACTATGTGTTTATTTTATAACTGCAATGTTGAGATCATTTAATGTTACTTGTAATACCGATATTTTTTTTATTCATAATATTGTAACATAATTTGTTTTTAATTTAACAAACAATACATAATGTTAATTTCTTGATAAAATATAGACTATATAAATATGAAATATTCTTTATTTTTTGTAGCTGCCAGTATTTTTGTTTGTCTGGATCCTTCCCACTAAAATAGCCATCACGTTGAACAATTTTTTATTAAAGCGCAATTTTCTTGTATCGTTTGGTATAGACCATGGACCAGCCATTATAGTTCTATATGAGGTATTCCACTCGTCTAAATCAATTCCTGCCTAATATTAAAAGCTATACAAGAAAAAAGATTTCTTTCAAATATGTCCATTCTTTCAAATATGCTCAGACGACGTGTGCGTAGAAACATTCAGTTTTTACAGTTTTATTATAGTATAGTATAATTTACGTTATATTTTGAATTATCTAAATTCAAAATATAACGTTATTTGAAATACTACATAAATTTTCACTTGTACCACACGTAAAGGCCATAGCTTACGCACATTTATAAAAACAATAATAAGCGTTCGCTTTTGGCATATTGTATTGACAAGAGATAAATATTTGCGAGATAACGTTGTGTCCAGATTGCGCTTAAGATGCGCTCTTCGCTTTAGGGTACGACCTATATGCCTGAATTTTTATGACTAAAATATAACATATCTTAGTTAAAATTATATTTATAATATTTATGTGTTTTATACATTATACAAGGGATTTAATTTTAATATTATATATATTATTGAATTATTTTAAAGTAAAATGTAAAATATTGTTCATAGTAATTAAAAATAGTCAAGAAGCGATTATATTTTTATATACAAAACTATTCCTGAATGACAAACAACACATAGCCGAAATTACTAGACCTAAAAGCTAAAATATAATATGTATAGGTAATTTGGAGTTTTATATTACCTACTTAGATTTCCTGGAATATATTAACAATGAATTAAAGGTACAAGTCTATATATATAAATAAAAATGTAACTGATTGCTGTTGTACATTGAAGATATATGAAAAAAAAAAGATTATTATGGACATTTATCAACGTAATAGAACTCAAAACAATGATTTTTAATTTTCTTTTTATTTACGCAAATCTCAATCGGCTCACAATCAGCTTAACCGATTTTAATGCATAATGTTTTGGATATTGTATTTTGGTAAACTTCCCCCCTTAAACGTTTAGTGTTTATTTGATTTCAATCGGTTCATAAATAAAAAAAAACAACAATCTAAATTATAAATTTAAGCAAAGTTTGTGATTTAAGTGATAACGCGGGCAGGCAAAAAACTAAATAGCTTAGTCGTGTAGTATATGTAGGCGAAGCCGCGAGCGGACGCTAGTATTAAATAAGAATTAACAGTTTTGATCAGTAAAGATCATTTATTATAATATTCAGCCGAAACTAAACGAAAAATTAACAATTACATACTTATATTGAAAGAATTTTTGATGTTTTTATAATTTTAAGCAACTAAATCCACTTACTTAATTATTAATTTCTGATCAAATATGTTACAATAAAGCAAATTTAAACGTCTTAAATTTATATTTTCACGTTTTAGTTTTTAGTAGCTTCCATAATACTATATATAGGCAGCATATCGTAGTTATATATATATTCAAATATAAACAAATTTCTTTGAAATTATGCTATCAAGAATGGGGGCTTAATGAAAAAAATATTTCGCGTTCACCTTGCAATTGCAGTGCTGTATAATAACTAACTATATTAAAAGTCATAGCGATACGCCTACAAGAAAGATACTAATTTTAATGAATCGTACTCTACAGAAAAAGGAACAAATCGAATCGAAAATTATTAATACACGTGGTTTTTAATAGCGACGAGGTCTTTAATTTTTGCTTTTTTTTTATTCATTTTATTTTTTTTTATTTCTGCCTGAGTATCGGAATGTAGTGAGCGCCACCTAAAAAAGCCTAATTTAATTTAACAGGTAGGCAGCGTTTCTTAATCATAGGTTTACTTTAAATTATATGGTCCAGTAATAGCTTCTGAACAATCAGCAATTCTTTATATTTGCCATCATTTTTTATATATGTACATAAAAAATATGCGCCTACAAAGTTATTACCTCAAAGCTTGGCCTTTAACATATAAACATTTATCTTTTTTTTAAACCGGCGTCATCAGCTTTTAAAACTGTTATTTAATCTTCGTAATTTTAGATTTTATTTTTGCCCACAACATACTTGATAAGTACAATGAAATATGTTCGATTCTCAATTAAAAAAAGTGATTACGAGAAATCTACCTCCTATATCAGATTAATGTTTTAATGATTTTTAGACTGTATTTATCTTTCCCAAGTATCGAAATAACAATTTTTATATAAATTACAAGGGGCTACCTATAAAATCTATGATATGATTTCCTCATTAAAAAGCAATGACTCTGCAAATCACACGTATGACTGTTATAAATCGGGGGTTACATTCTGGGCACAGTTTCGATAGGCACGTACGATGAATACAGAATACTCAAAGTGGTGTACGCCGTCAGCACACGTCGACAAAATTACAGGGGGCATTACAAAACTTAGCACTCCTTAGGTGTTAAAATTGCCATAATTTTCAGAAGCGGTGTTCACCACGCCTCCTTTAGTTATTTAGAAAGCCGCCTTTTTGCCCGTTTCGAAAAATTTCAAACTCAATTTTTTTAATGATTTGTGGCTACAACTGATATTCCAAATTGGATGATCGGAAACAAAACCCCGATTGGTCGTGTGAAATTATTTCAGAATGGATGGACACCGGCATTTTTTTGTTAAACATATATGTATTTTTATTGTAATTCTATAAGAGTATTTGTTACAACTGTAAACATATTTTTTATACGCATGTAAGTGAATTTTTAAATATAAGTTAAATGATGTTTTTTTTTATTATGACATAAATGACTCCAATTTAAACACAATACAAAACAACTTTAAGCATGAATCGTTTCAAATTCATCACATGTATAATTGTGATTAATAAGTATGATATAATAGCTAGTTATGTCTGTTATTAATAGAGTCATTCAGAATTCTTTGATACGATTAGCTTCGCTCTCATAATACAGAGATGCTTTAGATTTTTAACAATTGGTCCATATTAGTGTGACTGACATCAGAAAATCTAATATATTATCGTTGTGGTATCAAAAATTATGATGTAAAAAATATATAATTCTAAAAAATATATGGTTATACTAATATTTGTTTTATTTTTAAAAATAATGATCTTTTTCAAAATAATTATTAAGCCTATCTATCATATTATTAATAGTTTAGCATTACATTTTTTTTCACATAGCTGGCTAGTTTGAAATAACCTAGTGTCAAGACACTCCGTTCTCCAATTGCATCCTGAAATCGAGACATTACGTGTTCAGTGGCCGCATCGCAAGCCACACTTTGTCTTACTGAACTTTGTCTTGAGATATTAAAATTATTTAAATATTATCCCGAATAATCTGTGTGAGCTACAAACCTATAACCAGTCAGGTTTACAGTAAACCGCTTTCAAAGTGCGCCACAAAAACTAAAGAAAATTTCCTTAATAAAAACAACAAGCGCTAAGGTGTATTTTTTAACCTCAATTTCTTTGCTCCATATTCGTAATCATTAATTAACCTTGTAAAAGCCTTCTCTATGATGAACTTTTGTCACTAAATCGGCTATTTTACGGCGAATTAACAAATCTTTTGTACCGCACAAAATATTCTATCTGCTTACGTCACAAGGAGACAAAATTAATTGCATATTTTCAATAGCAAATCGGTCGTGAAATTGAATGTATTTGAAGTGTGTCGACAAGACATGTATGGCGACAACAAGCGAACGTATCTTTGTTGTCCATTACCATGAATTGTGCAAAAAGGGTTTTACCTGCAACTTGTACGTATATGAACAAAGCTTCTGAATCGAAATGTTGCTTAGATCATACATCCACAGCAGCATTCTTCGGATAGGTATACACAGTCGTCTCGCTACATTACATAATATTCACAATGGTCCGACGTCAAATATCCTTAAGGACCTTCCGTTTTTTTTCTCGTGTTTAATTTTGTTGAGCGTCGAAGTCAACAAGGTGGACTTAGGGCAATACTATCGGCAAACTGCTAAACAATTATTGCGTCACGGTCAATAGAGCACGGTCTATTTTTTTTGCATTTTTTTCTTAAATCTCCTTTTGTATTATTGCTGCGGTTATTAGTTTACCCGTTCTAAATTAAGCATCCGAAATGTTTAAGGATAAGCGGATTTTGGAATGTTTTGTGAAGATTAAGTGAAAAAATAAAATACACCACAAGGACGGAGTTTCTTGACACTAGGTCCTCTCTTACTAACCTGCTATTCAGATAATGAGAGAAGAATAAAAAGAATTACCTTATAAGAGATGTCTGTCGTACCGTTTATAAAATCTTATAGTATTTAAAAAGTACTTCATCAAAATCAATTAAAGAAACAATACAACGAAGTTTCCGTGAACACAATACACACTTTTTCAGTACGATTAGATTGACAAGTGGACTTATAGAAACCAAGTTTAGGCTGAAGTATACATAAATATCTTATAGTGAATGTTACTTACAAATAGAGTACTTTAAAAACGTAATAAATTGAAAATTACAAGTGCCCATTTACTCATTGTAAAACGTCCATAATTTATGCCACTTCTTACGCCGTTCATACATTTACTATCACGCCTGCGTTTTATTCGCCCAAGCCCGTGCCATTATTGACATTTATATAGTGACACAAAAGGTGTCGTAAATTTTGTATAACACTGTAGAATTCCAATAACACTATATCCCGGGTAGGAAATAAATGGCGTACCAATTATTAACAACGCATTCGTCCGGAAGTGTACAAAATTTTATCGTTGTGTCTATACAACGGTCTGCTGGTTTTAGACAAATATGAAACGCACGAAACGTTTTCGGTAGTACTTAAGTCGAAAAGAATAGAAGATTACGACGAAATCCTGTTATTGTTTGTTTTCTTTGGTATAATTCAATTCTATGTAGCAGCTTTCCTACATCATCGCTCCGGCAACTAGCTCACGTATCGAAAAACTAGACAAAAAATATTTTCGCAAGAAATGCACTCCCAAAGAAGCGTGTAATCTTAAACGGAGATATCAAAGTAAAAAACTAGTATTAACCACAAATTCGTTTTCGTGTGAAATGTAACAGGCCAATTCCGGATTTTTTTCTGAATTGGTCGATTCAGATTCTAAATTGGATATAAGGTTGCATGTTTTGATCGTGATTTTTATCGGTGTAATATATAATGAGGGAACAAAGCGAACATAATTTAAGTATGTGTTAAGTTATGTTAGAACATTTACGAGTTGAGTCGAGTACGATTTGTACCTACTATAAATATAGAAAAAAAAATGCATTATAAACGAAAATGTACTCCAATTCTCCATTAATAATAATATAAACATTGATCCACATTTAACTATAAAATATATAAGTATCGAATTCATTGATATGTAAGTAACTCGATTCATTTTTCATCCCATCGACGAGTCGAGTAAATTAAACTTAGAGATAGTAGCTAAAAGCATCGGCTTCTGTATCTAAGGAAAGGCGTCATATTTATCAAAATTAATTATATGAACGATCGATACTGGAAGAAGTCAAATGATAAGCAGCACTCTAAGTAATTCGTTTTCGATCAATTACTTTTAAGGTTAAAACGCTACTTGTATAATACGCATATTAGATATACAGTACATTTCGGGTTATAGGTTACCACTTAATTTATACATATTTGACACAAATATACTAATATGCGATATATAAATGAACTGTCCAAGCCGTATAGGCATAATATATAATAAGAAGGAGTAATTTGCTAATTTGCTTTGTAATAATCAAATATAAAGTTACTAACAGTGGCGGGAACATTATCAATAATAATATTGCTTGCATAAATAATTATAGTTTTAAATTAGGTAAATTTGCCTTTATTTATGTTTCGTAAACAAATGCATAAAGTGATATGGAAGAGCGGGGCCTTCAGATAAAAGTACTAGTATTTAACTAGTAACTTACTTAGCAGCCCCTACTTCGTATGTAGCTAATGAAAATGTGAAACTAAAATAAATATTTTATTTCCAACACAAACAAGGCATCTTAATTTTACAATAAGCAACAAGCATATATTACTTACGCACTCAAAGTATTTTACTTTGAATATCACAACAATCAATCGATATTACCTATATACCTATTATAAGTTAACAAATATCTAAGTGCTTAAGTAATTTAGACAAATAATAATTTTATTTCTATTTTGACGAAACCTTATTTTAATTATTAAATTGGAATATTCTGATTACAATAACTATTGTGAAGCTTATATTTTTCTAAAGCCTTTAAATTTCAATAACATTTGAGCATTTTATCATGACATTATTTTAATGACAATTTATCAGTCTTTGCATACTAAAACTAAGTAAAGCATACTAAAACAGTCGACACTTTAATCGTATAACTTAAATTTAATTGGTGTCTTCTTCAGGGTTGTATCAAACGTAATTAACGAAATGAAAGTAAATGGAATGGGAACCTAGATGCATTCATTCTGATTGATGACATCATTTCGATACCAACTAATTGCATATCAGATTCATTATTTTAATCGCTTTTAAAAACATAAGTAAATAATTCCTTCGCTTTGATAAAACAAAGCGCGGCGCTGAGTTACGCCATTCGTCACGCAATGTGTTTTGGAGTTGAAAGTGGGGAACTGAGTGTCTTGATACTAGGTTAACTCTGGTTATCCTGCTTTGCGGGAAATCTTGAAGTAGCAAAAAAAATCTTATACTTCAAACTCAGAGGCGTAAGCTACTAAGCTTACGAATTAATTATTGTCCGTGGATCGTCATTTCCAGCCACATCAAAGGACCAGCCGACAATGCGGCAGCTCTGCACCGAACGCGTGTCTATAATCTCTATTGATATAACGGATCCTAAGAACGCATACAGACACCTTACACATTTTTTTGCCATACGCTCCTTATGAAATCCTTATAAAACGGTACACTTTTTGTATCCTTTAAATATTAGGGAGCAGTAATGCACTGTGCCGTTATTACAAACAAAGAATCTCTCACAGTGTTACAGTTCCTCGACATAACTGTATCAGCCCGTTTCCGAGGCTCTCGAGGGTCACGGATTGCTTAAAGGTGGAAGGAAGCAATACATTTTGCTCAGTTATCAACATTATGTTATTGAATTACTTTTAAATATTAAATTTAGGACTGTTTGCAGTGCGTATGCATCTGCCACCTACAATATGTTTTTTTGCTCAGCCGATATTGTAGAGGACCTTTTGCTAGTAGATGTGGGCGCTTAATTACGGTGCACTTTTATAAAGATAATGTAATACAATCCTCTTGTAAACAATTGTGACGTACCAAGGTGATGCAGTCTTTTGAGTAATGCCTACCTTACGTAGATACGTAGGGTCTTATTTCCACCAAACTTGTGAATCCAGGTGAATTATTTTGGCACGTTCCTTGATTATAAATAGAACATACTGTCCCAATGAACACCTTGCCTCTATGTACTGAGATACTAGGATTCGTAACGCAGATGTAGAAGGGTTTTCTTGAATTGTTATGATTTCTATAGATCGTCCGCAAGGTGTACTTGACTTTCTATAGCGGCATGCGCCAAATGCTTTTAATAGGCAGCAACGTTGTCCAACCTGAAACTGTCTCGATATTCTGGTTTAATTCGTAATGATACTGATTGAAATTGCCCACGTGTAGAATAATCGGTAGTCGGAATACTCATATAATTAATTCAAAAGTAATTCAAACCAGTACGGGTTAATGTGACTAATAAAACATGTGTGTTGAATATCACATTTTAAACTTTTCGAAATATTTTATACAATAATAAATGTAACATGTTCGAAGACGATTTAACGGATTCATTAGGTCAAAAGATGCACACATTAAAATTAAAACACAACTCGTTCCGGCAGCGAGCGTTGCATTTCGTAACGAAGGCGGGCAAGCCGTACAGCGGGAACTTTTATATCACTCCATATTTTGACTAGAAAACTTCTTACGTTTCCCATGCTCTGCCGCACGCAAATTAACATTTAAAAGTAATAAACTACTGCTTTCATTTTCCATCTACGCTAAAGTAGAGCCAAGTCAAGGATTATATTATCTGACTTTTATGAAGGTACTTTATGGTTAATACTGTCAATTAAAATTTCTTCGTTTTTATTCAAAGGGAATAATTAAAGTGGCTCTTAGTGTTATAAGCGAAGTAACAATTATTTTGCTTCCGTTAATTTGTATATTTCAATATAATCATAATAAGTATATAAGTATTAATAATTTGTTAGTGCATTCTGTTTTTTGCCAGTATTCGAACACTATGCCTCCATCCAGTCTTCTGACGTTTTGATATTGATGAATTGGCAAGCATCGGTTCGTCGGCAAACTCAAAGGAAGGCAGATGACATATCCGTTGCACAATGCGATGTCATAAAGGGGTTGAGTGCATGCCAATGCAATACATAAGGGCACTTCTCGGTCCAAAAGAAACTTAACACTCGCCAAAAATCCTTCTCGATTACAGCACGTGTGGCATCAATTTGCAATTATTTGGTGGAAACGATTTGGTTAATTATTACCCTATAAATTTTAAATGGTCATAATATTTATTTTACACAACACTATATATACTTTTATTTAAACGTTTAACTATAATAATTTCAACTAAATAGCGGTAATATTTGGAGAAATATAGTATTTTATATCTTTATAATGCATTAGTTATTTTCAATAAACTCTAGTGGTCAGCTCTGGCTTTATGGTGTCGAAATAATACGTTTTAGCTACTAACATACTACATAAAAGAATACACACTTTTAAAGTATTTATGCTCGTAGAAATTGAATTGAATGCATAGAGCGCGGTGATATACTATATATTTTTACAAAATACTTTTTGAAATATGACCAACGAGGATAAAATATAAGTTAATAAATCAATAGTTAAGTAAAATGAACCTAAGCAAACATTGCAGTTTGCCTACTGGCGCCTGAAACTCGATAGGTGCTTGACCAACAACGGCACATGCGCAAATATTATCGCAGAATATACATTATAACATTTTTTTTTCATTTAAATTTTACAGAAACGTTTACGCCAAAGCCTCTAATAAACTGTTGAAGACTATAATAATAAAAAATGTTTTGAAAAGCAGCACTTATATATGGTATTAAAATTCACAAACTTGTTTACGGAATTATGTTGAATTGAGAGACATATTTGCATGTATTGAATGTTTATTTCAGTGATATAGATATAAATACGTACCGAGATATCTTAATCGTAAAAGAAGATTAAGCCTTTAAATTATTATATGAAACCGCATAAACATTATAATTGAGTTTTCAAGTTATCTCTTCATAACGCAAATAATTTCTTTTATTATCTTACACAATATAGCGCGTTGCAAATAAACTGTTATTTACTGTTTTAATTACTATTTCTGTACACTGATAGTATAATTACATATTAAAGGTATATATAATTATATAGTTCTAGTATAATACGAACATCGAAAAATTATCAAAAATCAACTAATCCTACTAATATTATAAACGCGAATGTTTGTAAGGATGTTTGTTACTCTTTCACGTAAAAACTACTGTATGGATTTTAATGAAACTTTACAATAATATAGCTTATACATCAGAATAACACATAGGCTACAAGTTATAAACACATTGTGTTAATTGACCAGAATATCAAGTAAGTTTCATATGTTCAAGCCATTAAAGCCAAAATAGTGAACCATTGTGGTCAATAAATTAATATTATGGTATATATATGCTAAATGCATATGTGCATATGTATACATGTTACATATACCAGAATCTGTCTGTCAGTCTGTTTGTTCCGGCTAATCTCTAGAACGGCTACAGTGATTTTGACGGGGCTTTCACTGGCAAATAGCTGATGTAAGATCTCCGCGCGGACAAAGTCGCTAAAGCTAGTTATCCATAAACCTATGAATTTAAGACAATTTATGTTATGGCATTACGTAAATTGACCCTTATAATATTTCTCAACATACAACAATTTTATTATAATTATTTATATTAAAAATCACTATCTAAATGAAGATATGAGATTGGCAAGCACAGTACGCAGCGCTTACAACAAAGTTGTTACTGAACTTGTAAATATTATCCCATGTATTGGGAATAAAGGCAGGTACAAATTACTGAGACGGGACTCGATCACTCGAGATTGTGGTCGGCGATAAAACGACACCGTCATGATAAAGACATAATTTAGTCGCCGGAGAACAAAAAGAATGGGATGGGATAGACGAACGGTCTTGCCTCCGCGTTTTAATTAATGATGTCAACCGCCGATTGAAATGTCCTGTGGTAG
Organism: Podotricha telesiphe; assembly: GCA_038994665.1. Lineage (NCBI taxonomy): Eukaryota > Metazoa > Arthropoda > Insecta > Lepidoptera > Nymphalidae > Podotricha > Podotricha telesiphe. Next base: position 238,203 of record JAOYRR010000252.1, read on the forward strand.
ATGTGTATACGATTTTAGTGCACTCGATTTTTCCATTTGGATAATGTTGACTTAACATTTTAAATGTCAAGCCGTATACATTTATAAATTAATATAAATATATATGTATATTTTTGGCAATTATTAATTTTGTAAGTTCAATTTCACTTATTAATTTTAAAAAAGACATATTTAGAAAACGTATAAAAGTTTTGAAACAATAACAAAGAACGCATAGCTTTGCGGTCACAGCGCTTGGGCTTTTGGCGCGTGTTTAAATCCGGCTGTGTTCAAATTTTTATACGTTCTCTAAATATGTTTTTTTCAATTTCCTCTAAGTGTGCGAATAACACTTTAAAACAATGTTACAAATATTAATTTTAATTTTGTATATAAAATAAATTCATCATTGCAACCTGCAGATACAATATAACAAAACAATAAATTCACAGAATAAATCATAATAATAATTATAAAATTGAGTAAAATAGAGTTCGATTAAATTCGAGATTTGATGCCCATACGAGAAATGATTAAATTTAAAATCATTTTGCCCTTTTCCGCTCGGGTAAGATAAAGCGAGACGTTTTAAATTTCGCTCCACTCAACACGCAATGTCTCGAATGTGGGCGAAATGTGGAGAACGGTGTGTTTTCTGACTACCCTGCTTTAAAGTTAAAAAGCGTGGGGCTGTGAAAAATATTATAATATTATCACGATATCTTAGTGAAATTGTTTTAGATTACAAATGTTTTGTTGCTTCCTATAACAATCATATCTAATAATCTTTGAAATTTGATAAAAAAAAAACTTAACATTTACCGAATTTATTACAATAACAATACAATTAAGCTGCTGATGCACTAACCCTTTGTCGGTATAGCAAAGCGATGTATACACTCTTTACTTATTATGTTAAGGCAATGTAGCGTACCAACTTCCTGTGGCCGTCGATTGAGATGCATTTCAGACCCGGAAACTTCTTTGTCGAATGCGATGCAAAAAGGAAAGGATGCGATCGTAACTAAGTCTTATAGAATATTGGCATGCATGTAATTAAATGTATCGAATAATGTATGTATGTACTAACCATGAATAATTAGAGTCGCAGATTTGAGAATTTCTTAGTTTGCTTTTTTTGCATTCCAACTTTTACCAAATGATTTTGAAGTGACATTGTTTAAGCGTTAACAATACTTGAGAAACTACATTGTTTGTATTACAAATACTAAACGGATACATTTTTTTAAACAAATTATTTTTTTGTTCCTCACGCATGTTACATATTTTTGTGACGTAAATTCATAGTTTCAAGTTCAAATTAAATATTATAAGGATGGGGTCATAAACTAGTTTGTGATCTAAATCTTAGCGGGAGACTGCGCCCACCCAAAGGTGTGGACAGCGGGAAGATTAAATATACCTCACTCTTTACTGACTGACATTAATTCTCTCGAATGTGTTATTTGTTTAGACTTCCTTTGACACTGCCGCTATTAATACGCCAGAATAGTGTTACAGGCAGTGAACAGACAGTTACGATTTTTTTTAATTGTCATAAAAAATCAGTAAGAAAGTACATTACACATTAAACAGCCCTATGAGATTAATGTCAGGGAAGAATAAATTACAACTATTGTTATACGAAACAAAAAAAGTATAGTTCAAACTTACGCAGATTAAAATAAATGATTCTTAAAAAACGATTAAAACCATTCAAATCGATTGAAATCAACAAATAACTCGCTCACAATTTGAAAAGGAGACTAAGACGATTCTTGTAAATCTATGTCCGATAACAATCTTGATGTACGAACGGATGCAAAATGGGAAGCTCTCTGGAGCACAATTTGATTTAAGGAAATACAAGATGGCTGAACTTGAAAAGCTAAGTACACACTGTATGTTTCTAATAGAAATATGGGTAATTTTTATTAGACTGGTTGAGTTATTAGAGGGATTGTAATTTCCTTTTTTATATTTAATTATCTTCACGCACCTTCCGCAATGTCAAAGCAAAGTGACACATCTCTCCGTTCTATACTTTCCGCTTATTTTTGAAATGCTGTATTATATGGAAGAAGCCCACGCAGCATTTTAATTTTCTTTTAAAAGCATTTTTAAAGTAAGGGAAAAGAAATTATATACTTAGCATATAACAAGGTAAGTTGATTGCAATTTGCTTGGTATTTATAAACACGTGTACGCCTATAATAAGTCTAAGCTTCAGGTAAATATATTTTTCGAAATATTTGTATGTAGATGTGTACGCGTGTGTATGTATAATTGCAATTACTTTCAGTTTTATACCTTATATTAACATATCAAATCTATGGTCAAAAATAGACTCAGGCATTCATCTACCAATTGACACAATATTAAATCAAATGATATTATCAGTCAATGACGGTTTATTGACTTCAATGTCATTCCGAAAAAGTAAAGAGGAAAATGAAAAAACGTGTAAAATGGCGCATATTAAATGAAATGAGTACTAGTTAAGTTTTGCTTTTCTTGTTTTATATATTTATATTATTTCCAAATTAATATAATATAATTTTTGAGTGCGTCTTTGACTTTATTATAGTATATAGCTTCTAATATTCAGACAATTTGCGTATCAGCTGAGATATGAGCACGTACTGTAAAAGGAGTTCAATAAAATTTGGATAACAATAAGTGATTTACAAACCAAATGATATCAATAAATAATGCCTTATCAACTAAGTCTATCTGTTCATAATTTTATCATAAAATCTATAGTTTTGATTCTGATCACGCACAGTTATATATCTGGAGATGACAGTTTTATATTTAAATTTTAAATTTCCATAGCTAATCTAATTTCGACTAAACGACCTTTGGTACATATTCATCATTTTAGAAGTTAGTTCTCGCTTCATAAATAAGTAAACACACAGGGAGTCCATCTGTAACAAATACAATTTATAGGGGTCTAGTATGAACAAGGGCAACGTCCCACTGCGACGCTCGAAAACATCTATCTAGTAATGCAAATTCATTTAAAAAAACGTTTAATTTATTATCTAAAAAACATTTATCAAGCATCAGAATATTTTGTTTCTTATATATTAGTTGATATTCTTATAAACCGAAAACAATGTACTCGAAAACTATGATATATTTCTTACTAAGGGAGAGATCACTTTTTTATCCTTATCTAATTTTATTTTTTAACGGTAGTAGCCATTACTTCATACAGCCAAGCATGTTTGTTTTCAACATACACCTTATTTACTTACCACATTTACTAATTTTTGCATTAAAATGAAAAAAAAACTTTTTAATAATTATAGCACTTACAAAGGGTTATTTATCATGATTAAAATAAATCATCTCTTAAAGTTAAAAACGGAAGGTAACGACGTGGCACGTGTTAGTTTCCAATTCTTGTCTCCAATAAAAATACGGCAACTTTAAAAACAATATTTTGGCACGTATGCTAACGACTGCCTCTCTTTCGGCAGATGTTATTTTTGGTCATAAAGGAGAAAAAATCAATTAATAACTGCCATTTGTATATAAAATTGATTACTGCCTCTAAAGTCAGCCGGCCGACGCACCCGGGGCATCCGTGTGAACCCTGAAAAGCGTTGCATACTATCTAATCAAAATAGTATTACATTTTTCAGTCACTCATATCTGATTAAAGCCATGAAAGAAAGAGATAGTCGATAGGAAGTAAATGGCGCTTCCACTCTTTGCGACTACATTTTGATTGATGAACAGAGAAAACGCCTCAAGTGAGTTAATCAAGTCCAAATTTAATTTAGGAAGAATATGAAAATGCGCAGGCTATTAATTATGTTTTGTTTGTTTTGGTCCACTTTTTTCCTAACTTGAATTCAATAACACACTCCATAATTTCGTAACCAAGGCAAAAAGGTAATGTAATATTACACCACCACATTTGAAGGCATTACCGAAATAAAATACATTAAAACAGTACAGGTTTTGTAACGCATTTGAAACTTAAAAACTGATATTTGTATCAATTACTGTGTCGTTAGCCTAATACATTTTTTGTATGTCATAAACGTCATACATCTGAAATGGAGGCTTAGAACTATTATATATTTTTATTTAATATCTTCTACACATTAAATTTATATCAGTAATAATACAATATTTACAGTGTGTTTAATTTCAATTACTCCATACGTTCTCCATACTTCTATAAAAAATATACTTCGCTTGGTGCTCATTTTGTTAACTAAGTGATTCACCAACTAGCGGCATTGACGTCTACAAGCAGCTCATACTCGCTAAATGTCACAAACAGTACTAACTAAACAGTACTAACTCCTGATTGAAGTATGGGTGACGTCATAGTAATGGGTTTAAAAAATGGTATAGTCGCTTAAATTTGAATTTCTTGTATTATTAATTATTTCAGTTTTATTACCTTATCATAAAAATTACAATAACAAATAATTCTTAAAAGGAAAGGAAAGGTAATTGGTAAAAAATAGGCAATTATTCCTCGTAATTTTACGTCTAGATAAATAAGTTTGTTTAAGATATATTTTCATAAAACGTAAGTGTTGATGACAAGATATGGAACATTATCTAAGGAAGTTACACAGTCTAATCTACAATTTTATAGATTTCAACACTACTATTATTCATGGAGGAACATTAAAGTTTTTTCCCGACTTTACACGGTCATTTAACGGCCGGGCAAAGGTCAAATGTTTTGTGGAAACTAAAATTAAGATAAACGTCACTAGTTAAGTCCACTTATATCTATTTGGGGCTATAAACATAATAATTTTAATCATTGGCTCTATTTTATCGGGCTTCTCGGATCGGTTATTTTTATGAAGATTTGTGTTATTCACCTTGAACGGTTTCGAAGAGGAGCGGGTTCGAACCCCGCTGCATTTAAATTTTATACGTCTTCTACTGTTTATTTATTTGCATTGTTTTCAGATATATATATATATATATATATATATATAACTAAGAGGCCATCGTGGTTGAATCGGACGTCGTCTAACTGGAGACGCAATGGCCTTCGTTCGACCCCAACAATGTGTGAAGAACTCGTGTTCAAAATTTGTAAGGACAGATTTGAATTTATGTAAAAATATTACATCCTTTAATATATATGAGAAATAATTTAAATCTCCGTATCACCTACGAAACAAAAACAGTACCACATATTGGACAAATTCAATATATTAGATTTCAACGCGGCCTAAGCTGTGAATTAATTTTGGTACACTTTTAAATTACAAATTCAAGCTATTTTTTTTATTTAAAATAAAATGATTAAACCATTCGTTGAATTACAATAGAAAAGCCAATATCATGTATTTTATAAAATTAAAAAGATTATAAAAAGAAATACTACTCGACGGCTCCACTCGTTCTTTGTTCTCTAATGCCAGTCATCGGTCATCATTTGAAAATTACGCATAAATAAATAGATTATAAAGCAAATTGAATATCTTCTAAAGTGGTCCTCAGTTTGTAATGACACCGGTACCCTTTAAATTAGTATACAGAAAAAAGTTTGTTTATACAACGTACAGCTATAAAACATTGGTAGGGTTCAACATAATTTTTAAATTGTTTTTTTTTAATGTAAACGAACAAAACTTAATGCTCCAACACATCACTTGACTTTTCACCTATTTAAAAATATTGAATACTAGACACTTCCGTAGCTGCCGACGTAAAAATCTAAATAATAACGACCACCAAATGTTCCAGTTCAAGATTTGGCACCATCGTGACCCAATAGGATAGACTGACTAACTGACTGAATGACTGTATGTATACTTCATGGTTATTGATTGATTGTCACTTGGGGGATTCCTCTCCTTTATTGTTTTGCATCTCTCGAAATAGTTCTCGAGTTTAGAAGAACCCGGTCCTTTGGAAGGCGTGCGTGTGGACACAGGTCAAACACGTAGAAGCCCGTTAAAGATAGCAATCTTTTGACGCATCAGCAAAATACTGTGACGCATCAGCCAGGATCCATCTCTGATTTTTTTTTTTTTTTTTTTTTTTTTTTTTTTTTTTTTTTTTTTTTTTTTTTTTTTTTTTTTTTTTTTTTTTTTTTTTTTTTTTTTTTTTTTTTTTTTTTTATATATATATATATATATATATATATATATATATATATATATTTCCTAAGTGAGCGAATAACACTTTAAAAAAAATTTTAAAAATTATTTTTCTTGGTATAGGACGCAAAGTACGGTTTCGCGGTCCGCCACCTAGCAAAGAACGTATCTAAGCGGGTGTAAAAAAAATAAACGTGGAATCTAAACATGCAACATTAACGTATAGAAGAAATAAATTATTATTAAAATAAAATTAAGTACGAACGAACTGATCTAATCCATAGATTGCAAACTTCAAAACTATATGTTAGGGCTTAACTCTCACTCAAAATGATATCTTACAGCCAATTTTTAAGATTTTATACAAAAAAAAACAAAATTCAGTTGTCAGTTAAACGAATAGTATTAAAACCTATTCAAGTGGACACTTAAAGAGTTTCATTCCAACATCAGTCATAGCCGTATCTGGAACGATGTGACATAATATTCGGCGTCAGAAAATGCGGTGATGTTATCTCAAATGTTCGATCAAACTTGCTACTTAAGTATATCAAATAGGCAGATGTATTCAACTTGTTATCTTGGATTGCGTGGGTGGACGGCACGCGACAACAGTGAGCCGGTCTCAATGTACCCCATTGTTAGCCTCCCCTCCCCTCCCCTGCAACGTTTAGTGGCACTCGCCATAAACACTTCCTTGTTTATATTTGCACAAAGCTAATCTTAAGTGGGCTTTTTCTTATGGTATTATGCTTTGGCCAGTTTCGTAACTTTTGGTATACCAGTAGTTTACATTGATACATTGGCGGAACATTTGTATTATTATTTTTATAATATATAACGTTAAAATAATAAATAATTTTATTATTTTAACGTTAAATTATAATGAAAGTTCAATAATATATTCAATAAATTCACTTTATGGTTGGAAAGAAACTAAAAACCTTATAAATAGCTTAATATGCAGTCAGTGCATTAGCATTAGGTACCTTGTACATTACACAACGAAAGCTGGTCGTCTTTATTTAAATTTACCAATAATTAGATCGTAAGTTACAACTCTTACAACACCGCACGTGTTTTAAAATATCCTCGCTTCAGTGCCCTAATTAAATATTGTACAGCTATAGAAATTTAAATAAAACTATATCAAATCAGTTTCGCCATCGCCACGTATGCTAGACACAGCTTGTCGTATGATTTTTGATGGTTATCGGAGCCTGTACATGATAAAAGAATGATAGACAGTGCATCTTACTCGTATTAACATAATTATATGCATATGTTACTGCCAAAGCCCGAACTACGATAATCCTAAAATTTTCTAGTAAATTTTAAGATTTACCAACTTTAATGGTAAAGATCTGAAATGTTATTTGATCATTATTCATTATGAACTTATACCACGGTAAAACTTCGGCTATATTTCTTAAAGACATGGTAAATGCTGATTAGGTAAGGTTAGAAACAGTCCACACCTTTACCATTGAACTTGTTAAATCTTAAATTTAGTAAGTTGGAAAATCTTAGAATTTACTGTAGTTCGGGCTTTAACAGTAACATATTTTGTTCAATATAACGAATGTAATTGAACTGGTTCGAATATCATAATCTAATGATTATTTAGGCAAATTCTATATTATATGAATAACTCATCGTATTAAGATACGATTATGCTTAAAATAAATTTTATCAAAGACAAAATATATTACGTTATTTTATTTCCCATAAAATATTTTTTTAATGTGTACTTATAAAATTATAAAATTACATGCTATTAAAGTACTCATATAAAATGCGTCATTACTTACGATATGATATAGTCTCAAGACAGGCATTTTGAAGATCTGGTACGTAGATCTATTTAAATGATAAACTTATCATAATTTTATAAAGAACATATGATAAATAAACAACTTAATACTAAAAGAGCTTCTTAAAAATGGTAATAATTGAAGTTTGATAGATTTGTTTAAGATAAAAATTAGATAGACCAAAATACTGGCAAATCAATGCTGAAAATCTTGCAATGATTTTTCTGATCCACTACTTGCCGACAGATTTTTTAAAAAATTACTATAAATTGTTTCTTTTTAGTTCAAGAATATTAGTATTCATTAAGGAAGATGACATTTTGTTTTTCATATTATATAGCGTAATGTTTATCGGTAATCTATCTATAAGGGCAATAGTGAATCATATACGTACTCGTATGTGTAACGATGAATCACAGCCCTTACCGCTTAACATTTGAGTAATTTAATAGGGGATTGTTGAAAGGGATAGTCGATGCAATAAATAACTTATATGTTTTTCCTACGAATCCCTTAGTTCAATTACTTTGCAAAAAATATCCATCGTTAGGTACTATTTAGTTTTTCGTAGATAATTACATATTTAATTAGAGACGTGCCATTCAACTATGAACTGTGGTCGATATGACATGGGTACCTTCAAATGGTGCCTCTATTTCCACCTTAAAGGCCGGCAACATCCCTGTTGCTCTTATCCCTACTGGCATAACAAGGGGTCGTGGACGGCGGAGACCACTTACCATCAGGTGATCCGAACGCTCGTTTGGCGTGCCTATCGTATAAAAAACTACTCTTAAACCCCGCTTCAGAGACATTGTATGCTGAATGGCAGAACACAAAGTCACCTTTAGAGGTAAGTTCAAATATAAATGTTTCCCTAGGTAAAGATTTTACTCACAACCACAGCGTATACCCAAACAAAATTTTATGAGGCAAATCTGGATATTGTATTATTTTGATTTATTTTGAATTTACATATATATATTTTTAAGCCCAAAAGTAAACTGTATTTGCTAATATTTTAACTTAAAATACCTAGCCCCTATAAACACAAATAAATTGTTGAGCCAAATTATCAAGCCACATTAATGCCGGCCTAATGATTTCACGATGCTCCCTTCAATCTGGGTAAGGGATGAGCCACCCTCCGCGTCCAACAAAATTACACACTCATTAACTTTTAATATAACAATGAATTGTTTTATATCCCGTTTTTTAGGAATTAGAACACCCCTGGCGCCGCGCCTTGTCTGAGATTACATGCTTTTTTTAATATGGTCACTCGAATTTTGTTTAAAAAGGAATCGAATTTTAAAGTATACGGTACAAGGGTTAATGTTCCTATAAACATATTATTTTTAGTGACACAGTAGGACTGACTGTAAACGCGATTGGCTGTGGGTTCGATTCCCACGCGGAGGAATTATTTAATTAAAATTATTTTCCTTTCTCCGCTCTGGTCAAACAAAGCGCGGCGTTTAGCTACTTTTGACGCAATGCTGAAAACGGAGCGTCTTAACACTAGGCTATCTCTGCCTACCCTGCTAGGCTAAAAAAAAGGATTTATACATTAAAAAAACGAAACTTTTAGCTAATAAGCGGCTATTTTTATAATATATTTACTTAACATGTTCCAGTTCTGTATAAAGGTATTTTGCATTCAAAACATTTACGACATAGAATACAAATCAAAAAATCACTTACAGCAATAACAATTTGTTATCTTCATCTTAAAGAGGTATACATTTAATTTTGACGATTTAAAACCTTTAGCCTTTTATGAGGTAGATGCGACATGTATAGTTAAGCTTTCTTTCATACTAAACCCATTATAGTAAATTTTATATATCTACTGAATAATACATAATAATACACACTGAATAATAGTATATAAAATGTATTAAATACGAATGTTGTTTAATTTTATTCCAGCTTCATGCTTTCTCCATAGCAGGGTAGTCAGAGAGAACCTTGTGGCAAAACACTCTGTTTTCCACTTTCCCCCGAAATTGAGACATTGCGTGTGAGATCAGTCACTAACTCAGTCAGACACTCAACATTCCCTCGAGTGGGAATCGAGCCCACAACCATCGTGTGTATAGTTAAACGCTGTCCCATTGATCGACAATGGCCTCAAATTTGCCTAACTTAAATCAACTTTTAAACCTGTTAACTTAAGCTCCACTTTGACAAAATATATTTATTGATTTTATTTACATCAAAACAGTACGAGTATTTGTGGATTATAGCGGCAATTAAAAATACATAACAGTATTTTATTCTAATAAAATTAACAGAAAAGTATTAAGTTTATAGTCTAGAAGAAATAAATATTTTATAAAAAGTAGCCGCTTTACAGCTCGCTAAGAGTTCCAGCGTTTAGAATTAGACGGCGTTTACGATTGTGGAGATCAATGAAACGACCCTTTATCGTTATTTGATTTTCAGTTTTATATTACATTTTTGTAATATCCAAGATTATTTTTAGCATTATTTGCTTAATAGAATAAGCACGAGTTTCATATATAAATATTTTATAAATATCATTCTCACATATAATAATAATACAAACTTACCGAAAGACTAACCCCGTCTATAAATACCCAAGTGGAACATCTTTGTAACGTAATGTGTTCCGTTCATAATAATTAACAAGCTCGCGCTCGCGGTCGTGACCACCGAAGGGTGTCGTGACCGCGGCATCTCTGACCCCTCAGATTGAGATATAAAATTTTGCATGTCCATTCAACAACAGGCGTTTGTTTTATGATAATCATTTCAGCCTGTAGGCAACCGTATTTGATATAGATTAGATGAAGTAAAACTAATTATTAATATGCTTATATAAAAACTATTTCTCATAACTTTATACAAGTGCTAAAGTTATTTCACATATGTACTTTAAGTATTTTTTTAACTCAACAAACAAGTAGTTAAAGTTAAGTAAAATTTCTAATATGTAAAACCGGAAAAATATATTTCATTAAACAGCTTGTGGGTTTCGCAATGTTCAACGTATAAATACAATAAACGCCTTGCACTATGCATATAATTTAAAGAGCAACAATACCAGTCACCCTCAGTTTATTATACAATTTTTAAATTAAACTTCTTCGATTTAAAATTATTCAGATATCAAAAATCATAGATCGGAGATAACATCTATGATTTTTGATATGATTCATTGAATGACAATGTTGTATTGAATATTTCATTAAACGTCATATAAAAATATCAGATAACTTATCACATATATTCAAATAGACATTTTAAACTCTGAACACATTTGAAAAGCTTGTGCAAATTTCTATACGCCTGTATTTTCATCGATTACATTTGAACAACGATGGAAAGGTAAAGTTCCCATCGCTATGAGGACGCAGTTACCGTAAATAATGATACTGGCGATGAACACAGATGTCCTATAACTTATTTGTAATTCGAAAATATCTATTCATACTCACAATTACATATTCTAGCTACCCATATTTTTGATATTATCACATTGGAACATGGATTGACGCCACCATGGCGCTGTTGAGGTACTGGACTAGTCGCAATGGGCTAGGGCACAAATTACGCAAATTTTTCATTGATCTAGTAAGGCACACTACGGCAATGAGTTTCAAAGCCTGCAATTACAATATTCCTAAAACAGTTGAGAAATGGATAAATCTTACACTTATACAATGAAGAAAAGCCTAGCACTTATCTACTGACCCCTCCAAATACGAAAGACACTTTAATAAAACAGAAATGGACAGAGTAATTTAAAAAAAAACAGTAATTGATAATTTATCTTTTTATCGAAGCCTTTGGATCTTTTTATCGAGTCAGTCATTAAAAAGTTTAATGATAATTACTGGAGTCGGTCACCAAAGAGGTAGATGATAAGTTACCTATTTACAAAAGTCATTTTTGAAAATTAGTATTTACATTGAATCTGGATGCGTCTGTAAATTTTAAAGCAAATCGGTTAGCACTAAGTGTGTCAAAATAGCGTTGCAAAGTTGTCTTAAGTAGATTGATTGGTAAATAAAGGGATATGGTAGATACAGGTGAAACTAATAAAAGTACACATATAAGAAGATATAATAAGATTTGATGCAACAAATTGCGTCCCCGTGTAATTTATTGGACTACAGTATGCTTGTACGCGTTTATTCTATTTACACTTTCTCGAGAAGCTCTCTTATCCTTGATCTACGCAGTAAATGCAACTAAATGGCTAATGTTTTTATTTGGTCGGTACAAATTACAGTATCCGTTGCATAAAGCGCATGCCCTTTCATCGATAGAGATTGCCCTGATTTATTCGAACGAGGATCGGAGGTAGGCTGGAGGGGAATACTATGGCTCCTATCACTGGTCGTAATAATATGATATTATCATGTTATTGATTATAATTTGTAAGTTATTATTTACATATCTTCAATTTCCTAATTTAATAAAGAAATAGAAAATCCATATCATTCTTTTCTTTTTACACTCTTGTTTCTATTCTCACATTTTGTTGAGAACCTGTTACACCTTCAGTCCTTTTTATTTTGTTTTTGATATCTTACCAGCTAAAATAAATAAGAGGCCTTCAAAGCGCAGTGGGACAGTGTCTGACTATAAATGCAATTGATTGTGGGTTCAATTCCCACTCGGAAAAATGATTATATTTAAATTGTTTTCATTTATCCGCTCTGCTACATACAAAAACTTTAAGCGGAATTTTTGTATTTGTTAATTGAATAAATACTTTGAACAATTTAGTGTTATAGTTTCCAATCATATAGGAGGGTTAAGATTCAATGTTTATATTAGCCTGCAGCTTGGATTGAGCTGTGTAATTTAACAACTTGGATCTAGATAAAGCGTTGAGCCTAACCGCCCTCGTATATTATTGTAGGCTCACCTGTTAATATTATATTTCAAATGACATCTCTATTATCACTTACAATACTACACTGTAAGTTCTAAAATGTTATTATTACATTTTATATGAAAGCTAACGTCTTATCAATGCATTGCATATCTACAAGACGCTGGTTATTTTACTTGCCATTCACCTCACACGCGACAAATATAATATGTATCAATAAATCAAAACAAAAACAAAAAAAAAAGGAAACCTTGAAAGCGACACCTGCATTTGTGTAAACGATTACATTTGTGGGATACTAATAAAAGTTTAAAAATTAAGAATTCATCACATTGCCCGTAACTGTGAATAATGTTGTTATAATGTATATTTGCGACAACGCGTAAAAAAGTTTTTAGATGTGTATAAAATATCTAAAAACTTTATATGTAGAAAGGTATCTATTATAAAACACATTAGAGAAGACGAAGTAAGAAAACTAATTAAAACAGTAGTTAAGTTTGTTCTGTTATGTTTGAGCTTACCCACAAGATTTCTTTAGAGAGATCTTTATCGAACCTACTACATTACCCCCAGCTACGATGCTTAAATGCTCTGGAAATTGTATACAAAGTAACAAGTGTTCTAAATATTTTTAAATAAGATGTAAATTTAAACATTGGGTAGTATCTCGACGCATTACAATATTGGCGTTGGTACATGTTGAAACCTTTGTCACTTTATCAGGATTGGATCAGCGCCTTAGTTTTACGGTAATCGTATTCAGTGTCTTAACACTCCGAGCTATTTACGTTTATTGTTATTTTTAGTAGCTGCATATTAGTTTTTTCCAGCAGAGAGCTGATTATAGGTTCAATTATTTTTCCTCACAGCTAGAGTTAAAGTCCGCTTTATCCCTTTATGAATTGGTCTTTGCAACTTAAGTTGGATATATTTACCTAATGGATTATTTTATGGTTTAAAGCTAGAAGAAATATTCGCATTGCAGAAATTATATATTAACAAGGGTTCATAAATTACAAGAATTATTTTAAGAAATAATATCTTCGTACTTTATTGGCTATATTTTGACTTGATCGTATTTAACATATTTGATTTTTTTACTATTCTGACAAAAATAATTAAGCAGACCCCACTGGTACTCTAAACTGAAACATAATTATTGATGTTGTATCGTAAATTGCACAGATTTTATTGTAATAAGTGCTAAAAATTCATAAGAGCATACTCAAAATCATTCCCCGCCCAGAGACAGCTGTGCTTTTACAGGACATGCTAAGCCTCTATTATAGTACCTTACATAAACACGACGTCCCATAAATATGGACAGAGACGAGCGTCAATTTATTTTTGAAATTAACCTGTCGCATGCACTTACGGCGCCTGCGAAGTAAGTATGCTTTAAATGAATCGCAGCAATTTTCAGATGTCGATGGTAATTTTATGTATTAATTATACAGCCGCCGACGATTATACTTATCATTTGAGTTGTTTTACAGTTATATATGCCACCTGAAGTTTTCAATGCAATTTCTAATTAATTTATTATTATTATTATTTTAATTTGTTGACATCTAATAAACATTAAATTGACTATCAATCGATCGAAAAATATTCGAGATATTTCTTAAAGTTTATTAAGCATTTTGAAAATTACTGCCAACTTGTTTTACTGACGATTCATATATTAAAACTCTAAAATCGTGATTAAATTTATAAGAAGTAAAATAAAGTCAAGGTAAGGGGGTTCAAAGAGGGGGCATACATAGCTCATTGCAAGGGCAGATGTACACTGACACCTGCCCTTCGACAGTGGCCCTCTCATTCTCTCTCTTTCATCCTCCTACATATTTGCTACAAATATCTCTTTCTAGTAGCTAGTTTTATGAATAATTAATTAAATTTATACCAAATCGAGCAAATTATATCTTTTAAAATCCCCGAACGTCTTGCTTTGATATCATCGTCGACCTAAAAATGTAGAATCAGTATTGCTTTTTATGTAACACTGACTCTACCTGAATGCCTTGATTAAGTTAAAATTAATTTTATAGCTTTATTAGCTAAACTAAGTTGCTATGTGATCAGCTGTGAAATCGAATCATTGACACCGACCGCAGGTGTCTCTACTACTATAATTACAAAATATGAAGCTATAAAGGTATATTTCGTACCGTGCTGCGTCGTTGCGTGCGTGGGTCAAATACAAATTGGCCGTATATTTAACACACTTTTAAAGACAAAGAAAATTTATATATTTGCTCCTTTTTTTGCATATTTAAAAATAATGTGATATATTATATTGAATTAAATCATAAAAAATATTTTTTTAAGTTACCCCGTCCAAAAACACACGTAGTTTCTTATTAATGATATTTTTATAAAAAGCCACCCAAAATCGTGTACAAAGAACGCTAAAGAACGTTAAAAATGCGTACAATAACTTTATAATGACGAACCAACATAAAACCGCTATTATTAACTCGACACAAAGCGTTTAAGTAAATATCATAAGCGAAAACGCAAACATTATTATAAACACTACTGGTCAGCGTAGTTTTCAGACGGGCAGGTGCTTGCAGGTCGCACACTTCTTTCATTAAAATTAATACCAAAGTCGCGTGTGCACATTCTTTCTCGATAACGCCTCACCGTAATTAACGTATGGTTTAAAACGAGCAAACTCGTCTGACGCGATGTACCCAACGTCGCGCGCGCGCCACGCGCCTCCACCCGCCGCTTAAGCGCTATGCACACCGGCCGAGGAAACTGTTAGCGTTTTCGCAATATTATTAACTTCGATACAAACATTTATAGAAGAATTGTTGTATCTTGCTTATTTATTTGATAAACTCCAAAGTGGCATTGATTGTAATTATTTATATAAATATATTATTCAATCATAAAGTTAGGGCAACATATAGGTACTAAATATACATAAATGGATTGATACTACTTATATTATATGACTTATATTTTATTTTTAATCGTGTTTTGAATTCAATTTTTTTTTATTTTGATGTATTTCTTATGGATCTAGTATAGGAGGATTCAAACGCTGTTTTAAATCGTTTGCCTTCCGTGTAAGCTGACCATTAACAAATTTCTTTATAACATGAAAGACAACATATCATATCAAGATTGTATGACACAGAGTATCGAGTATGTTTATTGGCAATCAGCGTTCGGACTTTTATTTACGTTCCTTCTTTTTCACCTGCTAACGCTGTTACCGTTTTTAAATGCGTTTTAAAAAGTCAGCCGTTAGTGGTACCTGTATGCGGCGAAACAAAGCTAATTATCTATTTAAGTCGACTTTATCGCTGCAGCTAACAAGGTCTCATAAACGAATAAACTAATTATTGGTAAACAAAAAAAATTTGGAAGAAGACATAAAATTGGGAATTTTCTTAAAAAAAACATTAATTAAAAGGATTACAGAATAAGTCCTTGTAAGCTACGAGATAAATTATACTCTGTGATATCTAAACAGCCTAATTTTGTATAGCCTATACAAACAGTTTATTAAACGTTATTAAAAAAGTTTTATTTATTTACAATATCTATTGTATCAATTTTGTTCCTTTTATCCGTCAACTAAAGGTCTAAGAAGGATTCTTTCAAATTTCGCTTGTCGGTTGTCGACACTCGAATAGCAACACGCCTCCACGCCAGGATATCTGGCAGGATAGGTGTCCAAGTGTCGAAATGTCTTGAGAGTTACTTCCTGTCGACGTCACAATGTCCGACACAGACGTTGGGATCACAAACTGATGCGATACCCAGATAGTCTCTACTGTTTTACAAGCAATCTTGACACCCTATTTGCATTTTGGATACTGAATACAGAGCGTGAGAAATATTCGCATACAACGTGGTTTGTCATTGACACTTGTTTTAGACTTACATGTGAATATTATATCTATTTTTATTAACCTCACATCTTTATATAATATCTAATATTACTAGTAATATTTATTTATACTAAATAAAATTTGACCATAAATTTGAAACTCAGCATTGAATCGTGTTAATGCTTTGATCAATCAATTAAAACCGCGTATTGTGTAGACATATCAAAAATGAAATTCATGCAGTTCACTGGGACTGACTGAGCTAGTCTTTGTAAAAAACCTTTGGTAAAATGCATAACATTCTCTTTACTAATGCTTAATATCACCCTTTGACGGCGCTATGAATAGGAGTCACTCAACAAATCGTTAATCAAATGATATTGGATACGAATCAGGTAGTTTTATTGTGTTTCCGATGCCGGCATCACTATACATAATATGATTTATAGAGCAATATAATTTTTAAATATATAGTTAATGTGGATCTTATTTTTAATGAAACTTGCGACCGGGAGCGAAATAAGCTACCGTACTGCCCAAAGTAACAACGTCTGGGCACGCACTCATAATAAATTTAGCTTATATAAAATATTGTCCGTGTGGCGGTTTCTTTAATAGTATTAATTATACGGTCATAAGAATGAGACATATTTTTGCAAACAATATATATTGCATTATTTTTTAAAGAAAAAGAGCATGGGTGTGGATTTGGCATATATACGAATGTTCATATAATTATGAAGAGATGGTTGGTTATGAGAAATTTTTCAGCTTCACGATTTTTCCCGGAAAGCACTGTATTTAGAAAGAACCTATTGTCAAGACACTCCGTTCTCCACTTTCCGCTTGAAATAGTAAAATTGCGTGTCGATCGGCGGCACTCGCTAACGCCGCACTTTGTCTTCTTACCGAACCTGACAATTGAATATAACTTAAGTACCATCATTCCCCAGACTAGGAATTGAACCCATAGCGATTGCCTCTATTTAGTAATCAATGTACTTGAAGTTCACAGCGATTACGTGATACATCTAAAACAAAAAGGACAATATTTTGGTCGTTGGTTTGATCGGACCTCCGAAAATAAAACATAATACTTAACCCATGAGTAGCATCCGAACAATATTACAATACCATACCATATGTATATTAGTACTATGGAAAAGGCGAATGATATGATATGTCTGAGTTTGTCGTAGCCTGTTCCGCTAGTGATAAATAAGGTGTTAAAATACACTACATGTCTAAAAAAATATTAAATAGCCTTTTATAATGATTCGTTTGATTTATTTATGAATTTAAATGGAACACTATGACGATTAAAAACGGAATAACGGAACGGAATTAATAAATTAATATGTAAAACTTGCCACAAACATTTTCTCAGTTTATTAATTTCTAGTATAGTAATTAATAACTCCAGTAACAGCCGCACTCTTCAATGTCGGTTAGCGTTTAATTAATATTAAATAGGTGGTATGTATGTATGTATGTATTAGTATCGTAATAAGTATTAATAATTATAATTTATAATAACAAAATAAGAAATAATTGAAGTGGCGGTTTGTTATATTTAAATATCCGCTTTTTACGAAATGCATATATATACACAATTAAGACATCAAAATTAAATTTTTAACAAATTTTGTTAGTCTGTTCTTAGCCAGAACGGACAAAAACAAATCTCTGAAACGGCTGGATTGATTTTGATGGGACTTTCACTGACGGATTGCTGATATAGTAGTTTAATAATTTTAGAATACCACGCGGACGAAGGCCCCAGCACAGTTAGTTACATATAAGGGCAATACCCTCCAATAAAAATGATTTCATATAAAAGTATAAAAACAATAATTAATTCATAGGTAAATATTTGTTTCGGATCCCACACCAGTGAAGCATGTCGCATCAGCAGATGACATATTTCCCATAATCATCGTACATCCCTACAGTCCCACGTTTAACATCTCCGTAATTTGTCAAACGTAATTGCTTTACAAGTTATTGTCCAAATAAGTGGCATTCACACGCTCTTATACAATTATCATACTCATTTTACGTTAGTTAAATCAATACATGATTGAATTATAGCTTCTGTGTCTCATTTTATAAAACAATTAGATATAATACAGATATACTACGGTATTTTACTTATTTTTGAGAATTCTAATCTAAGCAATTCTGTTATCAAAATGAGGGCTTAATGCTATTTACATTGTGAACGTCCGTTACAGCGTAATTAGAGTGTATTGATACTAGGTTCTTTCTGGCGTGGAAAAATCGTGGAGCTAAAAATTTCTACCACTCGGGGAATAAAAATTGCCACCCATTGCCAATAGAATAAAAATGAAAAAATATATATATGTCGGCGTTGAGTTACGCCACTAAACACTCAACGTCTCGATTTCGGGCTGAAAGTAGAGAACGAAGTGTACTACTATGCTACGCGGAGGGAAACGTGAAGTTGCATTAATAACATTATTTGCCATATTCTAAAATTCCATGAAAACAAGTATAAATTAATTAAGAAAACAAAACTTTCTACTAACTTTACTATTTTTCAAATGGTGTTCGGAATGTTGTAGTCAAGTTACATATTGGTAAAGGCATTAATTTTATCTTAATTACACAACGGGAGATGAAATGTGGTAATTTATTAAGAAATTAGAAATTATCACAATTAATTTTCATGAGTTGATTGAAAGATAACAATGAAAAGCTTATATATTATGTTTAAACCTAGCTTTAAGCCTAGGAGGAGAATCTGACACAAAGTACAATTGGATGCAGTGTAACAAATTAGTTCAAAATAGAAACTAACATCAGATTGAGGGCAACGTGGCGCAGTGGGACAGCATCTGACTGCAAACTACATTGGTTGTGGGTTCGATCCGTACTCGGAACAATGGGTAAATATATTTTTTTTCCATTTCTCCGCTCTGGCGATAAGACGACACGAGGCGCCTTAACGCAATATCTCGAATTTGGGCAACAAGTAGAGAACGGAGTGTCTTGACATTAGGTTCTATCTGACCATCCTGTTATGCGGGAAAAACCGAAAAAAACCTATATAAAATATATATATTAGACCCACTGACGCGTAAAAATACGCGTTGCCGTAGCAACGTGTTAGTCGTTTTATAGAAAAATACCAAAGACCAGAAAAGTGTATGTGATATATATTCCATTCATTTAATATATTTCTAAAGCATTATTATAAAAAAATATTTGCTTTCTGCACTCTATCTCCATATAAATTGTATGGTGGTAAATTGTATGTCAGTTAAGTGCCAAATTTCATAGTCCAGTAGGATACCGTTAACCGTTTTTACAACTTCATTGTATTAATATTTGATTGGCGAAAAACCTGCAGGTGTATCCTTGTTGTAACTATTAAAAGTACTTCTTTTCTTGAAGTTGAAAGCTTAGCTAACTTAATGAAAATAACATCCAAGATACTACACTAATTAAAGAAATTAAAGTAAAAGATTGTGTCTTTTTATTTTGGGGTCCGACTGAGCGGCGACTTTTGATCGAGTGAACGTAATAAAAAAGCTTTTTACTTTACACTTTAATTATTTAATATTTTTGTCAAAGAACTTCATGCTTATTAAAGTACTTGTGTTCTTTAAAATATAACTATTTGACTATCAGGTGTGTTATATCAGGAGTTTTTAAAAATAGTTGCAAAATAACGAAACATAGAAGTGTATCTTAAATGAAATTTGCCGCACTCTGAGTAAGCAGTCAGTTTGTTCAATAACATAAATATATTTCCGTAGGCATATTGAAACAGTTTAATTACTAACTCAGGCTTACCATAACAAGTAATATTATAATATTTTTTTTATTTATTTCAAATTCAGGCAGAAATTTGTTGTTTCATACGATCAAAACTTCATATGACAAATGTCAGTTGATATATTAGTATATTTCTTAGTGAAGAAAAAGTTGTAAACAAAAATTTCTAAAGTGAACGGCTGATGTTTAGATTTAGTAGAAAAAAATTAATCAATGCTAAACAACTTAGTATGCGAGAATAATGTTTGAATTTTACATGTTAAATGCTATCTTTAATTAATTGGCATTAAAAATCAATAAATTATTAGCCCACATTAAATTAACCAATTGGTATGTAAATAATTCGAGAGGCATAGCGACACGACCCATACGTTCCCAGCTAATCGATATTTGAAAATTTCGAATATGTAAAAAATGTAAGTCTACGTGTATACCAAACAAACATGATTTTATATTGTCAAATTTCTGTTTTTTTAACTAAAAAATGTTAAAGCTTATTTATAATCACCAGAGGCCATCATAGAGAAATGGGACAGCATTTACTCGGAAGAATAATTATGTTTAAATAGTTTTAATTTTTACTACTACTACTACGCTACTTCTCTCTTGTTTTGCAGTAAAAAGAAGTGCCTTGACCGTTTCGTCTCTAGTTTCCCTGCTATACATAGAAAAGCGAGAAACTCCGATTCCGGTACAACAGTAGTGCAAATATGCATATATTCTTATACAAATTTCATAACAAAAACCAATTACCTAAGACAAAGCACGGCGTTGAGTTCTGCCACGCAACACGCTCAACACGCATTTCTCGAAGTCAGGAGGAAAGCTTAAATTGGAGTGTTTTGACACTAGGCTCTCTCTGAGTACCCTGCTATGCGGGAAAAAGCGAAGCTTAAAAAAGTTAAAAAGAATGAAAAACGTTATCCAAAAATACGATACATAACTCGCGAAGCATAGACTAAACTTTGTTTTTTTTATTTCAACATATTTCAACATATATAGTACGTACAGTAAGTAAGCCGAGCCAAGTAAGTTACTTCAATAAAAAAAATACGCAAAATCGAGTGATTACGCCTATTTGTACTATATATTAAAAAACCACCTGTATAACGTTCCAGCTGGTTTGGCATATTTTTATTTTCACTTATTAGTTAAAGGATTGCAGTTTTTATCCTTATAAGTATAAATTTTTGCCTATTGTAAAGGAGAAAATAGGTTTAATTTGTTGCCTATTATTGGAACAATGACCATTTACTGCGTCAGGATATATTGGTGGAGACTAGTAATTTGCTACTGAAGCATGCCGGCAGCCAGGTATTAAGCCTTCTGAAATATATACACACTCGTATATGTGGGACAACAAAAACTGAATATTTTTTTTTTATATGGAATTTTAAAAGTGTATAAGGATAATATATTAGCAACAATAAACTTACGAAGCTCCGATCGAAAACAAATTAATTACCTGTGCTTGTGATGTCTTTTATATGAACCTTGACTTAAACGAATCGGGTATTAAAATATCAGCGTATAATAATTTTTACGAGTTTTTTTTTATGTATATTAGAAATTTTATACAAAAAAAATTGTGGTCATCAAAAATTGGACACGCGTTAGCCTTTCTCTGGCCGCTCCCCTAAGCACGTCGCCAGGTACCCCTGCGTACCAGGGGAAGGGATGATGGAAAATAATAGGGGAAGAGAATTTTAAAATTTATATTTTTTGCAGCCGGCGCAGGTGATATAACGCGTGCGCGTGCGCCGCCGGCTCATTTGTGCGTAAAGCTCCACCGCCATCGCTCGCGCTCGACTTACCAAAGCTCCCACGAAGCCTCCCTTACGCGCAGGCCAGTGCTTTTCCGACCGCCGTGCGGATAGCTTGTGTGCGCTTTACATCGCGACCGGTCGCGTAAATACGCAAAATGTTGCAAGAAATTCAACTAGTCCAAGGTCAGACCAACTACGTAGTTGTCTCACCTGGCTACTCTTCAGCAACTGTAACTAAACCTACAGCTGAAAAACGGATATTGCCAATCGCACCTGCTCCAGAAAAGAATTATGTCACTCACGACTCACCGCCGAATCTACAATATAGGAAAAAGGTGCATTTCAGAACAAATCCATACACAGGACCTCAGGCTGTCTCCATTGCCAGACGTAACGCTCGTGAACGCAATCGTGTAAAACAAGTAAATGACGGATTTAATGCACTTCGCCGACACCTTCCAGCATCAGTTGTCGCTGCTTTGTCTGGTGGAGCTCGACGAGGGTCAGGCAAGAAGCTTAGCAAAGTGGATACATTACGGATGGTTGTCGAATATATAAGATATCTACAGCAATTACTGGACGAAAGCGATGCTGCCTTAGGTATCACACGTGACCAAGAAAACAGAGAAAACATACCTAACACAAATTCTCAAAATATAACGGTAACAGATATGGATGACGGTTTCTTCTATGGAAGCAGTTCACCTTGTTCTGAAAAACCCAATTCCCCTGCGCCTTCAGAATGTTCATCAGGAGTGTCTTCAGCTTATTCAGCCGTTGATAGATATGAAGTGACAACGCAACAGAACCTGGGTCCCATGGATGAAGATGAGCTCCTAGATGTCATTTCATGGTGGCAGCAAAAATAACAATAATGTAAGATTTTTATCTAATATTTTAAATGATTTATAAAAAAATAGTTATAGTTTTGTATATGTTTTTTTTAAATATAACTGTGTACTTTGTTTGTAAATCTATATACAATTAATAGCAAATTTTAACAAGAAAATTATTTTGTTTACAGGTAACCGCGCCACCGCATTAAGTTTGGATCCCTCCGACTTACTATATAATATTATTATAGTGAACACGAAAAGACTCTTGATATTTCTAGTCAAATAGTAGTGCCTTAATTAATTAGGTTTAATAATTTAGTGATTAATATATTATGAAATTGTTCATTAAATTTATGTGATTTTATGGTATTAAGTTTTAGCGATTTCTTAGAATTTTATCCGTTTAGATTTGTTACCTATAAGTGAGTAATTGAGGCTTTATTTTTTCATGATAAAGCCAGTGGAAACAAGATTGTAAATACAAAGTTAGTTATAAGATACTGAATAAATTATTTATTTCATAACGTGTTAATGTTTTATGATTCTTATTGGAAAAAAATTGCTACATGTATGCATCAAGTTTGATCAAAACAAAATAATATAACTATTTACACTAATCTACAGTATTATAAAAAATATTTTATATGAATATAAAATATTTCTATATATAATATAAATTTCAATATGTATTTATTAATTATATGCGCTTTTACTATGTATAATATACTATAAATACATATATATATATATTATATATATACTGTATTACAACAACAATTATTATTTATTTGTATGCAAGCTTAATTTTTACGATGTACAATAATATTAATACAGATAGTACAAAGTAAATTTATTTATATCTATAGCCCTTATATATTACTCTAGGTTAATTTTCAACAATTCTAACCGTCCATTTATATATTTTTTTCCTATTGATCATTTTCATTACTACACTTTCCTCAAAATTCAATAAATATAAATATTAATTAATCCAAATTTGGAATCTAGCTTTATACAACTCGTAAGTTAACGGAAAGAAAGCCTTGTGGTAACAGAGAAAAAACCTTGTCGTAATATACACCGTTCCAGTGTCGGTAATTTAAGAGCGGATTCAAAAACAATTTTAAATATTATCTTCTAAACCTGGGGCTAAGCCTAAGAACTATTGCACTTACATTCAATTACTGTCCCAGTGCACCATTGTCATCCAAAAAAAACAATAAAATCAAAAATCCCTTAATAAATATATTTATAAAAGCCAATGACATTTTATTGTACTTTACATTATACCCGTATTTTACAATAAGAAATTAGTTTTATATGTTTGGATGCAAATAATTCAAATATAATATATATGCTGAAAACTATAGCAGTCTTAAGTTTTTTTCCCTTATATAGTAGTAGGATAAGTAGAGGAAAACTGGTCAAGTCAAGACAATTACCGCTTTTCGTCCGAAATCTGGGTACCGCGTCGTGAATGGCGGAATTCAATGCCACATTTAGTCTACCTATAACAGAAAAAAAATATTAAATATTACAGATTGGTCTCATTTCGCTACGACAATCCCAGCAGTCCCGATCCCAATGTCCCAAAGTTACACATAACTGTCTAAAAAGTCCGCGAGGTGATAATTAAATATTTAGGTCACAAAAACAATTATTATTTACATTGGTCAATATAACAAACACAGTATAAAATAGAACGTGATGAAGCTTGTATCAACAAAACTAACAACCATTTTAGAACCCTTCGAAAAAAAATGTACAACTTGAGTTATAAAAAAATAATTTTATTTTAGATACAGCCAATTATGACCTTGTCTATTTTCTGTCTCCATATAATTGTTATTATACTAAATTAATAATATCAATTGATTATTATTAAGCTTATTATTTTGTTTCTGCAACTTCAACTCTATCGATATTTTATAACAAACCCGATAATGACGAAATGCCTGTAGGAAATCGCTATAAGTGATAGGGCGGCCATTGCACTTTGATTTCGGTATCTAATTATATTGTAAATTGTAGTTATATTTGTCTGTGTAAAATCAAGTGTTATATAAATACAGCAGACTGTTATAATAACTTCTCGTATATTCACACATTTCCATCATGTAGCATAGTGGGCAGAGTAAAGCTAGTGTTAATCCAAACCGAGTATCTACTCGGTTATCCATTTTCTGCCCAATTTGAATATATTGCGTGTTCCGTAAATTATTCTATTAAAAAAAATATAGGTAAAATAGGTAGTAATTAATGACACAATTTACAGTATTCATGAGTACAGTAAGATTTATGACAAAGCTACTTCGTTCAATCTATGATGAGAAACTTCGAGAACATAATCTCTTGACTTCTCCATACATTAATTAGTTAGCACTTTATTTAATTATGTAGCGTGCCAGTTCAGTGACTTATCAGAAACTGTTCAATTTAGAGAGAAAAATTTAAATTATTTAAATAAAGATCCACTTGTATTGCTTTCATCTAAAAAATAAATAAAATTAAAATATTAAAACAAGTAAAGAAGTATATAAGTATGTTTACGAAGAATAATGTCGCATATACCATATTTATTTTTTTACATATAGCAGCAAATTCTATTTCAAATACGGGATATATTATTTTTTCAGCTTCACGCTTTTACCCTCATAGCAGAGAGTGAAACATTAAAATTACGATAATTTCATAGAGTGGAAATTGAACCTACAACCGGACAAGATTACAGTCAGTCGTTTAGACTGCGCCACAATGGCCTAAATGAATTACAATATTTGGCTTTATTTATGGATGCCAATAAAAAGATAAAAAACATAGTTGCAACGCATTTGATGCTGTGTTTTATTAAGATGATTGCTAGATATCGCTTCTATTACCCGTTGCGCATCATAAATCAAAGTTGCCCATATGGCAGAATTAGCGACTAGACGCTACGCCGAAGACATTCCTCAAAAAACCATAAAAAATACCTCACACGAGACCAATCAAACATTATTATACGACAACGATGGGGGTAAACACTATTAATTTATAACCAATGTGGGTGGATAAACTGACATTATTTTTTTTATAAAATATGCAATAACTATAATTTTATACGATCTTTATTAAGCTGCAAACATATTTTAACGACATTGTAAAACATATGTACACTTTTTCGTTTCAATTTACTTCATTTTGTATTTTGTTAAAAATTTATATTTAAATGTTTGTAAAAAAATACTACAAAAAATTGACAAAAATTGTAATGCAGCCTACCTGTTAGTTAATAATGAGTAACTAAATTAAAAGATTAAAACGTATCAATTTTCCAATAATTGCCAACTTATTATGAAACCTGAAAGATCTGAAGCTAGCTGAATATTTTTAATTAAATATATAACTAATTACGTTAAATTTACGATTATTATTGTAACCAATTGCATTCTTTCCAAATATATGGTAATTGAGGCTATCGTGGCGCAGTGAGACAGCTGTATCTGACTACCCGATGGGTTGTATGTTGGATTCCCACTAGGGGGAATGATGATAATTAAATTATCTTCATTCCATAATTCTCAGCCAAACAAAGTGCGACATTAAATTTCGCCACTCAACGGAAAGTGAAGAACGAAATTTCTTGACACTAGATGCTCTCTGACCCTGCTATGCAGGAAAAAGCGTGAAGCTGTAAAAAATATATACGTATTAATAGTTTTTTAAAGTTAGCGGCCTAAGCTAAGATCGAAACTTAGTCACAAACGTTACAGGCAAGATATCTAAAAAATACTGTTGTTGAGATAGACATATTAATTGATTGTAAAAATCTTTCCTCCGATCCGTGTGACCCGCGTTTCTATAAAAACGTTATTGTTTTGATAAAAAATGACATGCCATGGAGGAATCTGATAATAAGCGGGGGCGGAGTCGTAACAAAAGAGAAATTGGTTAACACTACAATACAATACGGGCTGAAGCTTTGATTCGGGTGTAAAATTAAGTTTTCTAACAACCGACGTCCATTGTTTGCTTGTTTATCATAATTTTTTTCATATTTGGCCTGTTTTGTATTTATTTGTTTACGTTCAAGAAATACAGCAGTTTTTATAAATAATCCTAACCGCCAATTAATTTATAACGATTTTAATGTTTATCATTGTGGTGAGTATCCAGTAAATATTTTATAATAAACTAGTTATCGACCGCAGCTTCATTTGCATCGTCTTTATTACCCTTACAATTCTCTCTTTGATAATTTACTGTACTGTAAAACGTGAAAACCAATTTTCACACTTTCCAGTAGGATCTACATGAAGCTTTCTATAATCAGTAAGTTGACCTGTGCCTTGTCGCTTAAACAATAAATAATGGAAAAAGACTTAAGAAATTCTACAATATTATGTAGGTACATTACAGAATTAATTTGATATATAGAAGTAAATCGAATTATTCCTTGACATTAATCAAGAATTGTAGTTGCGTATCTCAGCCGTTTCTTGCGTGGTTCAGTGAAGGCTTTTAGGAAATTTATCTTGCTAATGATGTTTAACGACGTAGCTCCACTCTGCCTTATCACTCGCTGTCGCCTACGGTAGCCAGTGCATATTTATTGAGTCCATTTTAAAAACTAAGCCCTATACAGTGCTATTTAAGATTTAATTTAAATAAAATATTGCAAGATAGCGAAATAGCGGTAGCATTTTCTCATCGGCTGTGCTTTTGTCGCCTTTCATATCTCAATAGTAAATTAATTGACGGATTGTGGTAGCCGTATTGATTACTTAGCTTTTTGTGTGACATGGAAACTCTTTTGTCAGAAATTTTATCGAAAAGATATGGAAGTTCTCATCTCATTTAAGTGAGAGATCATTATAACAATTGTACAGCTTCATTCTCTTTCACAATGAAAGCTGCAAAGTTATAAAATTGTTAATTACAACTGTTTTAGAAACGACGTATTCAATTTAAATGATATATCCATTTGCTTATTTCTTGATGAACGTATACGCGGAGAGTGCTCTAATTGAGTGGAAGATATACTCGGCAATATTCCAATTGAATATTTCGGGAACAAAGGCCGGCAACACGGCTGTCGGCTGCATTAACGCCCTACTACAATAAATCCCTGTGGTCCGTCGCCACGGGGCTAATTACTCTGGATATCGGGTGATATACTGTCTACTTAGGGCCTGTGATGTATGGCTGCACTCAAAGGATTGGACGCCGCACGCCCGCGGCCAACATTCGATGCTACGATTATAATTATGCATGTTTAGGATAACTATCGACGATGCATCGCTAACCTACCAGTGCCTACGGAAGCACTCCTAAATCTGATATACTTTCTAAAACACGCGGCTAAACTAATTTCTATG
Source organism: Podotricha telesiphe (assembly GCA_038994665.1). NCBI lineage: Eukaryota > Metazoa > Arthropoda > Insecta > Lepidoptera > Nymphalidae > Podotricha > Podotricha telesiphe. The sequence continues at coordinate 266,575 of JAOYRR010000252.1, forward strand.
AGACTTTCAATCAAATTTATGTATGTAACAAGCTGTTGTAATATTTTCATAAATTCAATGTACCTACTACAATTTGATTGTTAAATAATACATTAAGTTATGATGAAAAAATAACCTTTTTATTATTGATGTTTCTACAAAACTTCATTTTAATCCTTTACCGTATAACACTAAACAATTAAATATTATGGAAAAATTGATATCGACGAATATGATCTGTAAGAAATGTAACAATAGAGTTGATAAGATCAAAACTCGAGCTTCACTAGACAAATTGTACCCATTCAAAACCAAACTTGTTTACAAAACATGTCATTCTGTAAGAATTACTTTAAATAGTGTTGTGTACTGTGAAATTGATTCTAAGATTTTCTTTGAAAGTAGTGTAAAAGATTTCACGGTGGCTGAATCGTATCTGGAGTCTCAAATCTATAAACTCTAACACCATTTGAACGTTGAAACTTAACTTAACACTTTTAGTATAATATTAGCTTCTTTTAATTCACAAATGAACTCACATAGCAAAATTTATATCCATATTATCTGTGCCATATTATAACTATATATAAAACTATTGTTAAATCAAGACGCTTAAAAGAAATACATTCTATAAGTCTCATATTAGATTACCATTTATAAATATAATGTACGAAATATATAAAATTTTGACACATATATATTTTTTCTGCTTCACCTGTCTTCCCGCATAACAGGGTAAGCAGAGTAACTGGGCAACCTAGTGTTAAGACACACCCTTTTTCACTGTCAGCCGAATCCGAGACATTGCGTATTATTGCGGAACTCAACGCCACGCTTTGACCTGTCAACAAATGTATATAATCATATTTTAATATTCTCTCGAGTGGGAATCGAACCCACAAACATCGTACATACAGCTAGACGCTGTCACATGGATATTGTATATTTTTTTAAAAATTCTGTATCAATATATTGCAAATCGAAATATGACAACGTTGTTTTTCTTTTACCTTCCAATCTAAACCCTACATCTATAATAATGGATCCTTATTTGTAAGTGTAATGCCCATTTCGAGCAGATGTCAAAGGATTGTGGACAAGGTGTCCCGCTCAGGTGCTCAGGCACAAGCCAAAAAATTGAATTGTAAATATGAATGAAAGCTTAAATTACTACTTATATACTTTCTTATTTGATATAGCGAAAATATTTTATTATAAAACTGTAGTAAAAATTATATATAAGGTATATCGCGACGAAAAAACTAATTATATGTAGTGCACAATAACTGAAAGGTTTTATTTTCTTTATGACGGCAAATTAGTTTTTTCATAAACATCGCTATTCTATTGAAACGTATTATTATTTTAATATATCTAGTACCTCTTATTTCTTAGAACATCTACTTAAATAAATTATATAACCCGTTGACCTGTTTTTACACCAGGCATTTCCGTTTGTACAGCTTTCATCTATCCTCGTGCCACTTAAAAGGTGCCGACAAAATCTGCCAATCAATGCATCTTCAAATTTAAACCATCTGTTAGATAGTTAAATAACTATGACAGTTTGCGCAAAAACTTTCTTTTTGCACCCTTTCCATTTGTGCAACTATTATATGCTCTTATTGACGCACGCTACACCAGGTGAAAAACTTTGAAAAATGTAATAATGTCTCTATACAATACTTCTATTCATCATTTAACCAAGAACCAGTCTTAAATAAAGTTATTATTACAATTCGGTTGGCAATATTTTGTTTTAACTTAGCCTAAGTATATCTATCGAACATTTGCAATAAAAAAATATTATATTATCTTGAACGTATAATTTTGTCACATCTTACTAATGTTAGGGGGGAGCAATGAATTCTTGTAATATTTTAATATCAATATATGCTAAGCCGTTCTAAGCGTACTAAAATCAACACTTAGCTAAGTTTATAGCATCATCAACTAAGTTGGACGTTCACATACAGATTTAAACATTTATTTAAAATTTATACCTTCCTAATATTACGTAAGTAAAATTTAAATGATAATAAAAGGAACGTAAAGCAAACAAGTGGCAAAGTCCAAATATTTTACGGCGGACGTTAACACTGGTGTTAACGAGAGTCGCCTCAATAAATGTTTTGTGAACGAGCATAAATCTTTTTGACTATAATCAAGAAGAGACACTTCAATAAGGTCACATAAAAATGTGTGATAATAATAAGATGCTAGAAAATGTGTATTTAAAAAAAAAGCTTTACAAAAAATCGCTTTTAAATGAGGATGGGATAGCTAATATTTATAGCTATAAATCAAAATCAACAAATTCTTTGAGCTTCCCGCTTTTTCCAGTAGGCAGAGAGAACCTAGTGTAAAACTTTGTTCCTTTGTCTTACGAAAGGGGAGAAATGAAAAAAACATTCCACCGAGTGGGGAACCCAAAATGCCTGGCCGCTGGCCCATTGCGCCAAGACGGCCTTCAATTTCTTATATTTTTTTCATATCGTTGCATTGCAAATCTTTTAAACCCTTGCGGTCAGCGTCCTAATGCCGTTTCCGTGTTTGGGATATGACAATTCCCTTATCGTTAATAGAATTCCTGAATAGATACGGATAAAAATACTTGTAACAGGGTCGTCGTGGCGCAGTTACAAGTATGTATGCACAGTATGTTGTATGTTCATATACTTATAATATATAATAGGTATAGCTGTTTCGAAATGCGAAAATTCATCCCCTAATATAATCAAAAAATTACTTTATTTTATATCCAAGGTACATTTATTTATTTTCAATAGATCCATCATTTTCTTATAATTTAAGAAGATTCTTAATTCAAATTTGTTTAATTTATTGATATATTCCTTTTAAATGAAAATGTGTTAAGGGTTTTGTGTAGCTATCTAAAAATTTTAAATTTTAATGATTTCAAAGTGTAAAAATTGCGATAAAAGCTAGGTATCGTCTCAGCTTAAGTGGCCGATAAGGTCCGTAAGGAAGAAAAGTTGTTTTTTTAATTAACACATAAAGGCAAGATATCTTAATCTCTTTGGCGCCAATTCCTGAGAGAGCTTACCCCTTGATAAAAGTCTCGACGGCTTTATCAAATATAACCGTAGGGCATTCCTATGGAGCAGGATATATAATGCAAAAAATCCATCGGTTTCTCTTTAATTACTGATTTTAATTTTATAGTATAAACTGGACCACCCCAGTGCCCCGTTACTTTGTAAATATACGTTATGAGATATTAATAGCGAAATTAAAGTACCATAGATATCAACAGAAGGATCAAATATTTGCACTTTGTTTTATTTTAGGCTTTTTTTTACTTTCAATTTAGATATAGCGTATGTATATAGCGGAATCTAACGCTGTTGTTTATCTTACAAGGCTATAGAAATAAAATTAATTTGAATGTAAACTTCCCCACGTTTGGGAATTGAGTCTTTAACCATTGCGTGTTCACCCACCCACTGCGCCATAACATTTACTTTAGTAAATTCTACTTAACTTTACTTTAGTAATATGTAAAAAGACCTTAAATTCACACCAGTAATTGATATAACAATCACACATATCATGATAATTGTATGATTTTTCAATATAATTCCACTGTCTTTCAGATGCAATTGCACACAAGTGTGTATCTATGCTATAAATAAACATATGTATATATTCAATTTTGTACAAAGAAAATTGAGGCTAAGAATTTTAATTAACGTATTTTTTAAATTAGCTTAAACAACTAAAAGCTTCAATCTTGTCATAGGTTTTTCACGATAACAAAATTACGCATAATTTAACAGTATTAGTTTAAAACAATTATCAAAACTATCGAGGCTTACCTTGTAGATTGAAACTGTATAATAAGATGGTACGACGTGGGAATTCGTTCTGGCGATCGCTGCACAGCTCGCAATAAATCACGAAATACAAGATTTATATTACGAGTAAATTATGTATCATTGTATGTGGTCAAAAGAAAATAATTTTATCTTCATATCATGTTATTATAATATTCATACTGAAAGGTCGTTTTTGTTGTTTTTACTCCACGCTTTGTGTCACATAGCATTCTCCCTTCACTTTCCAACGGAAATCGAGACTTGTCTAATCAGAGAATATAATTATTCACCCAAGTGGGTATCGCACCAAAAACTAATAGCGTTTACACTCAGACACTATATAATTATAAGGCATAAGCCATGGATAATGGTGATACGGCATGAGGCATTAAAGAATAGATATTATATCCCAATTATATAACACCATAAGCACAGCACGAATGATTCCGCAAAGTTAAACACATCCAGAAACCTTAGACAATATTATATCTGTACTCCGTAATACTACAAATTAGTATTAATTACTAACCATTATAACGCTATCGTTATAATAAAAATATACAATCGTTTTTGTTTTTATTATTAGGTCCGATATAGTTTAATTATTTACTTACGCAAATTTGATTTACATTTGTTCTATGTACACAAAATTATCTATGTACCTAAATAATAATTATAATTCTATATATAGCAAGGGAACTAGAAAAGCAAGTAGAAATTCGATAAGCGGTGGCCACAGCACGGCGGGCCACTGTTTAATCCATAATTAAATTATTTTTTGCTCAGGGTTCTTTATCAGAAATCTTCGCTATCTTATGAATTTCTTTCTCATGGTTTATCTTAAAAATCCGTCTAATCTGTGTCCAAAACTTTTGGTAGTATTCAGGATAAATTTGCATCTAATTAAATATATTAGAATTTCATATTTTGTGGTACACCGTATCAAATGACTTAGATCGTTTATTATAGATGAAAGCATATTAAACATTTTGCCTACTATAATTTTTTTTTAATACGTTTTTTATTTATTTAATATGTCTTGGTAAAAATTAATGACATGTTCACAACTCGCTTACAGAAAATGCTATTGATAATTTACCCACTTACTATAGCGCTTGGTCGTAAATTAATTAATTCGAAAACATGCAATTATTCCTTGAATCAAGATATAATAAAAGCTTCATGTGTCTTATATAATATCCGTAAATATCTAAACACACAATGTTTATGTTTTAATAACAATAATATATTATTCTCAAATGGATGAATCATCTTATAAGTCATGTGTAATGCATATCTGCATTACACATGACTTATAAGATGATTGAGTATCTATTTTTATAGACAATATTTTTTTTGTTTTAAATACCTGTTTATAATTAATTGAATTGAGATAACTTCTCAATCACTCACTAAATACGGAATTTGCTTAAATTAGTTAAAGATAATCTTTAACTTTATATTGAAACACTTATTATTTATAACTAATAACTAATACATTCAATATTAAACATGTTTTTTATAAAATTTAAATATTAAAGTAAAAATTTCAAATGTTCAGCGCTGTAAGTATTGACCTTATGCCTTCGGCTACCACTAACCGCCCAGGAAGCGCAACTCAACGTGCGAATAAGAAATAAATTCCCTGGCAAGCGTAACAAAGGTGAAGCAAAAGGAAGCATTTTACCCTTCGGCGTTTTTCAACTACAACTTGTATTCGTAAAAATCAAGGCAAAAATATAAGTTTGAAGAAATGAATCTTCGAAACAATGTACCTAATTCATATTTTTAACTTCACATATTTAGTAGAAGTAGACTGAAATAACTAGTGTTCAGATATTTTATTCCGGTAAGCCGACGCGACGCTTTTTTATCATTTTTTTTTCATATCATTTCAGTAACAATCATACAGCCATACGCTCGTACATCTCAACTACAACACAATATATAATTTCGTTTATCTTGAAATCCATAATCTTATTTACAGACATTTTTCAACTATACCATGGTATTGAGGTAAGTACAAGATTGAATCTTGTTATTACCTTAATATTGGTAATTTTGAAACAAAATTTAGTTGATGCCCGCAACTCCGTTTGCATTGGCTTTATGAATACTACTTCCATATTAACTTTGAAACAAAGTTGTATAAAACTTCTTTAAGGTGGAAATTTTCTTGTCTCTAAGATTTTCCTTTCAGTGGCATCGAACCCGAAAAAAACCCAAAAAAGTTACATTGAAATCCATCCTGTATTTACGAAGCTGTGCGCGTACAAACAGACAAACAGACAGATGATAGATAAAAAAATTCTATAATCATATTATATTATTGTTTATTAATATCCCTAAATTAGTTTTCGTAAATTTATTCCAATGTATATACAACAAAAATATTCGCTATTCTTTTTTAAGATTCATGTTTAATATAACATTCAAGATATTTTAAACCTTATTAACTGTTAACCATTTGAAGTCCCGTTTACATATAATTCCAATTAACAAAACTGGTTAACTAATAAATCAGTGTAGACTGGACTGCCCGATGTGTAGTGACATTGGTTTAGGTGGAAGCAATTTGTCTTACATCGAAAGATAGGATCAAAATATTCCTTCACACCTTTATTGACCCTTAGTCTAAATCTATGAAACATATTTCTGTTGGAGGAAATACATTTCAAAGCCTTGAAAATTTGAACCTTTAAAAATTTTTGCTCCATTTCCAAAGAGCTATACAAACATTGTATTAAGCTTTTATATATTTTTTTCGTTTAATAATAAAAAAATCTCTAATAATATTGTTTATTTATTTACTGCAGTTTATCTTAAGATGAAGCCAATAAATCTAAATACTTATTATACTTTAAAGAATTACATTAGAAATTATATATACTTTAGGTACGCAGTACATAGCAGAATATTCTAAACTATATTATAATACAAAATAAAACTTAGTGAAATGTTTAAAAATAATTAAACAATATAAAGTCAAATAAGAAGTATACTTTAAAGTAACTCTTTATACATATATACAAATACAATTATTACCCTGGAATTCAACCGTGAGAGCTTATTGAAAGAAATTATTTCATACTAAATAATTCAAAGCGCAGTAATTCATCAATTTATAGCAACTTGTTAGGATACTAACTCTAAAAGTGTTACTCAAACAGCGATAAAACCCCGATAACCAAACATCGTCAGTACAATCGACGACATACTTTTTCATGCTCATTCAGCTTTTGTACACGAGGTGTTAAATTGTTCTCAAGATAAAATCTTCGCCACAATAAGAAGCTCTTACTGTACTTTTTTATTTATTATTTCTTTTACTTTAATGCAACAGCTGGGAACAATTTGTACATTTAAATATGAAAACATTGATGATAAATTTAGAAAAACGCCGTGTTATTCAATAATATTTTAATTATAACCTGTGGCTTTTATGATACATACGTTATAAGTTAATACTAAGTGATTCTTGATTTTTTTGGTAATGCTAAGTACTTGCTAATCCATCTTTCTCTAGATTAATACAGGATGTAATTTTTGTGAGAAAAAAGAAACAACGCTGCATTTTAGAAACAACAAAAATATATTTAAAATATATATAGTATAAATTTGAGTTCCTATACACGATATGCACACATCCAAATATTTTTGTATAGAGACAAACATAACCATTATACGTACAATAAAAAATAAAATGTATATTACCAAAATTATGGTATATTTAAAACATTTTTAGTACACACGACAAATAAAACTTTGTTACGAACGCTGGACCTTTCCCGTTTACTAACGCCCGCGGTCACAAACTAATGAGCACTTGAACACACATGAAATCGCTTCCAATATTTCTACATGATGGTTACCGAAATTGGTACATTGACGTTAATAATTGGCCCAGCGCCCACTGACCTGGTCGCAATAATCATTTTCAATTTTAATAAGCATAATTGCAATTTTCATTGAAGTAGCAAGTCCCAAGTCGGAAGCAACAGAGTATTCTATTATGCATTTGACAAAAAGTGTTTGTATTTTGTACATAGTAGCATTAGGAAGTGTAGATATAATATTTTCTCTTCCTGTTTGGCAAGCAAGTAGATTTTTGGAGAGTAGTTTTTGCATTGTTCGCACACATCCGTGGGAGCGGCTACCTGGCCCCTGCGGCGTAATTTCTTATAAATCGACATCGAGTGAGATATTCAGAGACGCGGCGTTTTTCCCGCTGCGAGAGCGCGGGACGGGAGCGGGGCGCAGGCCCGCCGGCCGCACAAAAGTCGCACACAATAGCGCACTGATCTAGATTAGTGACGCGCATTGTGTCCCCAAAGGGTTACCTTTGTGCACCGCACAAACCATGCGTCCGCGCATAATGAGAATAACCCGCAAACATCTCGATACAGAATTCGCACGGATTCTATGAATTTCTAAAGAAAATAAATATAACTTCTGACAGCGCACCACGCATCGATGCTATCTTTATTTGTCATTTGTAAACTCTAAATACAGATATGAAATAACAATAAGCCCTCGATTGTGTTGTATTTTATACTTTCAATAGAATTATTGTTACAATTCTTTGAATATTTTTACCATCCTTTCCTAAGGCGATGCGATAGTAATAATTAATTTTCATTTGGAGCACAACTAATAATCATACTTTTAACTTAATTAGGGGATATGACGTGATGCTGTAATGAATAGAATAAAATTCTGAAATTTGAAATATTCTAATAGTTTCTAATGACTTGATAAGACAACCGACAATTAAGCAGTTTTGATGACCTTACGAGATGTGATAATTATTATTTACCAGATGAGCTTAAAGGGTAAATATTTTTTGTGTATTTTGAACGAAACTAAAATTTAAATTATGTTAAAAAAAACCTGCTAAGTCATGGATGGCTACACGATAAAAAATAAAAATTTACATACAAAAAGACATCACTGTCCGCTTAAATCTACTAAAAGAGTAGTCAAAATATTTTATGGATGTGAATGTTAACACTTTTGTCATTCCAGATCACCCACACGAAACACAAAGGACACCGATGTAAATCTTTTCTTTAATACACCGCTAAAATTGTTGGGTTTCGTTCATATATAATACAGATATTAAGATACAGATATGATTTATGCTATAAATTTATTTTACAGCTCCATTCATGCTCACACTAAATTTGAAAATTTTGTCGTGTATTTGATAGAAATTAAAATATTCTGAGAACGTTTTTGTATAGCACCTGACCGCTGTCATAGTTAATTGTTAAACGCAAGCTAAAAAAAGGATAGTTTTGGTACCTTTTTTCAGCATCCATCAGAGGACAAAAATTGGGGCGATTTGTCTTACAAGTTTATTCCTTATTTTTTCGCATTCAATAGTAACACCTTCTGGTTTTTTTATGTCATCCCTTTAGTGTTGTGGTCATTATTATAGTCTGTTTTATTGATAGGGTAAAAAGATATATAAGTCCTTAATACACACAAATTGTGCCCTCCCTAAATCAATGGTCCATTCAGGATGTATACGACACTCTTTTATTGATGAGAACAGTCATTCTGAAAGCAGTGAGGTGACCACTTACGTATAAGATATAAGCTTCACACAACACTTTGTCTTGTTTTACAAAATTGTAATAGTCTTGCGAGCATTGTTGTGTAGCCTATATCTAATTAGATAAAGTGATTTAATTAAAAACCCATTCCCGCTTTTGGGTGGTAAAGATTTAGATAACACTATCATTAATTGTTTTTTTGAATAATTTAGGTTCTTGAAGTAAAAAGTAAAAACAGTTTAAATAAAGTAAGTTTATCGAAACTGTATGACGAGCAATGACGAGCAAAAAACTAGCGGAAGAGGATGGGACCATCCAATATTAGTTTTATATCTGTCAAAAAAACCTGACACTTGAGAGCGATCGTCGATCGGAATAAGAATAATGGGAGCCTTTAAAAATCGAGAATTATTTACAAACCCTTTCTGTAAGTAGAGCACCTGATGCGGTGCCCTTTCGCGTAATTCGTGGGAAACTTTACTTTACTATCGTCGTGTTTTAACTTCATACGTGCGATTTTTCCTGATATTAAAATATATCAATTTTAAGAACTATTTTAAACTAAAAATAATTTTACTTTAAATATGAAAAGAAAGACACATTTTAAAAATATATTTCATAAAAAAGACATATTTAGAAAACGTATAACAATTTGAACGCAGCGCGATTTGAACCCGCGCCTCTTGAAAACCGTTCAAGCGCTCTGACCAAGCGCTAAGCCATACGTTCTACCTCCAAATATTAGAATCTCAACGTAGCTGGAGCTAGAACGCATGGCTTAGCGGTCAGAGTTCATATTTTTATACGTTTTCTAAATATGCATTTTTCAATTTCCTTAGTGTGCGAATAACACTTTAAAAAAAAATGTTAAAAATTAAATAAATTTCATATTAATGATACGATTTATTTTATATAACCATAATTAAATACTTATTAAAACAATACATTTTTAAACAATATTGTTATCATATTGTTGAAAGTGCATTACGCGTGCAAAGCAATGTTCAGTGCGAGTTCAAAACCTGCTATTAGACAGTCACGTCCTGAATATTACTGAATAGGTAAGTTGCTGCTAATAGAAGTATATCGTAATGTAAAGGACTTTAAGTTAATTTTAAATTGATCTTATTACATTGGTATCGCAAATACCCGCATTGTCGCTGACTGACATGCGCCAACGCATATCTTGATAATATTATCACTACACTTGACTCGTTTTGTTATGTAAGTAACTTAAATTTTACGATAGTATTAAGGAACGGTAATGCTATTTTATTTAAAGCGAGCACTTTTATAAGGCACAAACGAAATTAATGAGCACCTTTGCGACGCCGTTGACGTGAGGTGGTAAAAAAATACTCTACAAAATGATTTTGAGTTTAATTTCTATTTAGTTAAAGCTTTAATTTCAAAGGCATTTCAACAATCCAGTTTACATATGGACCAAAACTTAAAAGTTTTAAACACCAAGTGCATACATTGACGCATTAAATTCATATATCTTTTAAATTTTCTACTTATTAAATTCAGCTTTTTAAGTCTGAAGCTCATTCTTGTTGGAAAGTGTAAAATATAATTTATATGATTTATTTGAAGTTTAAGCTTCAGCTAAGAGCGAATGAAATATAAAACAATGAATTTTATGTGTAATTGTATGAATTTTAAATTCAGAAAACTTTATTAGATGCGACAAGTGAATTTACATTTCAAATCCTATATACTTTTACTGGCTACAACGCAAAATGCGATGTGAGATTCAACATCTACTATAAGTGTCACAAAATTGTATAAAGTGTAAAATAATTTTAATATTTACGATCAATATAAAATTAAGGTATACCCAACCACATTAAGCCACTGCCCATCTAACAGACTATCAAAACGTATATTTATTCATGAATTGGAATAATTATTTTGTCACCTACATAAGTGCCTAATGCCACGGAAGCTATATCGTTTCATAATTTGAACGCTGTCATAACAACGGATACAGGCCATTTAAGCTTATTTCGCCTAATTGAATCCTAGAGCATTAAGCCTCTCCTTTATGGGAATCACGCCGACGACTTAAGGATCGAGCACTCAACTGTCTCCTGGGGTATTATGTTTTTTATATAATAAATCAAGATCAGAATTTAAGCGATTCGTGTTTGATGATTTTATTTGTATATTAAGCCTTATAGGGAAGGCATATTGAAATTAACATTTAAAAGTTGATATATAAAATAAGAATATTCATTGAAATGGAAAGATAACGACATTGTCAACTTTAACTAGATGTCCTTACAATGTTTCATGACAAATGACGGCGCCGCCTCGATTTGTAGGCAAATGGCAGAGTACAAGCACGTCTACTATGAATTTAACTGGATATTATTATCGGTTTAATTTTTTTATTGTGATATGTTTTGATAAGTTCTAGCAATAATTTAATAACAATTTATACGTAAATACCATTGAATTTATTAAGCAGTTATTATTAGTTTGTATTTGTGTATTTATATGCCTATTTTCAGAATAGATTATGAAATTCTATAACCATTGTACAATTTGTATGCTCTTTTTCCATATAAAACTATATAAATTAGCTTTATAAATAATTTCATGCTACAATTATATGTATGTGGGACCATTGTTGTATAAAGACTCACACACACAATCACACTATCGGCTTCTTTATATCGGGAAAGATAAAAACGTTCGGAAGTAGCTATCAGCATAACTGCCAAGTAGTTAATTGAAACAGCTTAAAATATTTTTAATTTTAAAGTTCGCTTACAAAAGCACAGACAGCCATCTTTTGAAATTGTAAAAATGTAACCACAAGCAACAAAACAGACGAGGCAGTGCAAAAAGTGCCTAAAGTGCAATAAGTGTTAGTTATTTGACGTCGTTCGTGCGGAAATGATTCTCAAATTGCACATCGGAAAGCATCTTCCTATTACACAACTTAGAGTAATTTTTGTTAGACGCTTATTATTTTTCACTATTAATATTTGTTCGTTTATTTAAATAAATCATAGTTCACAAATCGTATCGCATATCTTTCTCCATTCATAGTGTAAACTGAAACACAATACTTTGTAAGGTGCGGTCAAGTGACCGCATTTACTCTTTAATTATAATCGATAATTGGATTTCGCAGCAGTTTCTAGTCATGGACAGATGTGTAACACTTTTTAGAATAATATAATTTCACATTCTAAGTAATAGAACAATGAATGCTTCACGCAAAGTAAATTGATTTTGGAATGTTTAATTGAATTGTTTTTGGAAAATACTGAGACTGTAGTGGAGCACGGGGACAGCGTCGGACTGTAAATAAAAAATTGTGGGTTCAATTCCTACTCGGGGAAATGATTATATATCAAAATATTTCCATTTCTCCGCTGCCCAGAGCTGAGAACACAGTGGCTTGAAACTAGGTCCTTCCTACCTGGCCTGCTATGCAAGATAAAGCGTGAAACAGCTTTTAAAATTCTGTGATTGTGAAACAAAGCTAAAATCGGCTTCACGCTTTATCCCGTATAGCAGTGCCGGAATCAAAATAATTTAAGTATTATACCCCCGACTGGGGATCGAACAGACAATTATCAAACGCACACGCAACCAACAACCAACACAGACGCTGTTCCACTGTGCCACTATAGCCTTTAAATAAAAATTAATTGATATTTTTACTTAATTACTTAAATGAAATATAATTAGTACTTAAAATAATCTGTATGACAAATTAAATCCATCCAAAATCACTGTCGATTAATATTTTCATACATATAACACCATTTTTGTTTGTTTGCAACCCTACAAACATATGAGTAAAGCTAGCTAGCTATACTACCTGCCCTGCAAGAGTACCTAGCTAGGTAGAGAAAGAAAAGAAACTTATTCAATGAGCCACGCTTCGCCCAACGTGACCTTACGCAATATTACACGCGGATCCCGGGGCGGTGGCGGCGGAGGATGTCGGTATCCGACAATTATTTATGTAGCGATATACAAGATATCTTACTTGTACTCGTTGGTAAGTAAATGTTATATGATTTATGTTATACGTATTAAAAATACGACATTTTATATACGACATAGTACATACCTAAATGTTAATAGGCATTTGCGAGCGTCAAACACTTTTTACATTATTAGAACGGAGAAGCAAGCATTTGGCATAGTTTTAAAGTTTGTACAAAAGTAAAACGCAAAAAGCTTATTTTGCATAACCGTTTTTAACTAGTACTTTACAATAACTAAAATATAACACAGTGCTTACTGTTTGACATATATATGTACAATTTTGTATAAGGTGACTATGGCAACGCGTATTTTACCTAACTGAAAGCAACAAAAAAAATAATTATGATTCTCATTAATAATATTAACATTAATAATAATATGTATGTAGAAATATACATAAGCACTTATATAATTGTTCTCTTATATCTGTTCAAATATACAATTAAATAAAAAAAATACCTTAGATCAAACTTACAAAGTAGCAAGATACAAACAATATCTTTCAGAAATGATATAAAATGATAATACTATAAATCATGTAAGGAGACGAGGCGGAGGCCATAAAGCATTTGCATAAACGACGGTGCTTGTCTGTGGTTGTCATTTAATTATATTTATGCGGAACTACCACGAACGTATCAATTTCAAATCTGAGGATTATACTCGTTTGAAATTTTTTGGTTTACTAAGTTTTAATACTAATAAGCTTTTAAATAGCTGATTCACTTTCTTGTGCAATATTTCAAATTACTCGAGAGAAAAATATAACCTTACATGGGATGAGAAAGTGCGGTGTTGAGTTGCGCCACTCAACACGCAATGTCTTGATTTTGGACGGATAGTGAAGAACGGAGTGTTTTGACATTACGTTCCCTCTGACGGGAAAGACGTTAAGCTGAAAAAAAAAGGCAGCTATAATTATATGCATATTTAACTAAAAGATCGATTCTTTATATTATTTTTGTTATTGTAATTTATTTCTAAGGCAATGGCTTGTTGAAACAAAACTTTTACTCACTTTACTTACATAATAAAATTTTGTTTCATGCCAATTAGTCTTGTTATTCACAAAGTCTTCTCTGCTAAAATTAATGCGTAAAAATAATTAAAATTTCACAAGTGAATTAGTCTATTGAAAAGCTCCTAACACAATAAGCTCCAACAATAGCATTAAGAGATACTAGTCAAGTGAAATTCACAAACAAAGAGCAACAATAAAAACACAATTGCATTTAAATCTACGATTAGCTCTCCACATTAATCTTAGCAATTCAATTATAATTGAGCTTTATTGACAACTTACGGAAACTTATCGTTAAGAATTTAATGAATATGACGAAGAAGACTTTAAGGCCGTTGTGGCGTAGGGTGATAGCTTCTGACTATATATGCGATGGTTGTGGGTTCGATTCTCATATAGGCGAATAATTATGCTTTAAATTATTTTCATTTCTCCGCTTTGGTGATAAGACAAAGCACGGCGATGACTTCCGTCTTCCAACACGCTTCCAGCATGTCTCGGATTCGGACGGAAAATGGAGTGTTTTTACATAAATAAAATACATTTATACATTAGAATCTATTGTAGTGGTTTATATAAAAGTAATCCAATTGTGCTTAATATTAACCGTTTACATTCGGCAAAAATCACGAACAGAACAAAGCTCACGTGCGCTACGTAATAAGATTATACACAAAGCGAAATGAATTGAACACGATAAACTTAAATTTAACAGTTTCCGGAATTCACTAAACGATACTTTTTGCTTTAAGCTTTTGTACAATGGGCAAACAGGAAGCGTTCAAGTGGGAAATAAATATGAAATTTAATACATTTCAACTAATCTTCAGAACTTCATAGAGAAACACGCTTACGGCAATAAATCGCTTTCGTTTACATTAAAGCTATCAATAAAGTCAGTATACGTTACATTAATTAGTTAGGTTTTCTAACAGAATCGACAATAATCGTAAACTTCAATCTGCGATACCAAATAATCTGCATAAACACACACGGATTTCAAAAACACCAAGCCTCGATCTACTTGACATAAGTTAATTACTTCTTTTGATCTCATACTTTTAAAAGCCTTAATGGCCTTTTTTATTTTTCTTTAGAATAGTTTTACTATTTTTAGCTTGCAGCGTGCGTGGGTTCAAATAAGCACGTCACTATGATGGTATTTTACAAACAAGGTGTTTATCTAGTTTTTTACTTACGCATCTACACGCATACCTCTTATTTCGCAAAATAGCTATTAAAATATATAGATATATATAAAGCTAGTAAAATAACGATATTTTACTAACTTTGTATATATTATATATATTGTCTAAATCTACGAAGATTTAGACATTCTGTATGGTGCCAGAAATACTTTCGTATGACCAATTGAGAAATATTTGATTATATACACGCAATATTTCTAAATTTCATCTCTATTGTGCTAAAGGGATTATTTATGTTTAAATTATTTTCATCCCTCCAGTTTGTATAGTAAACAAAATGCAGTTTTGGATTACGCAAATAAACATGTAATGTCTGTAAAATGTGTCAAAAGTAGAATGAAGTAGAAGGAACGATATATCTGAAACTAGATTCTCTATAGATAGAAAAAAATTGTGATATGTTTTTGTTTCCAATTTAATTATGTTGCGAGTTAACTTTTAGAGGTTGAAATTATATGTAAATTTAAATATTACAGCCTTTTAACTACACCAATTGTATATCCTTCAAAGGATATAATTCTTACTAATAGCTTACTAAACTCCTTTTTATTAGTATCATGATTAAGAGACAAGTGATAATTCTGCAATGATGAAATTTGAAAATATATTTTTAACATTTTTAAAGCCTTAATCACACACTTAGGAAATTGAAAAATATATTTTTAGATATTTTTATATTTTTAGATATTTTTATATTTTTAGATCTCTCTACAGTGATGCTAACTACAAAAACAGTAATTGTAATAAGCGTATAAGAATTTCGACGCAGCTGGATCTAGAACGCATGGCTTCCAAGAGGCGCGGGTTCGAATCCCGCTGAGTTGTCATTTTTATACGCTTTCTAAGAATATGGTTTTCAATTACTTTAGTGTGTGATTAACACTTTAGAAAATGTTAAATATATTTAATAAATAGCATTCTCTCTCGCCAAAAAGATTGTTTCCAGAATAATCTTAGGGTAGCAGAAATTTGTAAAAATCTCTTTACAGAGATGCTAACAACAAAAATAAATTGTAATAACCGTATAAGAATTTCGACGCAGCCGGATGTAGAACGCATGGCTTAGCGGTCAGAGCGTTTGGCCGGTTTCCAAGAGGCGTGGGTTCGAATCCTGCTGCCCGTTCAAATTTTTATACGCTTCCTAAATTTATGTTTTTTTGAAATTATCTGTTTTATAAAGTGTATGAATAAAACTTTAAAATATTATTAAACTTGTGTTAACAAGTACATATTTATATAATGATGGAGCACCTTCTACACGCGTCACAGCAATATGTCGCGAACATAATGATAAAGGATGGTGGTAGATATAATTCGATACCAAACTTCTTTGTCGCTTTATCTGCGCTGTATTCGCACATGTAAATGCATTTAGCTTCCATTTCTTATCTCAGTGAACACCATTAATCTTGTATAACAATGTCCCGCGTGTAAAATCTGCGACTTAATCAACAGCTCTCGGGTATAATTTCAACACAATTTCGATCCCGACATCATTCGATATCGCAAAACTATAAAGACAAAAAGATTTATATCTGATTTTAATCAAGCCGCAGCACAATTTACTTAAAGGGCTTCCTACATTTTTATTTGCAAAGTTGTCGTGTTCTTATGATTAAAATATACAAATAATCAAAACAAAATAAACAAATAGTTTGACTGAGTTCTTGAAAAATATGCGTAGGCTAATATTTAATTGTTTTTTTTTAAGAAATAATACAAAATTATATATTTATTAGTTTCAAATTAAATTTCTAGCAATTTACTTCTCATAAAAATACTTGGATTACGGAGTGTCTTGAAATTAGACTCTGTCTGACTGCACTGCTATGCTGGAACAAAACGTGAAGCTGTACAAGTCAAATTTATGTAAAAATCTGCCACTAAGTACAGTATATTTTAACAAATGCATGAAAACAAAATAACCTGTGCTTAATTTAATATCTCTTAATGATGAGTACCTGCAAAATTGTAAGAATTGACTACAATCATCTATTAATATGAGTATATGTTAATGTTATAGAGGTGTCTGATATAAGTGTAACATTTTTATAATGTATTCATAAATAAATAGCATGCGCTGTTCAAAACCAGAAATGCAATCAAAATGCCTATACCTATATAATAGATGAAAATTTCATTTAAAAACTTCCGGCTAATCATGCTATAATTGCTCACAAATGTTGCGCATACGTTTCATCTCTTTTAATTACTAAAATGTATCAAATCAAGAGCAAGCCACGTGGAATTAATAAGCACGTCTACTATGTATAAAAAGTTATAACCGTTGCGGTTTTGTGGTAAATATTTAACTTCTGATTATGATAGTGTGTTATTTTTTTTAATCTTGTATATGTAATCCAATTGATTATTATTGAGTTTAAATATTTGAAAAATTGAAAATGAGTTATGGGCTTTTAAATTATGAAAGTTTTGATTGATGAAAAAAATGTTTATGATTAAACCATATTTCATTGTAATAAGTCATATTATTTTGAATAAAACATATTGAGTATTAAATAAAAAATGAAAAGTTTTAGTAGGAAATAGTTTTATTATTTTATTTATAATGTTGTATATTTACATAATATAATTTCTTTGATATATTATTGTCACAGCCATAAATAATTAGTTTTTAATTTAATATTTTACACTAATAGGAATATTTACATTTTTTTACAACAGTTATTGACTAGACAAGTGTAATACAATAAAATTCAACTACTTTTGCTGCCACCAAGTAATAGCGTCTAATAGCTCGTTGTCACCAACCGACGTCACTTCCGGGTAGTAATTGTTTGGACAATATCCGTTATTTGCTGAATAGCTTGAGGACACTCCTGAAGAACACTCCGAATTAGCTGGAGAAGGTACGGAATCAGAATAAGGTGAATTCCGTCCACCGAAAATCCCTTCGTCGATATCATAATGTATAGATGTTTCCATTGAAATTTCCTTATTTCCTTGCGTCACACCACACGTTGTATCACTTTCGTCTATTAAATTTTCTAAATACCTTATGTATTCAACAACCATGCGCAAAGTGTCGACTTTGCTTAGTTTCTTGCCTGATCCTCTTCGGGCACCGCCAGATAATGTATTGACAACTGCTGCTGGTAGCCGCTTCCTTAAAGCGTTAAAACCATCGTTCACTTGTTTTACGCGATTTCTCTCACGAGCATTTCTCCTTGCAATGGAAGCTGTTTGAGTTCCATTATAGTTGTTTTTGTAGGTATATTTTTTGCTCACTGAACAATCCATTTCCAAATTCTTATCTGGACTTGGGGCGATTGGAACAAATTTTGGCTGCTCCGCCTTATAAGACGACATGTACGACATATTGTAATTCTTGTTTTGAAGCATATCGTATTCACGGTCACGGTCACAGTGAGGCAAAGGGAGCTGAGTTTTCGACTACGAAGCAATGAATGAGAGCGTCGTGCTCACGCGGCTCTTTATATGGGCCCACCTGAACAAAAAAATGAACAGGGAACACTCCCACCCCTATCCTTTTTTGGGCCGGTACCTGGATAGTATATTTTTTTCAAATTTCGGGCGAATAGCCGACGCTTTACACACGTGCCGTAGAATGTACATTGGCCGAAAAGTGTTTTTGATGAATGATTAATAATCATTGTTTTATTTCCAGCATATGTTTGTTTCGTACTGTTACTGTATTATGAAACTAAATTAAAATACTGTAAAGTAACAGAAAAGCTTCAAGTATTATTAAAATATTAATGAATTTAATATGTAGAAAGATCTGATAGCTTCAAATATTATTATTATTAAGCACCCGAATGAAAATAACTGTTCAATCGTGCAAGCAGGAACAAAATATGATTTATTAATTATATTAAATAAGTAAATAATAATTAAATTTTGCTTATGTTCTCTCTTCACGCTTTTTCTAGATCTAGATCTAGATCAAGACACTCCGTTCTCCACATTCGAGAGACTCGAGACATTGAGTAGCGAGCCTCAACGCGACGCTTCGCCTTATTCAACGGCGGAGCGAAAATAATTTAATTATGATAATTTCTCAAGTCTCCTATCATGTAGGAATCGAATGCACAATCAATCGCAATTCTATCGAGACGCTGTCCCACTGTGCCACGGTGGCCTTTCATATGTTGATTAAAAAAACTGAAATATTACATAATCTTAAAAACCATCGTACCCACAGATTAAATATGAGGCATATTTATTCAGGCAATAATTAATACATACTATATAATGAATTACTAAATGAATGAAACCAACTTCTTTTTTACAAGTGTTCTGCATTCTACAGGGAAGGCAATGACAAACAATTAATAAGTGTTTTCTTTATATATTTACTTTCTACACTTACAATTGCATTCGAATGACAGAGTCGTTTAAAAATACGTTACTATTTTTTTAATGTCTATTATGCCCTGTGTGGGAATTGAATCCACTATCATCACCTTTAGTGAATCGCAACCCAACTGCGCCACAAAGACGTCACCTGACGTTTAAATCATATGTACTGATAGTATAACTATTTACTTTGAATCTTATAAGATATGTCATTGTCCAAAACCATTTGACAGTCATAGGCTTAGAATGTGGATTATTTTATTATTTCCGTTAGCGGCTTATCAGCGGCTTCAAAACTATATAAACTATAATTTATCCTTGTAATTGGATCACATCAATAAAACCTAGATTATAGATTTTTTCCTAGAATTTATCAGTGGCTTCAATTAATTTTTTTACATAATCATGACAGCAGATAAAAGTTTTTTATTCGCTTTTATACGAGTAATCCTAAAAACGAAATTAAAATTAGCTCTGATAGCAACGCGGCCGCAACAAATATAATAATCCTATGCTTTTAAATTACATTTTCAATATAATTTGACTATACAATATAAAACTATGAGTATTTATTTATAATAATATTGTACTATTTAGAAAAGATTTCACTTCTTTTCTCATTATATTATATTTAAATCAAGTGCCAATCCTTACAAAAGTGTTCATATTGAGCGACGCAATGGGAAATTTATTACGGTTCGTCTTTGACTTTGAATATGAAACTACTCGTGTTTTATGGTATTTGGACCAACAAGAAAAAACCAAAACCAATTGTAATACCTATTTTACCTTTCACATGTAACTTTAAAGTTGGGCTTTAATATATTGTACTTAAGGTAAACTCTAGTCTCTGGTCATACAATGCGAGCGCCTTGGGCGGCATGCCTTCAGTGAATGTTTGAAAAAAGTTACATTAATTTAGAACTAAGGGCGTCAAGTATTGAATGGACAAGAGGCTGCTATTGTCACACTCATTGTGCTTTAAAAAGATTACACAAGGAATGTGGGCCAGCCATTGAGTCTGAGAGAATGAATTGTTTAAAAGCCTTCAATCATTCAATGACGGAGGCGCTAAACCTGAGTTTAATAGACTCGGCGTCGCCTCAAGAAGTAATTCATATTTAATTTTGTTCCATTGACTCTCGTTTGTCTACCTGCTGTCGCTTTGGATATAAAAAAAATCTATATTTAAATACGAAATAAATAAAACAGGGCGTTAATTGAAATAATTAAGATCGAGGAAGTATCTATATTATCAAAATAATATAATAATATATATAGTAATAGATTTTTGCTTAAAATCCTTAAAGAGATTATTTAAAACTTTGTTGATATTTAACAACATTTGGAAAGTACCTTCATTTAGTTCCATAAGATTTAAGAGCTATATCTATTTAATGACGACGACTGAAAATCTATATTATAACCAACGCCTCACCCAGACCAGCCGTTGGTATTTACTATTAATATTAGTAAAACGGCAGTTGAAACCTCTAAATACGAACGCTGCAGTCTCTAAACTATATGCTAGATAGAGTGATGCAGAATTTTATGAAACTTAATGTCTCCCTAGAGTCATATAACTTCGCGCGTTGTACTTGAACGACAAGGTTGCAACGCCCATCCATCATTTACCTAGCCTTCTTCCTGCAATTGAACTCGCAAAATATAATGAAAATGTAAAAGTGATATGGTCGAGCCCAAAATTCACACAATAGAGCTACGGGCGTGCGCACAATACCGTCGTCAAATAACATTGATCCAGCCCACACCTTAGAAAATTGCAAAATAGAGACATCTCTGAACAAAGCTATAAAGGAGCCAGAACGACCATCATCGATAATTACAACCTTTGTAACTTATATACTTAAATGCGATCGTATGACATCCATAACAATGAGTGCCTTTCAAGTAAGATTTGCAACACAAGCATTGAGCACCTTAAAAAGTTTTATCAAGGTATCTTCCCATGTAATTTTACTACACTATACGTTAAGTTTTATTTAGTATAAGTACTGAAATACCTATAAAGGTTGCCTCTTAATATTGTCTTCTTTAAGGAAAAATTCTTAGACCATCTTAAGGTCCTTAACAATTGGCTCATTAATAAACGTGAGGGAAACATAGACACATTCCACTTTACTATAGAATTTAGTACTATTATTCGATTCAAATATAGTATCAAATCTACATAAAGGTGGGCAGTACTCTAGTAATAAACTCATTCAGGGGATTATAGACAAGTACCGATCGCTTGACAGCTCCATTACCAAGGCAATGCGGTGCCAATATTTATACACGGCTCTTACAATCCTCGCAAAAATGTGCTCGGTGGTCTCCGTGTAGTCGATAGGGCTTTGATCGATAAAGATGTAGTTTAATTACTAAACTGGAACTGAGTGACTTTCAAAGATACCGCCCGATGTTCTCACGAGCGTATGTATATTTCTACGTACTAACATTATTAGCTTATGATAATAAATATTTTCCATAAATCTTAATTTAATTAATTAGACATGGTTCGCGAGCTATGAAATTAATATATGAATTACAAATAATTAGCAATACTAATAACAAAAAGCTCTAATGATAGTTTGATATTGACTTTTCATAAAAAGTTTCGTTATAATTATGTAGGTACACTAATCAATGGAGTATGTAACTTCTTAAAAAAAATAAGAGCTTTACGTTTTCTCCCGTGTAGCAGGACAGTCAGAGAGAACCTAGTGTCAAGACACTACGTTCTCCACCTTCCGCCGAAAACCAAGACATTGTGTGTTGAGTTGTTGTTGTTGTTCACGAGAGCGGAGAAATAAAATTAATTTAAATATTACCATTCCCCCGAGTGGTAATCGAACCCATAAATAATGGCGTTTACAGTTACAGTCCCACTGCACCACTCAGTTTTATATGGCCTCGTTTTGTGTAAAAAATACAGAATACTTTGCCTACTATTTTTATTTTATAACGGGTACTCAGGATTTTTATAAATTATCTGACAAAGTTATTCTTACAAAGTATACCAAAGGATAAATAGCATATATTTATTTAAAATCGAATTGTCTGTAGAGTTTTGGCACAAGCCATACGTGGAGAGAGAAGATGAACACCTTGCGAACATGTGTGCAATCCTTTCACATCTGCCGATCTTGCACTGATTTTTATTTATGAATAATATGACGAATTATGGCTGCCCTTTTATTTGCGCTGCCACCTTTCCGGATGTACTTTGGTAGCGGATGCTACTTTCCTATAACATGTATCGTTGCGAAAAAAATTGCTGAGTAATTCTCTTAAAAAATTTTATAATATTCAAATAACTTCAGTAAATAAAATTAATATTCATATATGCTCTATCCACCTTAAAATATAAAAGAGCTTTTATCT
This sequence comes from Podotricha telesiphe, assembly GCA_038994665.1. NCBI lineage: Eukaryota > Metazoa > Arthropoda > Insecta > Lepidoptera > Nymphalidae > Podotricha > Podotricha telesiphe. The sequence continues at coordinate 289,922 of JAOYRR010000252.1, forward strand.
AATTTAAAATAAGCAATTCTCATGACCTAAAGGTCATCCTTAGGACACATACAGTATTATTCTTATGAAACATATTAACATAAATGAAGTAGTAAAAATTGGTCTTTGTTTTTACATTTCTTATGAATACTATACAATTTGATACAATATAAAAAAATAAAAGTTTGAAATAAAGTATAATTAGCATAAAAAACCAGAATACCTGATTCAAAATACCAACGTTTTTACTGGACTCATATAGACAGGGTCGAACTTTGCTTGTACCATCCAACTAGCAATATATAAATGTGTCCGTATATATTTCATCAGTACAATAAAATGTAATTCTACAGTTCGTTATCTATCTTCGTTCGTTAGCTATCAATGCTTTTCCGTAGCATGACGAGGATATCGTGGCGCAGTGGTCGCAATTATATTCAAATTCTTTTAATTTCTCCTCTATGGTACTTATGACAAAAGCGCGGCGTTGATTTTTGCCTCCTAACACGCACGGATCGGAGTGTCTTGACTCTAGATTCTTTTTGCCTACCCGGCTTAAATCCCTGCGGAATTTTAATAAAACTCATTCTTGCGATGGCAAATGTTATGTGTGTTTAAAGGCATTTAAAAGAATATGCTAGTATTGAATGTATGTATTTATAGTATTTTTTTTTATATTTCATTAGCTCAATTATCCTGCGCAAATCTTTGGTCGAATTTAATACCATGTATTGCGAACCCGCAGAAGTTTTTAAGAGATCACATTTCCTCTGTACATACGTAAATCTTGCATTCATTCTTCAGCTGTAGATGCGTTTTACAATAGAACATATTGTCCATATCAAAAACTATAATATAATTACGTTTATTTAAATAAACCAAACCTTAATCCATCATAGTAACACGTGACACAAGCCTAAATAATAGAATAAAAAATCCAAACACGGCCTCAGCTGAAAGCTCTTAATATTTGCTTAAAGCTTGCAAAAAAATCTGTCCCCGATAGAATTACGAGTGCTTTTAAAATACCTATCAATCCTCTACGCCTCTATTTAATAATGTTATACGCATGAGCGTGCTCCTTGTGCATTGTTATGCAACACCAGCCCGCTATTGACATATTAGCTTTTTAGTGGTTCCATCCCATTGTACTCATCCTTGAATTAAAATGCTTTACGTAAAATCTTTCAATACAATATGACACAGAAACAGCACGCGACAACGATTTATATTATATTAAGCTATATTAAGGAAAATTATCTAATTTATGATTTTTAAAATCTTTTTAAAAGTCGGTTTTGGTTTGGATTTGGGTCATACCTATACCATGAATCTGTGTATTCCAGCTGATTTTGGAAATATTAGACAATATTTACTATAAGAAATTGTAGTTGTCACCTGCAACTTTGTTTGCGTCGATTTTATAATCCTTGCTATACTTTTTTAACATTTTACTTAGGAAATTGAAAAAGACATATTTACAAAACGTATAAAAATTCGAACGCAGCGAATCAAATTTTTATACGTTTTCTATATATGTCTTTATTCTTGCTATACTATTTCCGTTTAAATATGTTCGTATCCCTAGGATGTTAGTGCCTATCCTGAAAAATATAAAATGCATGAAAAGTAAAAACAAGTCATGAAATGAAAAATGTACATAATTTGGTAGTTTTTTTTAATTAATGCAATTTAAAATATATTACTAAATACATAACATAGCTTACAGAAACGACACTAAATGTTAACATAACAGGTTTAATTTTTCCATAACATTAATGAGTCTTGAGAAAGCGCTATAGTGTTCTGTGAGAATATTTACACTATGAAAATAAATTATAATTAAAATGAAAAATATGTAATTAATATAGTACCGAGTATTAAATAACACTAATAGATTAGGTAATAAATTTAATAAAACGTAATTTGAACAGTAAATTACTGCCTAAGCTTATCAACTTTCCACCATCGGCGGCGCACCCCGCAGCGTAATGCGGATTGATACAGAGTATATTCGAACCTACTATAAAAAAAAACCTGTTCTCCAAAGTGCCACTGAGCCTTAAAAGTGCCTTTTATTTACCAGACCGAGGAAAGTAAATAATATTCTTGAGGCCCAGAGCCATGGGATTTGTGATCACCGCCACGATTATAATAGTGAAGTGCTTTACAGCGTCTCGCTCGCAGTCGTTAATTTATCGTTACGCGCCAAACGACTGCTATACCATAAAACTGTTTCTACTACAGCAGTGGCGAGGATGACGCGGTTAAAAGACTGATAAGACAACCAATGGGGAACAAGCACAGGCAGTGTACAATTTGAAGATGGCCCACATCCTCTACTATAGCGGTAATGACATTCTCATCCCGTTACTATCCTTAAATAAGAAATATGTTAATTGAAATAATAAGAAATATGTAATAGATTTAGGTGTCAGTATTAGTTAAACTGTAATATATACAATCATTTAGGTTTATTACATTTAATTTAAGATTCAAGAATTTTTAACCATGGCAACAAATTTACAAAAAATTGACTCTCCTAGGTTATACATAAGGGCACTTAGCTCTGTACGTCTTTAGTTTTAAGTACTAAAATTGTTAAAAAAAAATCATATAGCAGCTCCGTCTTTAAAACGATCGGAAAGTGATGTCCGAAATAGTGTATCACTATCTCCACAAATAGAAAACGTGTAAAGGTCATAAGAAGTTGAATAAATAAACAATGATTTGTTTTTCAGCTTAACGCGTCAGAAAGAATCTATTTATTTATTTATTTTATTTTAACTCTTTATTACACCAAAATATTAGTAACAATCTTGGTATCTCTTCTATAAGACAAAAGGATATTAACAATTTTGGTGTAAAGGCTTTATGGCTAGGCACCACGGGTGATCTCTTCCAGGTAACACTAGTGTTAAGAAACTCCGTCCTCCACTTTCCCCTAGACATCGAGACATTGCGTGTTGAGTGGCGGACCTCATCACCGCGCTCTGTATACACAGCAAGTAAATGAAGATAATTTAAATGTCAGTCACCTGAGGATCGAGGATGTGGATCGAACCACAACCAATCGTGTGTACATTCAGCCGCCGTCCCACTGCGCCGTGATGGCCGCAATAAGAAATATTTAACCGAATATAATTTATAACATAATATTACATATCATACATAAATACAACTAAGTTTTAGCTATTAAATTAAATACATACCCACCAAGGAATATAAACGGCTTAATTATATTATTGAAATGTTATCGTTTAGCTGTTAGCTTTCTTTATGGAAGCTTATGTTTTAGACAGATATGATGACTGCGGATCCAGCTGGTAAGCATTAGCTTTTTATTCATTAATAGTCAATTTAGACATGTTTTTTTCTTACAAATTATGTTAATTAATTTATATATTATTCTTTCTATCGCAGTCTACACTTTCAAACATATATTTTAGTTTGCAGCTCATGCTTTTTCGCGCATAGTAGGGTTAGAAAGTACTTTTCGCCTGAATTCGAAACATTGCGTATTGACTATCGTAACTCAACGCCGCCATTTCTCTTGTACCAGAGCAATGAAATCAAAATAATTTAAATATAAAACCAAACATTCCTCCGAGTGGGGATCGAACTCACAACCAATCGCGTCTGCAGTCAGACGCTGTCGCACTGATTTATATTTATAACAATATCGCAGTACGCTACGCTTTCGAGCTAACATGATATTAAAAATATATAACAACTAGTTGTTGCCTGCAACTTCACTTGTATGGACTTTCTGATTCTATCTTCTGTGTTGTCCTTATTTTATGCCGTATCATAAACTATGGCCTCATCTAAAACTCTTATGAATCATTTTCTAATGACAATAATTAATAACATGTATATTACTTCAGCTTCAAGCTTTTCCTGCATAACAGCGTAGTCAGAGACAACCTAGCGAATAAATTAAAATAATAAATAAAAATAAAGAAAGCCCAGAGCAAATAAATGAAAATAATTTCAATATACTCAATTATTCGTCCGAGTGGGAATCGAACCCACAACCAGTCAGGCGCTGTCCCACTGTCCACTAGGACTTCCATGATGGCCCTTATGTAGATTGCATGACTGTAATAATAGAATACGTTCGGAAATAATTCCGAAAATTTTATACACAAATCTCTAAAATTTCACTAATATTATTATTAAAATTTAACTAACACCATTATCATATATTTACAAACATTTCAAGCTATGCTGTGATCGTTTAATTTTTTCAACAAATTTTATTTTGAAAACATTTTCCAGGACAAACCAATCAAACCTTAAAAGGCTGTATATAAATTACTTAAATAGGCTACCTTCAGCTTCTTAGCCGGTGGCCTCAAAATTTATAAAGCACATTAATACATATTAGCTACAGCAACGTTAATTATGAAACATCATACGAGCCGAGAAAATGTGACCCCTGATTTAGCGTGACAATTTATTACGTGCTTTTAAATTTGTAGCTTGGATTTGGGATATTTGTCTATTGAAAAAAATATTTTATAGGGTGGTTAAATTAAAATTATGTACCGTAGGCACTATTGAGACATCTTTGGCTATACTTGAGGGCTATGTGTTTAAATCCCACTCGTATAAATGTTTTTTTAGCCTCGCGGTTTTTTCCGGATAGTGGGGTAGGGAGAGAGGACCTAGTTTCAAGTCACTTCGTTTCCTTTCCGTCTGGATTCGAGATATTATGTATTGAGTGGCGGAGCTCATCGCCGCCCTTGCTCTTACAAGAGCCGAAAGAGAAATTAAAGTAATTTACATATAAGCATCGAGTGTTATCGGAGGAATGCTAGTATATAAAATATTTGTATTGACCTTATTCAAACAAAATTTAACGTAGAATTTCTACGTCCAGTACTTAGTACACTTTCCATAATAAAATAAGTAAAATAGAGTAAAAAATAAAGTGACTATTCCTTTGTTCATTCTTTCTGTGATTTATAAAGAAAAAAAAACATAAGGATATTGTACCGTACTAGCGTGGTTTCAATTAATGGTTTCGTATGTATAATATACTAATAAACTATAAAATTCTCTAAACGACTGTGATCTTTCCATAATATCTATAAAAGCGCTTTCAAAATATAATATGTTTAATGTATTTTTAATAGTTTACGTGCTTACTGGTCAGTAAAAGCTTTTAATTATCATTCAAAGTCAAGAATCCGGCCGCCGATACAAAAATGAGCTTCGGATATGTAAATATATAATTAAAATGCATATCAGAATTTTAATTATATGGGGATACACGAAAAGTACAAAATTGTGGTCGGCTTTAGTGTTTCTGGGACAAATAGAAAGAGTTAGTGGTAGTTACATTATAACTGAATTTAAATTTGCGTTAAAGTTTTAAGGAACTGTTTTTAAATATTGTCTGTCAATTTTAGTAAGTAAATAAGTAAGTAAAAGCTTTATGCTAACAAGTGTCTTGTTAAGTGTCGTATCGTGTTACAGATAAAAATAATTATATATATTATACATTAAATAAGGAAAAAAAATACAGAACCATAAAAAGAACACAAAAAAGAAACAAAAAATTATATTATATATGTATAGCAGTGTAAAGTGCAAAAGGTAGCCCACTCAGCATTAATGTCGCAATTTTAAATAATTGTATTAATTTCTATTAAAATAGCATACCTAATCAATATTATTTTGACCTTTTTAGTTCTTTGGTGATTTTTATTTCATTTATGATTTGTGAGTGTTCAGGTACTACTACTGTCCACCTCTTTTAGAGGCCGTGTGTTAGGAGGTTACCCGTCACCTCACTTTATTTCGCCATTCTAGAAAAGGGAAAATCTTTAGAGCATAAAGGATTAAGAACCCATAGGCTATGGCATGTTCAGTAGGTTAGCCAACTACGGTACGATGGCGTCAAGTAAATTTAAATAACTTTCTATAATCTACTATCTTTATCTCATCCTCCCCATCTGGATACGTGGCACTCTTCTACTGTGCGGTTTCGTAGCAACTTCCTTCCACGTGCCACTCAACTGTGGATGGCCTACCAGCGGCAGTGTTTCCGGGTTGATTAGACATGGGTACCTTCAAAAAGCACGCCATATTTCCACCTTAAAGACCGGTAACATCCCTGTAGCTCTTCTGGTCTTACACAGGGTCGTGGGCGGCGGTGACCACTTAACATCATATGACCCGAATGCTCATTTGCCTTGTCTATAGAAAAAAAACTTTAAAAAATCTACTAGCATTTTATATTAGATGAGAATCTACCTAAACATCATAACATGTACACTTGCCGGCTGATTTAGTTATTAGTTTTTGCTGAACTCGTTATACTCCTATGTTGGACCATATATATTTATGAAATATAAGAATTTGAAATTCTATTCTAATTGTATTGCGGACCACCGTCGCCTTCAGGGTTATTCAGGTTTTTCCAGAGCACCCACAGCCTTAATGATTTGCAGAAAGATGACCTCCTAGTTCCTCTAGTAGAGGAAGATAGCGATGCGCGTACCGCCTTGTTATATTCCTTGGCATACGACGTAAAAGTCTAAAACACAGAAATAAAATATGTTTACATAAAATAAGTTTTATATAAACATATTTTATTAATTGACAGGGAAGACGAATTTATGCTTGTAGGCATCAATTGGGCTTTCAAATTGTTTGTAATTATGTAGTGTGAAAAGCAACACATCGTAATTTCATGTTTCGCAGCCGAATCTGTTTGCATTTAAATCAAAATACAATTAAAACGTCATGCAGACTCGTTGAAAGTTTGTTAAACTAACTTAATTAACACCGAATATAATTGATGTCTGATATCGATAACAAACTCATTCGTTTAGACTGAGAGCTTTATACAACACTTGTTTGCTTGTTAGTTTACTATGTTATTGAAGGAAAAGGGTATTTTGATATTTATTTTACATTATTTACCTTTTTCCATTTATCAAACTATTATGCAAAGTAGATGATGCAGCAGTGTCAAAATTAACAAGAATCAAGAATGTGTGCTATCCTAATAAATAAATCGCTTTTATATAATTTAATTAGTTTTTCTTCATCAATATTGTGTTTTGGTCTTGTATAAAGAACCTATTGTCAATTTGTCTGAAGTTCCTCTTAAGCATTATTGAGATATTACACACTTTATAGCATAAATCAAAGTGGCATTTTATCTAACCAAAGAAGTACTTGACTTTTTTTCATTGTATAGACAAAGCAAACGATGAATCGGGTGACATAATGGTCGATGAACACCGTCGTCCAAAACCTCGTGTAACACCAGAGAAGGTACCCATGTCGTATCCACCTGGAAATACTTCCGCTGGTAAGCTATTCCACAGTTGTTTGAAGGAAGAAGGAAGTTCCTTCCAAAATAGCACAGTAGTAGAGTGCTCGCACCCAAATGGTGAACATGGTATTTAAGTCTGTTAGAGAATATGCAATTAGAAAATTCAGAATTTATAATAGATGTTTCTTTTATAAATACAGACTCTTTTTTATAATTACACAGATATTGTAATAAGGAAATACTCGGATATCTTCAAAAGCCATTAAAACAAGCTTTCGAGCGGTTGAAATAAATGCTTTGTTTTATCAACCAGAACTATATCCTTTACCGCGACAAATTGCGCACGTACGCTACTATCATTGGAAAGCATTAAGCACGTAAAACTGTATAAAATTGTTTGTAACATCGTAAGAAAATTCAAAATAAAATAACTATTATTAAAACAACATTGGACCAAATATACAAACATACATAAACCAATAAACACATTACCCGTCTTTATGTGCCGGAGTCTGGTAAAAATATATCAAATACGTATTTATTAGTTGTAATTTTTACATACTTGTGTATGCATGACACGGACGACTTCAATTACCTTAAATGTAGGTAACAAGGCAACCTATTTAATATTAATACCAACTGATACCAGCTCTGTAATTAATAATGTATTCTTTACTGTATAGTTAAATACTACCAATAAATTAAAATAATTAGTTTATCTCCAGTGTAAGTGTTACACTGTTAATTAGTAAAAATCAAAGATTTAATTACTATTCAATTGGAAACCTAAATGCAAGCCAGTTAGGAGCATTATTTAATTTGGTCTGACAGACAGACAGAATAGAAGCTGCTTAAAAATAACAATCATTTTAATTATATTTTCTAAAAATATCCTTTTTTAAAATATATAATCATTAAAGCGATAGTGTCATCGCATTCGGAGAAAATACATATCCTATTCTACTTTGAAAAAGTTAAAGACTCTCAGCAGTAGATGACTTTTATTACTGAAATGATTAAAAAGTCTATCAAATCGAACGTGGCCTTGACGAAGGCAATATTTCCCATATACTTGTTTATTATCCCAAGCTCTTTCATCCTCTCTACAATGAAGATCCTTCCTCTTAAAATTCTTCGTCCTATTAATATTACTTGTTCATTATTATTTCTGCTTAGTCCTCTTCGATTTATTTATATTAAACATTAACAGTATTTAATTATAAACTAACGCTCGCTTAGTAATTTCTTATCGACCAAATTAGATATATATTTAAATATATAACATCTATATTTATTAATTTTGCTTAGATATAAACTGTATAACTTTAAATTCACCTCTTCTTAAGGTGCAATTTAATCTGCTATTCTCCGATATTATGATATTCTCCGTATTACATTAGCTATATGTCATTACCAAAGTGACCTATACTCAACTGACACGCTGAAAGTAGACTTTTTCAGCTTCACGTTTTTCGTTATTCGCATAACAGTCAGAGAGAACATAGTATCAAGACACTCCGTTCTCCATTTTCCGTTCGAAATCGAGATATGGCGTGTTGAGCGGCGAAACTCAAGCTCGCGCTTTGACGTACCACAGCGGGGAAATATTTTAAATATACTCGATACATTTACTCGAGTAGGAATGGAACCAACAACCAATCGTGTTTACAGTCAGAGGCTAACCCACTGCTAGAATAAATATCATAAATCTATAAAAAGTATATTTCTAGACGAGAACCTTTATAAATATCATTTTATATTGTAAGATGATACACCTACGTATAAAAATATGGCAAATTATGGGATGTTATAGGAACAGGATATACACAGGGTACAATATCTATACGTAAAGTTATGTTATATAGAACTGTTCAATGCCCTAAGGCTATTTGGATAGCAAATGATGCACCCATTCCAACTACCAGATTATCTGTAAGATTATTTCCAACCAAATTAATACTCTCACTTTGATAAACAAACATATATTTACATATGGGAATCAGACTGTAGATTTTAGTGATTTTAAGTTCGGCCATATGAACTTTATCGTTCCTCGTCTACCTCTTTATCTCGGTACTTCATGTTAATTAAATTAAATATTTAAATTCAGTAAGTTTACAATGTTAAATTTTGTATCAATACAAAATTTTAAGGAAGCTGTGCTTCGTAAAAGCTGCGTCTGAAACATATTCGAGAAATTGTTACAATCAAAAAAGTATCAAAACTAAGTTATACGCTCTATAAAAGGATGTTTGCCAAACGCATGTGTGTTGGGATAAGTAATAGCTTAATTCTAGGTTCCCTGTGCTAAGGTGCTTGATTTCTCGGCTCGTTTAAAGGGTTTCTCAAAAGTATATAGTGTTATACTATATACTTTGAGAAACCCTTTTTTATCTGTACGGTAGTAATATCGTAGTGATAAAAATAACATACAACTTTGTTTGGTTTGATTTTACAGATGGTAGACACCATTAAAAATTATCATATTAAAGCACACAATAAACTACAATTATAATCGAATATACTTAACTTAAAGTGTAACTTACCGCAACAAGATCTAGATATCTCCCATAGATCAGGCCTTGCGTTTAAACTTGTGATCTTATACTACATACAATTACTTAAAAAGACATATTTAGAAAACGTATAAAAATTTGAACGCAGCGGCATTTGAACCCGCGCCTCTTGAAAACCGATTATGCAAGAATATTGCAATTTCCTTGAATGGTTTTCAAGAGGCGCAGTTTCAAATCCCGTTGCGTTCAAATTTTTATACGTTTTCTAAATATGTCTTTTTCAATTTCCTAAGTTTACGAATAACACTTTAAAAAATGTAAAAAAAATATACAATTACTTTTTTTTAATTATATTTCAATCATTCAGAAAAAGAATACTTGATATTTTTATACTTCCTATCTCTCTATCTGAATTTTCGCCGAACTCCATGTATTATCGAAGATTGAAATTTTTGTTTCTAATAAAGTGCCGTAACAGACAACTTATATTTCACGTTTGATTTGGTTAGTATTGTAGAAATATAAACATACCTATATAATAATAACGGTATATTTATATAATTTTAAAAATAAATCACCTTCTCTTAGACTACCAGAATAATTTGTATGGAAATTTAGAATATAATTTGAACCAAAGAAGACAAAATTATTTTGATGTATAAATTATTTTCGAATGTACGTATAACAAAAATGTAAATTATTATATAATAATTAGTCATAAATGTGTCATAATTGTAACACAAAGCGCAATCTAATGAACTTTACTATGACCGCTACATTTTAGCTATTTATTATAAAGTTCAAATGGAATTCTCGTAATTTATTAGTTTTCCTACTTACTAAAAATTATGTAGTTAAACTTATTTATTTTTAAATTCTTTTTTACGGTTAATTTGTATTTGACCACCCATCTAGCGCCCCACGCGGCGTCCTTGGCCACTGTGACGGATTCCGCCACGCCCCTCATTTGTTATACAAATTTTATACTACCCTCCGAGCTAAGATCAGCAGCGCGTAGGAACAATGGACTCAAATCATCTGATTATGCAAGAATATTGCAATTTTGTGCATAAAAACGAAAATTGGTTCAGTATCATTTATATGGTCTATGGTCCCTATTTAGCGGTAAAACTGCGTGATGCTGAAGAAAAGAAAGGTATATATATATAGGTACATATTCTGTATTTGTACCATTTCTACAAATATAAATATTAAGCTTGAAAGCTATCCAATTTCAATCTCAGCAAATTCTGTAATCTGCGTTCAATAAAACAACTACTGATTGTAAATGCAATCCGATGTGGAGGTGAAGAAGTCCATTAAATTCACTATCACCTGAAGACAATTGCAGTTGTACGGAGGCAGTTGAAATTGAGATGGCAGGAATTATTTGAGGCCGCAGGGTTTTGGGCACTACTTCTTGATTAAATAAACCTTCAAGTCAATGTCAAGCCGGCAGCTAGTGCCAGTCTTCGGCGTATACCACGGATTGTAATGTATTTTCGATTTGAATACCAAATAACATTATGCTTTCGAATACCGCAACACCTTTTAATTTATTGTTTTATTATTCACTTATACTGTAAGATTGAATATTCTTTAGCGGTAACGAGTTTTTTTTGTTATTTGTCAATATTATAAGTAATATAAAACAGTATCTATCATGCAACGGTGGCAGTAGAAGAATTCAAATATTACACGAAACAGTAAAAGTCTTTTAAAATATATGTATATAAAAGTCCGCTTCACTGCGCTCTAAATTATAACTTAATAAAATAAATCCAACTTCATATTTTAAACATTAATAAAAAAAAGAGACATCCTCAGCTATCCGTAACAATTTCTACGTTTAATCGCTAAATTCATTAACTGAGCTCGAATCCACATCTAAGTGTATGATATCGATTCGGAATAAATTCAATTACCACACTATTACCCTAATGATAATTTAATTTCAATCAACTGAGATAAAGCTGTATTCAATACACGCTAAGAACGGTATTTCTAATCCACCTGTGCTAATCACAGTTTATTTTCGAACCAACTGTTAAGAAGACAGCATGTATATAGAAGTGGTTAATAGCTTGTGTTAAATTGTAAATATCACATTATAAACTATATCTTTGGTATATCATGATATACCAAAAATATATCATGATAACAATCGAGTTAGAATTCCTTTCACTTGCCCTAAAATGATGTTCGTATGAAATCGAGTATCAAAACAAGTGTATCCGGTAAAACTAGTGGTCTTAGAGTAGTAATTATAGATATTATTTAACTTCATAATAGAGCTTAATTATAAAGCAACAAAAATTGGTCATTTTTCCATAATCCCAATCATAAATCAGTCATCCAACAAATCTGGTACAATGGGCAGCGAGTCGAAGCTACCCTACGTAATAAATTTATAAGATTGACTTGCGAAGTAGTGAGAAGTCGTATATCTGCAGCAGCCGCTATGTTACAAGAGCATAAATCTAATCGGAGTGTCGTTGCACACCGTCGACCATGAATGGGACCGCAATATGAGCGATGACCGGGCTCCAAGCGAAGCGACCCATACGCATGTCGAGTGAAACTTCATACAGGACATTTTGACAATCAACTACGAGAATTGAAATATGTAGCCTGGCAACCGTCCCCGTCTTTAAGCATGATGAATAAGACAATTAACTAATAAAACCCACATTTCAATCAAATATGTATCGACTTACTGTCTTCTCGTTTATATTTGATATGTATGAATGATACCCTTCAGCCCATTTAAAAAATTCTCCTAATGAATTAAATATTTCCAGGGACGTATTACTTTTTACTTACATAAAAATAATCTTACCATAATGTACAATTTAAATACCATCCGGGAATTAATATGTCAAAGTATATATTTTATTTTATATTAATTTCTAGTTATATAATATTTTATTTTTATATTATTAAGTCCTATGAAAATATTATACCCCTATAAATATATCACATGCCTAAATACACTAGTTGGAAATAAATTTATTTTATTTCGCCTTTTTGACCTGGTAAAATAAAGCGTCAAGTACTGCGATTAAGTACGAAATGTCTCTACATAGTAAAAGTCTAAACAAAATATTGACTCGCCACCAGGCTGGCTTTGTCTGCACTCTACCCCACAAAACTTGCAGTGCATTAAGATGAAATAATTGGAGGAAAAACATATATTGTATTTGATTTTCATACGAACTGTGTACACATGATAAGTATAAATTCGTTTAAAATCTAAAATAAAACTAAAAGTCACAGAGAAAGTAAAAAACTACAATGATAGAGGTTAATTTCAAATACCCTTGAATTTATTAAAAGTGAATTAATCATTTTTTATCGTTCCTTACGGTGAGTTGACGTCAATTTAGCGGCTTTAAAAATGCAGTCAAAGCTGAAGAAAAAATACAATAGGATTATGCGGCCTTAATGGTCCTCCGAACATGGGCATTAATCTCGTCATACAATATTGATGTTTTCGAAATTTATAGCCAAAGCTAAGAGAGAATCTCAAAGTCAATATAGTTTATTATTGTGTGAAGAAAGTCACCTCCTTAGCAATCCATTCTATAACATATTTTTATAAATCCAACCGAGATCATTAAAGAAAAATTTCGGTTTTCATCTGCGGAATACAATTGAATGCGACCGTCAAAAACATGCTTCAAAATTTAATTATTGATAAAGTGAAACGAGGATTTATGTTTTGAAAGTGATATCTTATGAGCAATTGATAAAAAACGTACGCTACAAACGAAATCCATATATTCCAATAGTGCTTTTGTATCTTTTATATAGTTCAAATTAAGATTCGATGGCTTATAACTTAGAATTTACCTTATCTTACATAAAATAAATTTTGAGAATTTTTTGGTTGAAAATTATTTATATGTGTGTATCTGTTACAACCTTTTAAGCTGAGCAAAGTCATGTCAATAATTTACATAATACTCTCCATATTTTTATACCAATAACTTTTAAATGCACAATACAATATTAAAAATGGTTAACGGTTTTATAATAGATTGTTACTAATCTAAGAAAGTTCAGACATTGGTTTTCAAGGCACGTTTCCGATAAAGAATTAACAATCTAATCCTCTATTGAATAGAAACCTTCTTTAAAGGTTCCTTAATCGTTCAATAATACACTCGAGCATGTTTATTGTTGCACATTTGCATGTGACACACATTGAGTTTTGTAAATAATGATATAATATGTAAATCATTTGTTTTTGTATAACGTTTGATTTTAGGTTTAAAATTAATATAATAAGAATGATATAACAAGCGTATAAGAATTTCGACGTAGCTGGATATAGAACACATGACTTCTAGGAGCGGTAGGACGGTTTCCAAGAGGCGCTGGCTTGATGTAACGTTGAAATTTTTATACGTTTTCTAAAAATATGTTAATAAGATCTCGAGCTTTTTTTAAACATTTTTTTTAAGTGTTAATTGCACGGTTAGGAAATTGAAAAAGACATATTTAGAAAATGTATAAAAAATTGAACGCAGCGGGATTTGGACCCGCGCCTCTTGAAAACCGTTCAAGCGCTCTGACCGCTAAGCCATGCGTTCTACATCCAGCTACGTCGAAATTCTTATACGATTTATTATAACTTATATTTGTTGTTAGCATCTTTGTGAGATTTTTACAAATTTCTGCTACCCAAAGATTATTCGTTTGGCAAGAGAGAATACTATTTATTAAATATTTTTTAACATTTTTTTAAAGTGTTAATCGCACACTTATTATATTATACTTATTAATAAGTATAATATAATAAATCAATTATATGATACTTAACAAAAAAGTAAGTCTAGCTTGCACGCCTTTTGTATATTTTTTAATAAAACTATTTAACGTAAAATTGTAAATTGTTCAAAATAGGAGCTCAGGTTTTCTACACTGTTATTCTCGAATATCATAGTATATGCAATTAATGATACAATATCGTTTTAAATATATTAACAATTACATAAATAAGATTACATCATTATGAATTGCCCAAAACTTTTAAATACAATTTTCTTTATATATCATTAAATTTTTTTTGGTTTTAAAATTGCATATGCATTTAACTTTTATTACACTGACTTCCATTAAAATATTTTTTATAAAAAATATGACCTATGGCGGTATCTCGAACTTGGGCGTTATATCTTTCGCTTTGTTACAATTTAAATCTGTGCCTTCTCTTTAATAAGAGTATTTAGATGATAAGACGTGACGACAGGCCTTGAGGCCAACAAGACGCAAATTATGGCAATCTTGACACCTACGAGGTGCTAACTGGGTGCACCCTACAATTTGCCGAACGTGTAGTGTTACGAACAACGTGCGCTGCCGGCAAATAATTTCCTATACACTGTATTCATTCAAATAAATATACTCTTGTATACCTCAGCGCTCTCTCTATAGATATTAAATATATAATAGGCAGCAAAACGTAGTCAGAAAGACTTACACTAATAATATCGGAACGAAAGGTTGGCTTGAAGCTATATTCAGAAGTTTTTAGTGGCAAATAGAGATGTTATCAACGTGATAAGCCCAAAAGCCACCTGGTTAAGTGGCTCGCCGAACGCAACCGTGTGTAATACGGTCCGGAACCCCGTCTACCGATTTGCAAAACAATACCGGCAACAAAAGGAAACGAACGAACGATTTGGATTCAGTCTGCAATCTCGGTGCGGTGTAATCTTGCAAATATTTATTATATGTCAAAACGATATGCCGAAGTGGAAGGCTTATTGTGGTTTTTACAAATGTGTCTGAGCTCGAAGCGCTCGTTAGCGTGAAGTACGACGCATTGTGGGGGTACAATGGGGGGCGGGGCAGCCCGCGGCGCCCGTACCGCGGGAAAATGCGACCGTATCGCCTTCACGCTACATACTGTACCATTGACAATCCATGGAAAATATCTTGTATACTTACATAATATTCATAAACATTACATTCATATTCAACGTTACAACTTCTTTTTTATCGAAAAAGTATTAAAAAAACGGAAATATATAGGCGTAATGTATGCTTTATGAATTTTGTATCCCTTAAGTAATTTAACAAAACAAAAACAGGAAATACATTTTTGAGCTTACAAATAGTTTCATTTTGATATATTTATGTGTAACATGAAAATTTTGAATTTACTTAGACATGTAATCAAATACAATAAATTACATAATTATTACTTTATGTTCATTAAACAATCTTTCTTTATGATTTAATATTCAAATACGACCGAATTGATTAGTAACTAAATACTCTTAGATTGTAACCTATTATAATTTTAATAATTATTACGGATCTAAGAAAAGAAAACCTGCACAATAATTTACTTAACAAACCAATATGCCATGTTTAATTAATTATAATTAATAATAATTAAGCAAATTACAATATTATAGTTACATAAACGATTCAAATACAAATATTGGGTCATCGTGCAGCGGTAGAGCGAATTTGCATATTAATCAAGACGTAGATCTACTACGAATAATATGTGTGCTAGAATTAGATATATTAGAATTAGTGTTTCAACTTAGCATAAACTGTAAAAATTTTCAGGTCTACGCCTTTTCCCGCATAGCTAACCTGTTAAAGAGAACCTAGTACAGTGACACTCCGTTCTCCGCTTTCCGTCCGAAATTGAGATTGCGTGTTGCGTATCGGAACTCAACCCCGTGCTTTGTCTCATAAGGGCCATGAAATAAAAATATTATCATAAAATAAGGTAAAATATGTGCAAAAAAATAAACAAAACATAGAAGTGACAAGTTCAAAGTCTCTATCAATAACTTCTTGAATTCTTCTTTTATTGTAATTTCACATACATAACTAGTTTTTAATTAAGAAGAATACAGGTTATATAAATATTTTTATTTGCGATACCAATTAAAAGAAGCTTGATAGATGTTTTAAAACAGTAGAGCTTGGAAAGCTCTTAAAACTCACTCATTGCGTTAAAATTGTATATATCTATATTATACCTTATATCTCGAATAAGTATGCTCTTAATTATTTTTTATTGTTTTCTTTTATGTTCTTTTTATTTCCCATTAGGAATATAATATGCGAGCCGAATAAAGAAATAAATGCACTTGTAGAACTCCGTTAACTGAAATGACAATTTCAACTCGTGGCATGGGCTTACGATCATTCTGCCACGACTTAAAAACATAATAACATACTTTAATTATAATGAAGTAAAAAGGTGGCAGCGGCGTACGACATCTTTATTAAAATTTAATGGAATATCTGTTGCAGCTGCGTGGCACAGAAGTATCGAACGCCGGCACTTGATTCGGGACTTTGATATCCGCAACACATCTAATTAATATTCATATTCTTTCTCTTATATAAAGTATTTTTAAACGGTTTAGCAACTACTAATTATCCGTAGTAAATAATATTGATAGTTGACGCTGGAGTAGTACTTGAAACGTATCCTATATTTTAAAAAGTATTATAAAGGATAATTATGGCGCAGTAGTAGAGAGACAGATTGAATGTAATCGGCTCTGGAATAGATACCGACTCTGGAAATTAATAATTTCGGTATTCTGTATCAATTATTTTCATTTCCCCGCTGTGGCAAGACATAGCGCAGCGTTGACTTTCGCCACTCAACATGCAATGTCTCAATTTGGACCCGAACAGGATGTCTTGACAGTAGGTACTCTCTGACTACCAGGATATGTCAGAAAATTGGCAAAAATTTTCACTCATATAAAAATTTGAAAAATTGTATTTGTACAGTAGTAATAAAAATGAAATGGCGACGAAGTTTGAACCTGTTAAATTTAAACACTCTTTTAAACTTTTAAAATCTATAAACATAAAGAAAAAGCATAGATAATGCAACGGAAATTACTTTCTGATATTTACATTATCACATCTTCGGTTTCTTACACTTATATTATTTTCAATTTAAATTCACTTTTTAAATAGCTACATTATCTGATAAGAAAGTGATATTCAAATATATCGATAGCAATACTTATACTTTATCTAGGTATATTTCCAAGACAATGTAAGCGAAATGACTTTATCATCATTTAAACTATATACCCTCGCAATCAATACATTTAAGGTTCGGTCATTACGAAAGCCATTACGAGTTACCATAGTTCTAGTTACTAGTAGTATAAATTTTATAAAAATAAGCACATCACGATAAGGACGGAGATATAAAATATGTTATGACAGAAAGTGATGGGTATAGTGGTAAGGGCAGGTGTCACAAGACATCTGCTGGTCAGGCACGTGGCGCAACCCTCGACCGACCTACGACTTTACTACGACGAAAGAGAAATCCTTAACGAATCCCTTAACACCCGTCTTAAGCTATCGAAGTACCGCCATCAATTGGAAGTTCTTAATACAACATACACAATTAAGTACTTGTAAAGTATATATTTTTATTTTTTTCCCGGTAAAATCTTCTTCGATCTTGCAATCAGTCATTAAGCCAGGCCCTTTCTTTAGGAATGTCTGCAAATCAAACTCTATTTATCAAAAATATCTCGCTGCTTTTTAAGCCCACATATAGTTTCCGGGATAGTAAGCTGCCCCGCTAGGTGATTCCGGTGCCTTGATAGTCTCAATTTATATTGATTTGGTATCTATTTTCTGCCGTGCTGTAGGTATCTTTAAATTTTCATGCCGTTCCATTGTTTTAACATTTTTGAGTGAATAGCACTCATTTAGTAAAATGAAAAATATTTTTAGAAAACGTATAACAGGCGCAGGCGCACGTCTAAGAGGCGCAGGTTCGAATCTCGCTGATTTAAAAAAAATATACATTTTCTAAAAATGCACTGGATATTTATTTTAGAATGAAATTTTGTACTTTGTATTTTAGATTAGTCTCATCTCTTTTTTGTTCAATATTATACTTAAATATATATATATATATACAATTACTTTATAATTGTTTAATATATCTTTTTTATACGTTTTCATAACCATTCAGTTTGTATATATTAGTCAAATCATTGTCATAATGATAAACAAAGTCAATTCAATAACTAAATATAATAGATTTATATTATACACTAGCTGACCCGGCGAACTTTGTACCGCCTCTAAATTAAATGATATGTAAAAATTCAATGAAAATTGACAGAAACCCAAAAATAATAAAAACGGAAGGAAGTTCACTAGGAAAACTACATAAGCATATAATTTTCATGGCGATTGGTTCGGACAGGACAGAGAAACATTGACATTAGCTTTATCACACTCAGTCTTGTTTCATTGCTCAATCAAAGTTAATTAATGTGAAGACAGCGTGATGGATAACTGAACCTACAGGATCCTGCTGAATTCAAAAGCCCTGCGGGATAGCCGACAACGTCATCCTGGTTTATAGTTATAAACCAGTTGTGTCAATTGTGTCAACTGGTAATGTAAAAAAAATATACTGGGGACCTGGACTTCCCTAATAATTGTAGAATTGTTAATAATTAATGACATATATTTTGTCAAATATTCATAGCACGTTAAAAAACATTGTTAAAGGGAAAATAAATATTAATTTAAAGATCAAATGACTGGCCAAACTATTGAATACATAATTTAGCTATCGTTAAATCTTGTGGCCGAATTTTGTTCAAGGTTTTTTAATATTCCAAAGTCTGAACTTTCCTTGCTTAATATTAAATTAATAAAATATTAATTTAATTAATAAAATATTAAATTAAATAAAAAAAATATTTTATTTTGTGCTGAAGACCTATTTGCCAGACTCTGTCGAAGGCTTGTTGTATATCTAGAAAAACTAATGAACAAAATTATTTTTTTCTAATGATTTTTTCATTTTTCTACACACTATGTACTTGCTCAATAGTTGCTTGTTAATTTCTGAAACATCATCATTCTATGTAACAGTGACTTTTCAAGAAACTAGACATTATAGACAGAAGACTGATTAGCCTGTATGATGTGCGTTTGTGAATAGTCCACCGTAATATTGTCTGCATAGCAATGATTGCTAGAATCCTCCATCATGTCATCGATATGCAGAAAAACAGTGTAGGTGACACCACACATCCTTGGGGCACGCCAGCGTTCAAGGTCATGTAGTTAGAGCAAAAACCGTCGACAGCGACCTTGCTACGCCCAGTGAGAAGAAACCTGCATGATGGAACTAGCTGCTAGCCTTTGATAGCAGCAGCCCAGCGCTGGGCATACTAGAATATCACCGGTTGAGCGACCAAGGCGGAAGTCATATTCAGGCGGAAGTCATATTCAGGCGGAAGTCATATGCAGGCGCTGCTCAACTGGTGATACTCCAGGCAAACTAGGAACTGTTTGTTTATTAGGGCCTCCAATAGTTTGCCATCCATTAGGGTGATTGCTATAGGTCTGTGGTTAGATGTATCGGACCCATCGCCTTTCTTCGAGATTATTTCGCCGACTGAGTAAGAGTGCCGAAATAATCACATAATCACCGGTGATTGATTATATTTACAAATTCTTCATTTCTTCGTTTCAGTAAGACAAAGCGTGGCGTGGAGTTCTGCCACTCACCTTCTCACCGCACTTTCTTGAATTCATGTAACTTTTTCTTTAATCTTTCACCAAATAAATATTTTATTATGAAGGATCAGTATCAACTTAGAATACAACTGAAATTTTAATAATTATAATAAAAATTATAATTACCTTTCCTTTTTAAAACCTAAACAGTTTTAAGGAAATAAATTTGTACAATTAATTACGCAAAAGCAATTAAATCGTTTTATGATTGCCACCCACTTTGCCGTTTTCAAAAAATACCTAAATATTTCTGAATTAGCCGATCAAACTTTAATACATAAGATTTGATTATCTTATCATACTTATAAAGTATGTATATATAAAAAATATGTGTAAAAAACATATTTAGTTATTTGTAATTTGTACAATTAATTACGCAAAAGCAATTAAATCGTTTTATGATTGCCACCCACTTTGCCGTTTCCAAAAAATACCTAACCATTTCCGAATTAGCCGGTCAAACTTTAATACATAAGGTTTGATTATCTTATCATACTTATAAAGTATGTGTAAAAAACATATTTAGTAATTATTTGTTCATATATAATATTCTTTTTTATTTAAATGTTAACGAATCTTTAATAACATACATACATAAGCATAGAGCTCATGCTAATTTATTAGAGTTTTCTACTCTATTCATTAAATAATAACCAGTTTTTATGAAATATAAAATTATAAAATAAGTATACATAAAATTTTTTGTTACTTAACGACTGACTGTCAAACTAAGCTTAGAAAATGGAAACAAAACACGTTGGTTCCATGAGCTAGAAAAGTCCCAAGGAAGTATTTTCTAAACTTTCTACGGGATCAGGAAAAGCGTCATAAAGTCCGCGAAAATGAAGTTGCGGATGACAACTAGTATCCAGTATTGTATAAAATGGACGAAACTGAGGACGATAAATATATATTAGTAACAATATAAAAAAGAGGCTGCTGATTGACTTATTTTTCTCTCAATGTAATAATTTTTCTTACACCTTAGAAGCTTTATATATAATTAGCATATATTACAATGCGACAATCTCTTTTTCATTAAACTTTTATAGACGGACCACTAAAATACAAGTTATCTAATTAATTACTTTCCCTAATTAAGATAGAATAACGTAAGCTCTATCAGGAACATAAAACTTATCAGTGCACTGATGGGTAATCTCCATAGAGTTTTATCATAGCATATCGCGTGTGAAAATCCTCTTTATAACCGGAGTCAGATGACTACACGATAATTGAATCAATAAATATAGTTTTCACATGGTTTATGAATTTTATGTATACCCATATACTTTTATAGTAATTTAACAAGTATTCCCATAAGTCCGAAAATAATATGGCACTATCGACAATTTTTCTTCTGCTTTCGATTAAGGTAAACAAATTAAATGAAACAATGGTTATTTCTTATTTTTTTTATTTTATAACTTCCTTACTATATGTTTAATTTATTGTTTCTAGTATTATAGTATAGTATATTTATAAATATAAGTAAAAAAAAAACTTTTATCAATTTCAAGCTGTTTTTGAGTTATTCTCAGCAAGCTCTTTAATTTCTCATCCATATTGTAAGAGTGTATTGAAGATCGCCGCCATGAGACCGCAATGTTTGGTTTTGAATAACGTCACGAGCTACCTATGCATCATCAAAACACATCCATACAAAATTTTAGCTCAACTATTGAGGATATAATATGCTTCAAAATTAAATTGCAAGATTCCATCAGAACAATCATACCAAAAATTGCAAATAAATTAAAAGCTTGTAAAAATTGTCACAGATACGACACTGCGCAGTTTTCATATATATTTCTATACAGAACCATGGTTTTATGTACAACGAAAACTTGCACTTTATTTTTCCAGGCCTGGCCCATATTATCCATACTATATAATATTACCGATTGTGATGAAATTTTATATATAGACAATTGATTTATTTGTGATACATAAGCTAGTTTTTCCTCCTATTCTTTAGGTTTTTCACGGAATTTAATTATTGACGCTCGCGAAGTCGCGAACGGGTCGCTAGTATATATAATAAATGAGGCCATCGTGTAGCAGTATGAATTATTATAATTATAAATTATTTTCAATTCTCCACTCTGGTGGCAAGACTAGAGAATGGAGTGTCTAGACACTAGGATCTAGTGAGATTCTAGGTAGGCCTACTCTGGTGTAGAAAAACACGCGTGAATCTGAAATGCTTACTATTTTCCCAAAAGAGATTTGCATACTCGACCAAGACGACAGTATCATGCCCCATACATAACAAAACTAAAACGAGTCCTTCGATTTTTTTAAGGCAAAGTGTTGTAGGGAAATTGGAACTATTATTTTTATAATTGTGTAAAATAATTTATTATTATCATTATCAAGCTACTTCTTAAGAAATTAATATGATTGATAAGTTTAATATGCATACTTTAACTATGTATATATATATATATATATACATTGTTTGTCACAAAAGTGTATGTCAAACTCGTCGTGGCGGGTTTCACATTTATTCCATTAAAAATTTGTTTTCTTCATACAAGTTTCAATTTCATTCAATTTTAATTTCATATTTCTTTGTCCGTATTTTATTAAAAAGGCAAAGCGATTCTAATGATTATTATAAAATAAAGATAATATTAAATAATATGTATAAGGTATTTTGTGATGATTAAATTTATGTTTAAATTAAAATACTCTGCAAGAAAATAGTCAGTCACTATTCAGATCTTTTCGGAGTTATCATGACGCAGTTGGCAAATATCTATAATATGCGCGATGGTTGTGGGTTCGATTCCCACTCAGAAATGTTTTACTTAAATTACAACGCATTATAGTTTGAATAAAAATGAAAGAAAGCTTATCGTTAGGTTTTCGCTCATAATGTAAAAGATTTGTAGATAAAAAGTTGTGGTCAAATCCTACATAAAAAAGTAAGTATATCGACAATGTATGTAAATGAGTACAAAATAAAGAATAGAGTAATTTCTCGCTACTAAGTATAATGAAATAACTGTCGGAGTAATAATTTATTTGCTCGATATCGAGCAGATACAAACACTATAGAATATTTAAAATGACTTATACTAGCCGTCTAGTTTATGTCATTTTAAATATTCTACATTACAAATTAGAACTTCGCAAGCGAGATTCTCAATAAGTTCTTTAGTTTTCCAATTGTTAAGAATAGTATTTTGAAAGCACTCATCGCGTTTCGTTCACTTTATACAGTCTACAATGTATTTAGAAATTTAGAATTCAAAAATATATAAAATTCAAAATTAAATATAACAACGAATATACATGCGACTTTATTAGTCTTTTAGCGCCTTATAATTTTGTATAGGCAAAATTATTGGAATGTCTAAATGCTATGTGTTATATAAAATGTTATTGCATTTTAAATGTCATGTATTTTAATTTTTTATAAAATGTTTTGTCTATAAATAAGTTTAGAACAATATTTAACAAATTATGATTTTAATTGCTTTACACTAATTAATCCAAAAATAGCTTACCGTGTTATATGACGAAATTAAAGTTCTTACTCAATCAATGTAGTAATGTTATTATTAAAACATTCCATGTGTAAAGTTCGGACCCAAGGCTGTTATGCGTAAACGGACAGGCCTCAACTGCGAACTCGGTAATAGTTTATTACTTAAAACAATAAATGCTTTAAAATTATATTACGTTTAAGATAGGGCAATAGAAATATCAGAAAATTTATATTAAATGAATTTTAATTACGAAAAAAAATATTGTTTGCATATTTTCACAAGGTTTCTTTTGAATAGGCACTTGTATGTATAACGGCTAGAAGTCGTTTTGAATACTAATTGGCGTAGGCTAATCAAAGTAACGTCTTATTAGGGTGTTAGGTAATTTGGTTTCATTAAACACAATGACTTTTGAAACTACCTTCCAAAATTGAGTAAAATCTATGGATTTTATTTGTACAATATGTTGTACATTGATTAAAAGGAGAACAAGCCAACTAGAGAGAGAACTTAATATCATGACCACTCCTGTACTTTGCCCTAATTCGATACATTGCGTGTTTAGGTACGAATTTTAACTTTATTATATTACCAGAACGGCCTTCTTCTTCATGTTGACGAAATTAAATGTTTAAATGATGTTTTGACAGTATTTGGTCAAGTTGACTGCCTCGTCCGTTGCATTGGCTTGCATGATAGGAGCCTCAACGTGACGCACTCTGGAGGTAGACCTGGTAACACAAGATATAGGCTGACTGATCCCGTCCCCAGTTCCTTCGTCGTTGCCCAGGACAGTAAAATAATATTAACTTAAATTTTTACCAATTATTAATGAAACCCACAACTTCCCTGCACGTTTATAGACCCAAATATTTTTAATATATTTTTATTTGTTTTTATAAAGTATCTAGAGATATTCGGAAACAATATAAATAAATAAGTACCTTTTAGTAGGGATATTATATATAAAAACAAATTTGTAAAACATTACATCTTCACTAATATTAGAGATACCGTTTCTTAGGTCACCAAGTCCAATTTCGCACTTAGTCGAAGTCAGAAGAACGATAACATTAATCCAAGAAGAAATATAATTTGAGATAACTTTAAGATTTTGAAATTAAAGTTGTCAACTGAACAAATTTTCAGTATTTGAACTCCTAATTCATTTAAATTATCAATATTATTTATTCAAGGTCACACATAGAATGGTCTGGTGAATATTTTAAATTTATTTAAATATTCAATACATTCGCAGTAAGCACGTTATAAATTAACTTAAATAACTAAGATATTGATATTATTACAATTCCATGCCTTGTCCTGATTTATTATCTCCTATCAAATCACATTATTGTTATCAGATAACAAATATATAACATTCAATATTTGTACTTAATCCTGGAGCTTTGCAATATTTGCAAAGCGCGGCGTTGAGCCCTGCCATTTTACACGCCATGTCTTGAATCAGCTTAGTGCAGTTCATATTCTGCAATGCGATAAGAAGCGTGAAGCTGAAATTTCAATATTTGTTTGATATGAAACAATCTGTGTGTGTGTTTTTTATATAAATTTATTAAAACTTTACACATTTTCATTATTTAAATGGAGGTTTGATTTCTTATAGGAATACTTCGTTTAAATCACCAAATTATCCAGAAGCTCATTTGAAAATGACAATCACGTTCTAACTGATAGCCGTTTGAAAATTTCTTTCGCTAACTTTTACAAAATGCGTACAGAATACAAAATATATCAAATAAAAAGTAGCAAAAATCTAAATCTAATATCACATGATTTTTCTAAACTTAATAGAAATTTAAATTAAAAATAATGTTTCGATGTTGTCTTGTAATAATGTGTGAAATACTTGGTAAAATTCTCATATTGAAAATTGAGGTCTTTCCGGTACGATTTAACGTATTAAAGCGTTAAGAAATAAAATGCCTTCGCCGCCTTAACTTTATGGTGACTTTGACATGAACTACTACTGAATTTATGTAAATAAATTCGAAACTTCTAACATCTGTGTTCTTAAATTAATCTAAATCCATTATAGAATAAATAAGCGATACCACAGGAATTTCATTAATAGTGTAGTATCTTTAATAGAGAATGCGCACAGAAATAAATGAATTATGTATAAGATACAGTAGCAGTGTTTACTATCTTAAATAAAGCACGCGACCAGCTAGAAACTACATTGACATGTCTTCAAAACTGGCCTGGCTTCTCGCGACGGCATCTGCTGGTTACATGTTATATAAATACAATTCTTTGAGATCCTTTATCACTTTACAGCAATCATTCGTTGAGAATCCAAACAACTAATAATTATTAAATATTTCGTTCTTAGTATACTTAGTTTTAGTATACGCGTGTTACAGGTTCTCTATCATTATATCAATATGTGTGTTTATTAAATAATAACTAGTTTAATCATATTTTAAAGTTTTATTCATAAATTTTATTTTACATATATATTTTCAAATTTCATTATTGCAGAATTATTACTTGTCTTTCTTGTTCAAGGTTCTAATAAAAAAGGAGTTCCGTAACGCGTAAGTAGCAAAGACGTGTAGAGTAAGCTATTAGTAAGAGTTCTATCCTTTGAATTATGTACAATTGACGTAGTTAAAAGGCTGTAAAATTTAAATTTATATAAAATTTTACCCGCAACATAATTATATATACATATAATGAAAATGTAACTGATGGGTACGGTATGTATGGTACGTGGATGATATATAAAAAGAACTCTGAATTCTCAGAAACTATAAAAACTAAATGAAATTTTTACTATTGATTTTTGGTAAACTTCCCTTAACATTTAGTGTTTATTTCATTTCAATCGGTTCGAAAATTACAATCATTTAAATTATAAATCGGGCGAAAAATCGAAATAGTTCAGTCATCTAGATTAGGAAGGCGAAGACGCGAGCGTGTCGCTAGTAATACAATAAAATAGAAAATGAAACAAGTCATTATCTAGAATTATTATATTTCATATTTAAAAAAGATATTGATTTTGTATTTATTGCAACATCTGTGTCCTTCATTTCTTGTAACAGTTTATGTTTGGTAATTTTATAAAAAAGCAAATAATCATTATATTTCATATTTTTCTCATTGAATAAATAAGTACGGCCGTTGCTGCTTTCAGCCAGACACATCTTAAATATGCCAGTAACAACAAACAAAGGCTTTACAGAATTTTAACTTTTAAAGATTTTTATTGCGCTTCCTCTGGTAGTTGTCTAATATCTAAAAATTACAAATTGTGTATAGCATTAATAAAAAAATTAAAAATTGCTTTCCAATTCTCAAATACTTAGTCACGGCGCAGATGGGATTCAACTCGGAAGAAAGATAATGTATATTATTGATAGCTTAGTTGTACAAATAAATACATATATATTAATATAAATACCTTAAATTCGTCCTACACATCTACTTGCAGTGCAGCAGCAAATACAAGAGTTGCGTGAAAGTATAATAATTATCATATATTATATGGTATACAAATATAGGATCTGTTTATATAACCAATTACCCAATTAAATAATGAATAATATTTACTTATTTGTATATTTAGGTCTACCTGTTGTCGTTGCGTCAGCACCCTTGAATAAAAGCACGAAAAAATTGCTTCCAAATACATACATATATTACCTTTTATTTTGAGTATTAAGATGGAAATTCAGAAATTATATTACATAAATCAAAATTTAAAATAAATTAATACCAATTTAACGTATTCAAGAATAAATTCAAACCTAGTTTTGGCCATAATAAATGTTTTGAAATAAAAAAATAGTGTGTGTGAATAATACTTTAAAAATATATGAAATGTTTTTAAATAGTTTATTTCACAATACGATATATAACCAAAACACAGGCCGAGCAAATGTACGCTATTCGCATTCTCCGTCAGTTCTTTGGCTTAGCTGTAATACAAAAAGACCATATGAACGGCTGTAATCTGAAAAATATTGTGTTACTAGAGAAATGTCTCCACTACGCAAGATACACGTGTATAGGGTTACTGGTTTTGCTGTATAGATAAGATAACAAATTATCTTAAAAAATACACTTAACGGACACACTTAAAATTACTTTCCCTTTGTTCTGGTCTTCCCGTTTTCTGACATCAAGTTCGTGCTCTATAGTGACCGGTTTTGGTGTTGGTTTGGGCCAGTTTCGGCCTAAAAATGTAGTTTCAGCCACAGTTTCGGTTTTGGCCTAAAATTTAGTACTAGTAACCGAATTGGTTGCTTGTGGGCCTGGTTAAGAGATACCGTAAACGATCTTGATAAATTACATATTAATTTTAAGAATATCATAAATTGCTGACGTCATCATCCATGTTCATCTTCGACGAAAACTAAGAACTGCCTAAGGTCGTGGTAATTAATACTTCCGATTCTTACTATGTACTTTTGAAATAATAATTGCTTGCTCTTATGGAAGTTAAAAGAGATACATGGTGATTGGCCACAGTTTGAGGAAACTTTTGGAGAAACCGAAAAATAGTGCAATCGACAGGGCGTATCATCGTTCTGAGGAATTCGTCCGACATTTATGTTTCTATAGTTGTATTATGATAAGTAATAGTAGTTGTAAAGATAATACACCAGAACTTGCTTTTCGATACGGTGTTAGGAACATGGAGGTGCCATACTAAGGGGACAGTCCCACGTTTGTCCTTGAAAGTACTAAGATAGATATTTTATATAGAGATAATAGACCGAAGATGAAAAAAAGGAAAAGTTAACTGAATATCAGGAATTGAATTGAATTGCGCATATCTTGAGAACATTCGTCTCTCTAGAACCGTAGCCACCGATGGACGTTGACCCTTTACCCGCCATTGACAGCCATTTATATATATATATATAAATGGCTGTCAATAGCAGGTATATATATATCCAATGTATATATAAATATATATACATATTTAAAGCTTCACCCATCATCCCTTGTGGGATTAATAAATAATGTTGAACTTAAAAGAAAGAAATATTCGATTATACAGTTTTCAAGTAGCACGGGTTCGATTCCCGCCACATTCAATACAACATTTGTATACGTTTTCTTAAATGTTTCATGTCCTCAGTGTGTAAATAACAATATTTTACAATTTTTATGATATTCAATTATTTATTCATCCCAATTTGTTAATATCTTATAATTACTTGAGATGCGTTAAAAATACACTACATATCAACATATTATAAAAAATATATACAATTTAACATGTTTTTTTTTCTAAATTTAGTTAGATCAGAGCCGAAGGTTCAGTTTCGGTTTTGGCTGAAAGTGTTGTTTCAGTCGAACACCAATGCTATGTTATAATTATTGTTTTACAATCGGATCCTGTAAAGTATGTAAATTTTGAAGTAAATCTGACGATATAAAGTGGATTAAAATACTGTTATTTTGTTACAATTGTTTTGTTATAGACAAATAAACCTAATAAAAAGTTTAGTCTAGTCTAATAAAATTGAGATACATTTTTAGTATATTTAATAGATTGTAGCTTATTTACCTACTTGATATCAGAATATTTTATTTGTTATTATTATCTTCAACATTCCTGACACAGTCATAGGCTGTCTCAGAAAATGTAAATAAGAAATAATAAGAATGTCACGATGAGCATGGATTGAGGAAAACGTTGGTTTATTTAAAATTTACAAAATAAATTATTTAATTGGATTTTACAAATAGTAACTCTTCAATTTATTTTCTGAGTCAATTCTAGAAACTCTAAAAAATATATTTTAGTATTAGAAAATGGCAAAGCTGCAAACGAATGCTATGTTAACCGAGTCATTCAAAATTATCAGTGAATTTGTACGCGTTTGTGACACTATAGGCATTTACACTATTTTATGTACTTCTTAAACAATGGTGGCTATCCGTAAATGGTGAAAGCGAATACCGAAGCCTATTTTATTGAACTCAGATGTTGTATCACTTTGTCTGAATGGCCTTGGCGAGGACGGAGCCCGTGGCTATCAGATCAGTATAGAGTTATGGTGCTTGTAACTTGTTTTTGACTTTGATTGATGTCATTTTTAAAGGTTAAAATATATTTTAGACTGTAAGACACCTAATAGACAAAATATGATAAAATTTGTTACAATTAGTAATGGGTTAAATTAGTGTAAGTAATGTTATGTCGTAAATTTTAATATTAGTTATTACAACTGACTTTATGATGATAGCATAGTTATATTCAAAACAGGGCTCCCCTATAAATTAATAATTGAAAATATTGACGCTTAAATAATTATTAAAAGTGCTTTACAAAAGTGCAGGAGAACAATGAGCATTTGCATTTAAATTCAATTTGAGAACAAGATTAAGGTGGGGCGACTGATAGCGTGTAAGTTAACTATAAATTCATATACATATACATATATATATATAATTAATAAGTTCTTTGATTTTCGCGATTATAACACATTTTGAAATGAAACTATTTTAAACGGATTAATCGCGTATAATTTCGGTATTCGAAAATACATTTTTAGAACCCGACGTTTCGAACACTTTACAGTAGTCCGTGGTCACAGGTAGACTGAGGTGGCACTTGTCTGTC
This sequence comes from Podotricha telesiphe, assembly GCA_038994665.1. Lineage (NCBI taxonomy): Eukaryota > Metazoa > Arthropoda > Insecta > Lepidoptera > Nymphalidae > Podotricha > Podotricha telesiphe. The sequence goes on from JAOYRR010000252.1 coordinate 320,378, forward strand.
ATTTGATACATCCCTCCTAGTTTCATTTCAAAATGTCTAATAATCGCGAAAATCAAAGAACTTATTATATAATTAAATTGTTTGTTTTATGCAATTTCTAAATTGAGTTATGTAAAAGATAAAAAAACAATGAACATGAACGATGAATACTCCTGTATTACATTTGAACTGTCCTTAGACTTTTTTGGGAGAAGCAGCACGTGCGCAGAACCAGTTAGCAATGAAGTCAACAAAAAAACATCAATGAACGTTTGAAAATTCTATCTGGAAATGTCATTCAGTTTAAAAGTTGAACGTAGCAGGAGAATATTTTTTTTTATTTACTTGCGTATGGTCTTTGAACATGATATTCCATTTCCCTAATTAGATATTTGTTTCTTTCAATAAAGCATTCAACAATGCGATGCTTTGTGATCGGCATCATATGTGCGCCAGTCACCCATTGTCACTCAATGGGCAATTTTTTTCCAACCGTAGTGGCTATCTCAATTTTAAATAAGCGTCAACATTGTTTTCGAGCAATGGTATGTTTTTGTTTGGTAATGAGAAATGAAACCAAACCATAGAGGCTTCCACTGATGGTCCACTAATTGGAGTTTAGAAATTTCAAAACTTTGTCGAATTTTAGCTTTGTTTGTCTGCCTTAAGATTAAATGTATATTAGAAACATACAGGCGTTGTTATGTATTTATATTTTTTATCGTTTTTATATTTGTCTTTGCTGATATATGCAGCTTATGATGAAATGACATATTATATATTTTTAACATTTTTTAAAGTATATTTTGTAAAAAAAAAATTTTATATGTTTTCTAAATATGTCTTTTTCAATTTCCTAAGTGTGGGCATAACACTTTAAAAAATGTTAACAAAATATATATTTAATAAATAGCATTCTCTCTTGCCAGACGATTGTTCGTAGAATAATCTTTGGGTACTGCTAGGTGGGACGCATGGCTTAGCGGTCAGAGCGCTTGAACGGTTTTCAAGAGGCGCGGGTTCAAATCCCGCTGCGTTCAAATTTTTATACGTTTTCTAAATATGTAATTTTTTAAAGTGTTATTCGCACACTTAGGAAAATGATAAAGACATATTTAGAAAACGTATAATTAGCAAGCGCTCTGACCGCTAAGCCATGCGTTCTATATCCAGCTGCGTCGAAATTCTCATATGCTTATTACAACTTATATTTGTTGTTAGTATCTCTGTAGAGAGATTTTTATAAATTTCTACTACCCAAAGATTATTCTACGAACAATCGTTTGGCAAGAGAGAATGCTATTTATTAAATATATTTTTGTAACATTTTTTAGTCTTATTCGTACACTTAGAAAATTGATGTAGAACGCTTAGCGGTCAGAGCGCTAGAACGGTTAACAAGAGGCGCAGGTTCAAATACCGCAAAAAACTATAATTTTTCTGTAACAATGGATCTACTCGAAGTTTACAAAAGTGGTTGTTTATATATTTTTTAGACATATGTTCTTATAATAACAATTTTCATACTTTTAATAGTAGATAAAAAATATCACTATCACTTGATACATCTTTATAACATCTTAGGTTGAACTTCCATTCAGGGGAATGTTCAAATTTAAAATATTTATATGTAATCGGTCTAATGAGACGAAGTACAGCATTAAATTTTGCAATTCGACATGAGGTGACACTATACTTTCTTTATCTACCTGAAAAAAAACATAATTTTAAAAAAAATTACTAGGCTTTTGTATAAAACGTTAAAATTAGTTATTAAATATATTTGAAAATGTTACTTAAAGTCTTGTTACTTCATTGTTCCTTGAATGACAGCAGTCATTCCTTGACAAATAGACATTATACCAATCTCATCAATTAAGTTATAACCGCAACCTTATGTGAAATATAATTAACATTCGAAAACATTTTGCTCGGCGTGAATTAGGTCTTAGTCTAAAGCGATTCCATTTCCCTCAACCACTAAAATTACTTCCTAGCTTAAATGTATATAAATGAGACGCACGTAATATGACTTAGCAGCACTTTCCTTTGGAATTTCTTCACAATTTAATTTCCGGATGGTGGCATAATAATGTATGACATCTATCAAAGCCTTATTGATTTTCTTTTTTTGGTGGTTGGTAATCAAATAAAATTATTCAAGCTTTATCGAGTCTCGTAACCGACTAACGGTTCAATAACTTGTAGCTCCATTAGCGTGGATTTTATTACATTTCCTCCCGTTTTGTCATCAAACTTTTACCCAAAACGATTATAACTTTTACTTCTACTTTTTAGGTAGAAATTTTCATGTCGCTAAGACTTCTAAATCAAATGTTTTAAACTATTGTTATTATTTCAGCTTCAGATATACTATAAAAAAAATGATTGAAATCCGTCAAGTGACTAGGAAGCTATATGGACAAAAACAGACGGACGCAAATTAAAAAAAAAACAGTTTCGTATTCTATTACTGTTTTTCATCCCCTCTATAATTTTTCTCAATTATATTTAATATACAGACATATATTTTTTACTATTTTATTATAGCATAAATATTTCATTTATATATTTTGTACAGAGATATGTGCTTACGAATAGACTTTGACGAAAGCATCTAAAGTAAGTAGTAAAAGCGGTATTTCTGTATATTACTTACTTTAGATGCATTTTATTTTTGTTACAAACGCGAAATTCTTCCAATATGTCCAAATTTGTATGGATAATAATCATTTTTTTCAGCGTTTCGCTTTTTCTGCATAGCAGGGTCGTCAGAGAGAACATAGTTTCAAGACACTCTGTTCACCACTTTCCGCCGAAAAACAGTTTTCAAGAGGCGCTGGTTCAAATCCCGCTGTGTTCAAATTTTTATACGTTTTCTAAATATGTCTTTTTTAAATGAAATTGATAAAAGTATAGTCATTAGTTATTATTGGTACGATAATATTACCATGTTTCGGATGAACGCACAAAGTAAAAAGTTGTTAGCACTGATATTCACACACATGATTGCTAATGAAATTTATTATAGAGAAAACGACGTTATCGGCTAGTGTTAAGTAACAATGAAACATAACCAATCCGTATAAAAATAATATGTCGAAATATTTATTGTAAATTGTGTACACATATATTTCGCCTTCTGTTACACATTACAACCAGAATATCGTGATATAATGGAATAAGTATAAATATATAAATATTACAACATAAGTAAACGTAGAAGGTTCTATATACAAGCTTAAATTAAAAAAAAACATTAAGAAAGAGCTTTTTAATTAAAAATATTCAAAAAAATTAATACATGAAGGAAAAGAAATTGGATCCCTTTATACGAAAACTATGAGAACGGTGAAGTATGAAATTTCGTATACTTAAAGTTTATAGGGACAAAAGAAATATCAATAAATTAATAAAATTACACACAATACATTTTTGTACAATGTGACATTTGTAATACCCGTTTGAAACACATTTTTGTACAATGTGACATTTGTAATACCCGTTTGAAATACATTTTTGTACAATGTGACATTTGTAATACCCGTTGCTAAGGCAAGGCATATTTTCCGTGTCCACTAATTAATTAAATACGGAGACAGGCCGTATAGCATTCATGTCATTGTATTTTTTAACTAATATACTATCATATCATACAGGTAATGTGTCAAATATTTAACCTTGTAGAATCGAGCTAACGTATTACGTGTAACTTTTCTCATTTTTACTTAACAATTCATTTTGCTACAGTTAAATTTGAAACACATATATAGAGATCTTTGTTCATCTTTAATTGCTTGTTTCAATTCGGTAATTTCGTTTATTTTCTTATATTTTATTCGCAACAGTAAGGCAAAATAGCGTTTGTCCAAAAAAAAGTGATCACTCGAAATACTCACGTGAAAGCTGTATTTTTTTAAATACGATTATTTATTCAAAAGTTAAATAATTAAACATTATATGTAAAGATGTATTTCACATATATAAAAATATTATCAATTTACAATAACTTTTGAAACATTTTTATTAGCTTGACTTATATCTTTCTATTTATCTATCAATATAAGAAAATCTTGCAAAGCACGTTTAGTCCTTGCCCCTTGCCGTTCAATTATCTAAAAGAAATGCTTGTCTTATATATTTAATATAGTAAATCCGGACACATTTTAAACTGTATCATTATTAAGCACCCCAGGGCCACATGTACACAATTATACGTCGCAGATATATATTTTGAATTTTAAATATGTTAAGAACCCTGATTGGAAATTATACAATAAAGGCTTATTTAAAAGTAAGCAGCGCAAGGTTCACGTTAACAGCCTTGTAAAAATAAATTGAACAAATTTCTGCAATGGTGCTAGCTACAAACAAGTTTTTGACTTTTCAATCAAAATTTTATTCCATTACAGATACGTAATATGGGGCCTAACAAAAATTTCAAATATAGGAAATACAAAGTTCATAAATATTTAAAAACTTTTCATTTACATTTTGAAGTAGAAACTGTTATCAAATTATTAATATTTAGAATAATTATATTATTTTTTTAATTAGTTTACATAATATATTTTGAGTATATTGAGTGAGTTAAATCGCAAAACTTCAACAATATAACTTTCGAAAAAACCAGTTACGGCAAAATTTAACATTCAAAACCAGAACGGTACCAATATGGGCTGACCTTAAACTCAAAATTCATTCATGATATTGAAATTCCACATTGTTTAAATTTTATCTCGTGAAGTAAAATGCTATTTTTAGAAATACTTAAAACAAGTGAAATGAACTTTGGGTTTATTTTGAATTTTGTATTGTTATTTTCTTATTTTCATTATCTGACAGCTATGTAGGGTAGGTAGTAATGAATACAGTAAAAGGTAGTTGTACAAAATATAATGATTGTTTTAACTATGGCAATAGAATTATACATTGTAATGTGTAAATTGCAAATAAATTTTCATTTGTAGATTAATTTAAAATATTCAGAACAATCTAGTTATTTGGCTGATTTATAAGAATAAATATGTAATAATTATTCTTCCTAAATACATGTGTTATACTAAATGTACTTGTTTATTTCTCATATTGAGGTTAAGTTCGTAATAGAATGACTTAAATTTTGATTCCACTTTCTCATTACATAACTTTCTCAAACTCAAAATTTTTAAATTATCACTTTGACATAGATTAACTTTGATTATGTAGGTATCGGGAAATCGAATTTTTTTATGAGAGTAGCATATTGAGTTTATATATTAGTAATTATAAATTTATTATGTCATATATTTTATTTTTTAGAAAGATTATATTTTTAGCGGCTGCTTTATGGTTGTAGCAAAAAAAAACGAACTTTTTCCCGCTTAGCAGGTAAGTCATAGAGAACCTCATCAAGACACTCCGTTCTTCTTTGATTTAGTTTTCTGAATAAAAAAAATATGATTTTTAACTTATCTGTTTACAGATCGTAACACTTTATACAACACCAACATGTTCTACTGGTTGAATTACAAAATTAAAGTTTGTTTACCCTTAATTAACCATCAAATCGTAATTTTCATATACAAACAAAGTCAAATAATTTTATTAAAAACAAGAAAATATATTTATACATACAAAAATTAAACAATTTTTTTCCACGGATTCACTAAAGCTAATGCCTCAGACCTGACTAGAACCAGCGCAAGAAACTCAGATCACATATTCCTCTACCATTGCATTCATTATGGAAAAAATAAGGGTATGTTTTAACGCACAAAATATTCAATTTTTTTTTTAAAACAAATGTACGTAGAATTCTCTTTGTTCGAATTTTGAATCAGTGTCGTCGAATTAGTTCAACTGTCTCTACTAATATAATTTGAATTAACTGTATCAGACGTTTTCATAATTAGCATAGATCATTAGAAATGGTAGCGAGCATTAAACGAAAAAAAACACTTAGCCGAGGGCAATATAATTATAAATACAATATAAAAAAAATATGTCGGAATATAAAACAAATTAGTCTGTATTACTAATGGATATAAATCATAATGTACTATTATAACAATTCATCAAATATAGATTTAACATATTAATTACGAATATAACCTTGTTTTATAACAATATCTAAAATCCATAATACTTATGAAGTAACTATCACTTTTAAATATCCTATAATAAATTAAAATTACTTCCTTCGTAACTTTTTTGCAGGTAAAATATATGCTCTAGTTATTAGTATATTTTACTGCAATTTTCATAGATTTTTTGAAGATGCGTGTTAATTGATGATCTTTGTTAAATTTAGTTCACGGTACGCTGTTTTATTATAATGTAATATATTTATATTATAATAAAACAGTAAAAACAGTTGTGTCTGTACATTGAATATATTTACGAAAAATCAATGTAAAAATAGTAATAGAACATGAAATTAAACAAATAAAAAAAAGCCTGTTTGTCCGTTTGTCTTATCTTATCTTCGTAGTTACTGGACCGATTTGAATGAAACTGTTTTTGTTGTATACCTGTTAAGCCTGGTCAAGCTTTAGAGTATAATTTATTTCGAAGACTGGAAGACCTGACATAGAACCATAATAGACCAGCTAAAATATAAGAAATAACAAAATGTCACCTTAGCAAAAGTTGACTAGCGTGATGCTGTTGATATTCAAGATACGGAACAGCTGATGAAGCACCATGATAGTATGGCTAAAACCATTAGAAAATAACAAATGCCCATGTAAAAAAAGCTTTCCAATGTGATAGACATTTTCCATTGTCATATAACAATTAAAGATCTGGAAAATCTTATAAATAACTATTATAGACCAGATAAACTATAAGAAACAGGTCAATGCCGCATTTGTAAAAGTTGTTCAGTGTGGCGGGCAGTTTTCGTTAACAAATAATAATGGTAAAACTTTGCCGTCATCGTGCCGCTGTGGTGTAGCATCTGACTGTAAGTGCGATAGTTGCGGGTTCGATTCCAACATTATTAAATTTATATTGTTCTCAATTTTTATCTCCAGTAAGGAAAGATGGTTGTTGAATTTCGCATTCAATTCACAGCGTCCCAAACTTAGGTGGAAAGAGAAAAGAGATTTAAGCTGAAAATAAAATTACAATTAACTAAAACATATTATGTGTAAGTTTAAGAGACAAGAAAATTAGCATCTTTAAGGAATTGTTATATTTTTTCCACTAAGTTTCAAATTCAACAGTATTTTGTTGCGTAATTCGTTTTTTGTTGTATAGATATTAGCCCAGAGCAGAACTTGGGGTATAATTAATTTCGAAGAGTTTTCACATTGTACATGAGAATCATAATATACTATTTAAATTATAAGAAATAAGTACAAACAGCCTTAACACAATTTATTCTGCGTGCTCTGTGTCAACATATAAAAAAATGAAAATCCGATGCATAATGGTCTATACTATACGGTAAAAGGTGTGGGCACTGCAGTGTGGTAGGCAGTTTACTTTAAGAAATAAACGTTATTGAATGTCTGACAGTAAGCGCGATGGTAGTGGGTTCAATTTCCACTTCAGAGATATTTCTATATTAGTCTTGTGTTACTTTTCTTTCCGTTATGACAAAGATGGACGTGTAGCCCAAAAGAGAGAAGTTTCGGCATTCAATATAGTACGTCTCGAATTCGGATGGAATGCTAAGAACGGAGTGTCACTAGCACCTTTTTGCCAGAGAGAAAAGCGTGAAGCTGGAAAAGAAATACAATCGTCTAATGTGGAAGACTTAGAGACACTAAATTACCACTATAAAGACATTCATTATAATTATGGGTCAGTTTCAATGCCAACATGTAATAAATGGAAGTAATACATACTTACATACAAATATTAAAAATGCGAAATGTTTATCTGTCTGTCTGATTGTGACGTCATCACGGCCAAACTGCTGAACTTATTGTGATGAAAGAGATACTTAAGGGTCTAGATATAATCTAGGCTACTTTTTTCTCCCGTTTTATTTAGTCTTTCCAGAAATTTCAATATTTTACGTAGAAGCCACCGAAAATACGAAACAGCTATAGATCACGCGGTCCAAGCCGCGAGCGGTTCTCTAGTATGGTAAATATATTACAAGATGGCATGGAATTAATTCTTTAATTGGGTTTGGTTTAAGCAGTAAAATATTTTTCTGACAATGTGTTTTTTTACATAACAGGTAAATTTAAATAACAAAGTAACTTAATTTATAATACATATTTAAAAAAAACATTTAACAGTTCAGATTTATCCTCAATGTTATCTGGATGGAATTTCCATATCAATTTAATTTCTTGACTACCGTTATTACTAACATAATAAGGCAGTGTAAAAACCATTTAAGGCGTTTTTCATATTTATATTCCCTAAGCATAACGTATTAAAATCCGTAACAATAAATAGACGAAGATAGAGTATCCAACTAGACTCTAGACTCTAGAGCAATCGTTGAGCATTATAAATTAATTACAGGTGACTTCACATCCACCCGTCCAGATAAAAACGTGTAACAACGTAAAATTAAGCTTAAATTTATCATTAATTTTCTATTTATAATTAATATTGAAATATTATTCACTTGGCGATATACTTGTCACTAACCTGGATACTTCAACCAGCCATCACGGTTTTACTTAACTGCTTTTGCATTTCCAAATACCTATGTCGTAATAGAATTAAAAGCAAAATATATGTTTTAATAACCAGTTGGTATGTTCGTATATTTTAGTTTCTTACATTTGTCTAGGATAGAGTAGCTAAGGCCATCAGGGTGCAGGGGAACAGCGTCTGACTGTAAACACGACAGGTAATCAGTTCGATTCCCAGTCGTGGGAATGATTAAAGATGTTTGAATTATTTCCCTTACTCGATTTCGAAACTGAATAATGGATAATCTTGATACTAGGTTCTCTGTGTTTACTTTGATATGTGAAATAAATCGTAAAGTGAAAAAACTATAATTTAAAAAGCTCCTTTTCGAGATATATTTCGACACACATTGAATATTTAACTAAAATAAGTATTAATATTCACATAACTGACATTCAACGACATTTTTTTTTTATTCAATATATGCTATTTCCTGTGTCTATCGACAGTAAACCACACAATATAATCAGAATCTATGGAGGTCACCATTTCGAGCTTGAGTTAACTGTGAGCGCTCTAGTTCTTAACTCATACATATGGTCGAAGAAGTGGTCCAAGTTAGCAATTCTAAGGTCAAATTTTACGTCAACATACAGGGTACTACTTGCACTAGAGAAAGCAATAAAAATATATAATTAATTAAGCAATTGCCACACATGTTACCTTAATAAAATTTATATCAAAATAACATTACACAATCTCCAAATTTGAAAAAACAAGAATTCAAAGTCAAATTTTTTTGGCACGATTGAAAAGTTTCAAATTCAAAATGTTATACAATTTAATATTATAATATTTTGGTTAAAAACATTAACTATGATTGCACAATATTATTCTTTTAAAATTAAGTTATTATGAAACGTTTAACGCTGAGAGAGCTTGGCGGGTTTTTTATTTCCTCATAAAAGTAAATTTTTGAAATGTTTTTTTTATCAGAATTTTGAAGAGTCTTAACGAAATTAAGGAGTATACGGGAGACATAAACAAATGAGATTTGACTGGTACGCAATGAAATTAAAAAATCCAACCAAGTCACAAGACCATATAATAGAAATTTATATATAATATATAAATTTCTATTATATCATATATTATAACTTAAATTGTACATGTAAGCTTTACTTTATAATTTAAATTAGTGTAAATAAAAATTATGGCGTAAATTTGTGTTTATATATACTTCATAAATATAATAATTATTAAAATATATTCGGGTCGAGAAATTTTAAAGAAAATGAAGGTTAATTTTTTCATCCATTCTAAGTTTGTATAATATTCACCTCAAAACGTGGGTCACATTGTTAGAATAGCTTCTGTACGAAACCACACGTGACATTATGTCATAAGCTCTATAAGTGCCTGAAGTGGCTGCTATAGTAATTAAAAAACGATCTCCCATTCCTAATACCTATATAATATGATAAATTTATATACTTATTCCTCAATTTGAAATGCATCGTTTGGTTTTTTTAAGTAATTCTTAATTCAATTTTTGTGTCCCTTTCATTTTTTTATATATAAAATATATACAAAAATTATATAAGGTAATATTTGTAAATTGTGATTTTCAAAATAAATATTTTAAAATACATTTCTTCTAACTTAGTGTTATATAGGTACTAATAGAACGAAGACCCATTTACTCTATTTATATAATTATTTCACGTTTTATCGTACATAATTATACAACACAAACTATCATTATACGTCATATATCATATATATAATATCTAAAAAAATTTTTTAATTGTATATTGTTTTCTGGATTTCAATATAAAATTAATATTACAAATTTTTGTAAATAGATCCGATCTATTACACAATTTTTAAATCTGCGTCGTTCCTTCGTCATTACCGTTGGAAGGAGAAGATGGAGGCACGTTTTAAATAGTAGGGGGTGAGTTGATACATTTCAGTGTAATTCCAACAGCCAAGACTATTGGCTTGGACAGCGTTACCGCGAATTGTACGTAAACAATAACAATCACTTGGAATATTTATATTAAATAAAGTGTGGTTAAAAATTAGCTTAATTCCTTAAAATAAAGTGAATTAACAATTGTTAAAAACTTTTTAAAACACTAAACTATCTTATTATGATTAAATAATCTGTGGTTAATAGTTGTACTTAAAGAAAATTATAATTTCTTTAATTGTTACATATTTACTTTATTAGAAACAAGTTTTATTATGGAATACTCTGTTTTTAAATATTTAAATTTTCAGATTTAAAATGTTGGGGAGATTCTTTTTACTGTGCGGACTATTGGCCGTCGCATCAGCGTCGGTAAAGCTCCAGGAGGTATACTCTTGGAACGTTTTAGACTGGAACTATCCTGATCAGTATCTGAAACAGCAGGCCCTTCAAACTGGTGCACTCATTAGACAAAATGCTCTCCCAGTGGGTATTGAACGATGGAGGGACAAGCTCTTCGTTAGTGTGCCCAGATGGCAATCAGGTCAGTAATATTAAAAATATTGATAAGAATATTTTACATATAAATAAGAAAAGATAACGGCGTAAAAACACTAATATTTGTATTTTTTTTATAAAAACTAAGTGAAATATGCAATCTATGCAACATGTGATGTATGAAATTTCTACTATGGTTAAGAATTTAAAGTCATTTGTTATTTTTCATATATTTTATTGAATAAACGTAAGTATATAAGAAATAATTTTAGTACGCCCAAATTATACAATCACTAGCTTGTAGACAAAATTGACGATGTAGAAGAAGTAGAATAAATTTTTCAACATAATAAAATTTATTACTAACCTATTTAATCAAATGCAGTACATCGGCGAACCTTAGATCTGGTATAGAGAGTAAAGATCGGCCCATTTATTCAGCAATAAGAATTATAATACTTGAATGAATATTGAGAGCATTTCAACAAAACAGTATTAACAGTATATAGCGCAAATTTACTTCCCCATTTCTCTGTAATGGATAAGAAAATATTTACGTAAAACTTTTTATGGCATCATGTGTATATATATATTGCAAACTTTTTGCCATTCTCATAATCTATTCCGTGAAAAAACTCATAATTATTTTATATAAATATGAATACCGTATTAACTGTGTGATAGCTACCGTATATTATTTTATATGTCTATATCACAATTAATAGTTTTATGAAGCATGTAGGTCAATTTGTTGGTTACATCACCAAGCTTAAGTTAGCAGTAAATAGGCAACTAACGCAATTTAAACTCCATTTGCATAATAATTATTTCACTTCCATATGTACCCTTATAATGGATTTCATCGAGAGATCCATCACGTAATGAGTTTATAATTCAAATTTATGGAAATTAAGCCGCATTTTAGTTAGGCCTTTGGTGTTATGTTTATACCAATTAGGCCTTTTTTAAATTCAATTACTCAATCTATATATATATAAAATTCCTTTGTTACTCACTGTGTGACTGACAGACAACGCACAGTCGATTCTCAGGAAAATGCGGAAAATACTTAGAAATATATGATTTAGTTGCCTTACTTTAAAATTTCGAAAAGTTCTCTTTAATGAATTGTGTGATAACGGCGACAACGGCATTTTACGGTTTACAGTTCAAACTATAAAAGATAGAATAGTAAATTGACGCAACCGAAGTTGGGGCGACAACTAGTGTATTATATATATTACCGCTTATTACCTGAAACTATATGATTTGTTATTTCATATACTTACTTATATTATACTCAAAACATGTTCTTTAATATATTAATATATCATGTACGGAACAACTAGTAGGTATAATAACACTTAATTATGTTAATTACGAAATAACTAGGCGTGATAGCTACGCGTTGTTGTTTTTTGTCGATAGTGCAATATAATTTTGTAATATCATCCTTATCAATTATGAAGTGTAAAGTAAAACCTGTGTCGGTTTCCCATTTATATGTATTTAATAAAAAAATCTACTTCTATTTCTACTAACCTAATATGCTTGAATTATAAATAAGAATTCTTTAACAATTCCATAAGAGACCATCGTGGTTCAGTGTGACCACTTCTCATTAAATTTCCTTGCTCGAGCAAGACAAAGCGCAGTGACATCCGCCAATAAACGTGAATAGTATCGATTTCTACAGTACGCCCTCTAATTATCTGGCCATAGAAGAAAAATGCTACATAAAAAATTGACCATTTAATATATCAAATATACAACATATAACATGTTGAATTAATTATTTACACTAAAATAAACACATATTAGATTATATATCTTAGATTAGCGTCAACGTTACGCTTCGCTTATCTAGTAATATGTAAACTGTAAGATGTATGAAAAAGAAGCGATTAAAAACGAACTTGCCAAGTCAAAATAACTTAACCGCTTTATTATGAAATTGATGGATTACGACAGCCACGTTCTTAACTGCATAATAAACCAATAAAAATCGCTTTAAGTAAATTTTTAGTTTATGAGTTTTAATTAGTGTCGTTAATGGATATTTTGAGACTAAATCCAGACTGTCATAAGAACAAAGCTTAAGCTTTCCGAAATTAATCTATTTAATCCAGATAACACTTATATCGTAAATGAAGCTGAAAAATTATATAAATTTAAATTTATTATATCAATTAAACACATGAAGTAATAACTTACAGTTTTTTATTACTTTACTAATAACTGACTTACAATTATTGACTTAAGAGTATTCCAATTTGCAGTGGAGTCTGTGTGTCGGTTTGTGTCGTCGTTGTCGTTCCATTAATCCTAGGGAAGCAAATATTTATATAGAATATATAAACATATATGTATTCGGTCACAGGTCAAGTTAACATAATGGTACTGTAACTTCGCAGACAAAAACTTTTAACAACAATGAAAGAAATGTCATGAATGAATAAAATTAAAACAGTAAAATTACGAACAAAATAAGTCCGCGGTGGTGTGAACTCATTAAAAAAAAGGATATTCTAAAATAACAATAGATATATACGAAGGGCTAGTAATAATACGGAATTATGGTACTTCAGTTTACATTTAGTGTTTATTTTATTTGAATAAATTCATAAATAAAACAGATACAAAAATTTGAATTATAAATTTTAGTAAAGTTTGTCATATAAGTGTGAACGCGGGCGGGTGGAACAACGAAATAGTTATAGGCGTGTAGTTTGCGCAAGCTAAGTCGCGAGCGGGTCGCTAGTCTTAAAATATACGAGATTATTCAATTAAAGAACAAAGCTTAGAACAAAATTGATAATTATGAAATGTCACAGAAATAATATTATTTATTAATGCACATTGCCAAGTGTTATTAAATAAGATTTAACACTGATACTATATAAATGTCGACTCTTGCCTACCATGCATTATACTAATCGTTTATTTTAAATATACTGTAATTTGCTTAAAGGAAATCATAATTTTCCTGTAAACAAATATAAAGGTATATGTAACTTTACTACATATTTTCCCTTTCCAATTAAATAACTTTGTAGTTTATCGATACTTAAATAAGAAATATATATCGTTCAACCAATTTGCTCCCCGAAGGTGTAAATTTATATTCAAATAGTAGTATCGATATAAATGTTAGTTTACTCGATATCTATACCATTCTATAATCGTAATTGACTCAGTGAATTATAATTATGAAAGTAGAACTAGTTAAATAGTACATTCATTGTGCTAACGTAATCACGATACCTCGCCTTTACAAAACAACGTTCATTTATATATTTTTAGTAAATGACCTAAATAAGTTGCCTGTAACAAGAATAGCCGTTAAAGGAACATAATTAATTAATTGCCAAAAAATATGAAATTATGATTTTAAATAAAACTTTTAATGCTTTAACTCTTATTATTGTAATGTTGCAATTATTATTTCATATAACTTGTATCAAAAAAACACATATAAAGCACTTTATAATTGGCAGTAAATATGATATAAAGTAAATTTCTTAAAATAAAGCGTAAACCCGTCAAAGTAATCTCAGAGACCAGTATGAATATGAAAATGTTGCCGAAATTAATCGACGTAGTTATCATAACATAAAGTTCTTATAACATTCTATAAATAAATATTGAATTTAAATTAAATATTTGGATAATAAAAGTGTCTTTAAAAGGATTAAAAACGTTTAAGGTACATATTTTTAATTGCAACGGGCATAATTTTTGAAATGGTCCATTTGCTCTACTTTTTGCATTTTATTGCGTTTTAATGAAAAAGCAAACATGCGTTATAAAAAATATTTTATTGTATAATTATCAATGTTTAAACAATAATCTAATAATAAAATCATAATAATAATCGATATTGATAATATATTTGATCAAAGGTTTATAATATTTCATTTCTAATTTCAGTAAAATAGTATTTATTTGTATAAGAGACCATTTTGTTAAAACTAAGCTAGCAAGATATCATAAATACTGGAATGGTGTAAAAAATTAGAATGTGTCTCCATCTGTCATAATAACAATATAAAACCTACAATAAACGTCGTAAAGTAGACATTAGTGTTGTTCTTAGGAAAGCTTATTTTAATTACAACATATAACGCAAAACATTGTCTTAAAATTGCCATAATAATTCATTTTCGCATTGTATGAAAAAAAAAACATTTTGTCTACAAATATGTAGTAAAACTGGATTTATAATTTTGTAATATACAAACTTGTTTAATAAACCAATTTTCTCATATATAGATATAATTACACATCAAAGATCATATATTCTTATATGTAATCGCAACACAAGTGATCCAGTTACCTATATCTTCTCACGAACTCGAATAGGCCATATTACTTACATGTACTGTTGTAGCAGTTATTGCACAATCGCCAATTACAAACACAGTACTATAACAGTATAGTACAGCTACAGTCGAAAAACAAATACTGGTCAAGGACATATTAAAATAAATATTGAGCAAGTCGTAATTAACTTATGCCCTTAGCTTTCTAGTGGGTGGTAATGTTAATGCTGTACCTTTCCACTTTCACGGCGTAGTCAATATATTAAAATTTAATTTAGTCAATGTATGTTGAATTACTTAGTAATCGTTTTATGTCAAAGCCTCGTGTCCCGTAAATGTCAATAGACCAAGTGAATCAATAATTATATAAGTCGTAAAAAAATAATTAGTTTATCTTCTGTATTATAATAAAACAGTAAATATATATATATATATATATATATATATATATATATATATATAATAAATATATTTATAACCATACAATTTAGAGGTGGTGACAAAACAGTTACAAAATATTTTTTTGCTTGTACGCCAAGTTTTAGATCTAATGGGCGGATTTGAATGAAACTTTTATTGCAATTTTACTAAATTTTAAGTTCAATTCAATTTAATTCAGCGCTTGCGAATTTTACATCGACATACAAAAAAATTGGATTCGGGACAACTTATGAAGAACCGTAGTCTAGGTCTAGCTAACAAAGGGGGCTTAACAAAAACATACAAAATTATTAAAGATCTGAATAATCTGACGAAGAACCATGATGGCCCAGCTAAGTTATAAGAAATAAGTAAATGCTCTTGGAGTATTAGAGATAAAAAAATTACCACCTCAACAAAAGTTATTATAATTGTGGTAAATGGAGCTATTATATCAAAAATCAATGTCCACACTAACATAGCGGGCATCAACTTTTACTTTATATAGGAAAAAGGCACGATCAATTTGTATCCTAAGCCACTACAGCTTTATCTTATAATTTATTTTTATTCAAATTGTGAAAATTGTAATTTATAATTATAGTTAATATGGAAAAAAATGGTCTTCTATACGGGTATGGAAGCAAAGAATAAAAATATTTGCTGTTGTTTTCTTGGAATAATATGCAAAACTTATTGACTTATTGATTGACGCAAATTCTCAACTACAAAAATAATATGAACACAATCAACTTAATTTGACGAAAGCTTTTGTTAGCTTTCGTTATATTTGGGTGTAATTTTTTTTATGTAATCTCTTTATTTCTTTATACGCTGTAATAAAGGGCATATTTTTTAAAAGTCTAGTAGTTAGCTGCGGCTTTACAGTTACTATTTATGCATATAAAAATATATTTACTAAAAATAAAAATATATAAATCATCGTAAGCGATATATCTCGTATCAAAATAAATGTTACAGATTTTTATACTTCGTGCTATACTCGATTTCTTTTACGAAACAAAAAAATTTAATCTAAACTCAATAGTAAAATACTAAAATTATATGAAAATTAGCACCAAAATCTTATGTATTGTATAGAATTAACGATGAGACAAACACATAAATAAATATGTAAATACTTCTTTTAAATATATATACTATTACGCCATTATTTGTGAAGCTGTTTTAAATTACATACAAGAAAACATAAATCATTTAAAGTGTCGGAATCAAACAATAATTCATGATATTATTATAGTATAAATAAATAATTACTAACAATAGTTTATTATACCATATTACAATAAATTATTTTGTGTATATATATATATATATATATATATATATATACAGTAATATAGTTGTGAGTTCTATCCCCCCAATAGGAAATGATATTAAAAATATATATATATTTCAACACACTGATATGACAAACGCGACGTTGAATTCAGCTATTCAACACACAGTATCTTAAATTAGGGCGGTAGTTAAAACACTGTATACAAACGGTGTGACCTGACACTAGGTTAAATAATATATTTTATAAAATATATTATTTAACCTAGTTTTTTTTTAATATAATATAAAAATATTAATATATTTTCTATGTATGCTCTATGTTTGTAATATAAGCAACCTTAAATAATTATTTAAGTATTAAATAGACTGATAGAAAGGGACAGGTAGGTGTATTGTATCTCATTTGCATATAAGGAAATGCACATTTAAACAAAAGAGTACAACATTTGAATAATGTCTATTAAACTTGTTATCAAATTATTAATTACATACTGAATTTATACAACTTATGAAGAACTTTTTTAAAACGCTCTACATATTCTTATTATAGGTATCCCTGCAACACTTAACTATATTCCTTTGGATGCGCCCTATGAACCATCACCAAAGTTGACGCCTTACCCAAGTTTCAAGGGCAACGAGCTAGGTGATTGTGAAAATGGTCTAACGACAGTTTACAGGATAAAAGCAGACAAATGTGATCGTCTCTGGGTTCTGGATGTCGGAACTTACGGATATGGTACATATAACAAATATATTATATGCATTTTGTATTCTTTTTATTATAAAATATAGTATTCTAATTTATATTTTTCTTCCAGACTCAAATGTAACAAATGTGTGCCCGTATTCTCTGAATGTATACGATTTGAATACTGATCAACGTATTAGACGATATGTTTTCCGACCAGAAGATATTGTCTCTACAACATTCATAGCAAACATTGCTCTTGATGAAGGAATTTCGTGTGACGATACTTTCGCCTATTTCTCGGACGAACTTGGATATGGACTTATTGCTTATTCTTGGGAACAAAACAAATCGTGGAGGTTCAGTCACAGCTATTTCTTCCCTGATCCTCTTGTTGGTGACTTCAATATCGCTGGTCTTAACTTCCAGTGGGGTGCTGAGGGTATATTTGGAATATCCGCTTCACCAATGGGAGCAGATGGATACAGGTTGTTGTATTTCAGTCCTCTTTCGAGTAACACGGAATTTGCTGTATCAACCCGTATTTTAAGAGACGAATCTAAGGTCACTGGATCGTACCGTGACTTTAAAGTGGTCGGTTCCCGTGGACGTGATACACACACCACAGCCAAAGTGATGGACATAACAGGCGTCCAATTGTTCAGCTTAATTGATCAAAATGCTATTGGTTGCTGGAGCTCGCGCCTTCCGCTTAAACCTCAAAATATTGCTATCGCTGACAAAGACGACGTCGGTCTAATTTTCCCAAGTGATATAAAAATTGATGCAGGTAGAAACGTTTGGGTAATATCAGATCGTATGCCGGTCTTTTTAGAATCGACATTAAACTACGGTGATATTAACTTCAGAATATACGTAGCACCCATGGAAAAGCTTATCCAAGGGACGGTTTGTGAAGTTGAATCGCCAATAGTAACAACACCTAAAGCACTTTCAGTATACAGTCCACGTCTTGAAACCATTTCTCAGATTCCATCTAAAATCTTCTTACCAGCTACTTCTCCTAGTCCTTTAATGCCTACCTACAACCCATTCGTATCTCAAAACGTAATACCTAATATTGCAAGCCACCCTATGTATACTAAACAATCGTCCCGATCATACTTTTTCCCACCGCCACAAAACAACAATAGTCCATGGTGGCTAAATAAGAACTAAATGTTTTATCTGGATAATTCATTTTGTAAATTTAGATATATTTCAAATAGCTGAAATTATCTGAAATTCAATAAACAATGGAGTATATTTAAACGAAAATACTCATGATGTGGTACTCCGGCTATAAATATATATAGCTAATTTGTAACCACATTGCGCATATTGTGTACAGATGCAATTAATTATAAGGGCTTAGAATATGTTAACTAACAAGCACCAAAAAAAATACCTGCAGCTTTAAAAGCTTTACAAAAATAAATATATGTGCATATAAAACAACACTGGCACACAATATTTCAATATTTATAATGATAGAAAATTACATAAAAATATTTAAACTTACACTCTAAAGTAATTATTTACTCGTTATAGATTTAGTATTAAAAAATATCGCAATTATAATTTGCATAACATATACTATGCAGGATTTGCGTGAATTGCTTAACTATAATACTTAAAACATACTTAGGTATTAACTAAGCGTTCCATTTCTAACTTCCTCTTTCATTATGTGAATATTGTTATTTTGTATGTATGATTTAATGGACCTTATGTTATTTATATTCATTTTAAATGGAAAATGTGTGTGTGTTTGAATGATTGGGAGAAGTAGGTAGGAAGTGTAGATTGAATCAAAAAAATTGGATTGTTAATAACCTTTATATTATAATTAATTAATAAAGGATTTTACTTTGTGAATATTTTTTTTATTTTTTTACTTTTTTTCCTTACAACATACGAATATCTTAAAATAATTCCTTTTTCATTTCATTTTATAATAACAAAACTTTATATGATTTCTATTAATAAAGTGATTTATTATCAAGTAACTCCATACTGCTTACTTAAACAAAGATTCTCTATGAGTAAGTATAACATATATTAATAATAAGATAGTGATAGCAAACTTTGAAATCCATATTACCCACTAATAAAATGTGACAAAAACTAGGACCACGCCAGCGGAGATAACCAGTGCAGTATTCACTTTTTTATTTATGTTCACATTTCGCCTGCTATTTCACTAAGTATTAAGTAGCACCGTTTATGTGCCACCCTGTGGAACCTTTATTTTCTGACCAAATTACGACCACTATAAATATTTTTTTAAAAAAATCCGTATGTCCCACACCAGTTTTCAATTGATATACGAGTATAAGTTAATTTTCATGCTGCTACTATCAACAGTCTGTGAGCATCGTCACAGTTTGACAAAGACCAGTAATAATACAAATCAGCTTAATAAACATGGAAAAAAAATAAGCATATCCGCTTAACTGAAAAGAAAAAGTAGAACGAAAAAAACAGTGTTTGACCGTAAACAAGATGGTCTTGGATTCGATCGCCACTCGGAGGAATGATTATATTTCAATTATTCTCATTTCTCTCTCAACGATCAGCTATAAACACTTCTTAAAAAAATTTAAGAAGTGTTTTCCTATATAATTTCCCTTAATCCTTGTAAAATAAGAAATTGTCGAGCGCCACCATAACACACTCACACTCAGCAGAGGCTAAAAGGAATCGGTAGGAGGAATGATTCAAAGATTTTTTAATACTAATATATTTCTTATTAATAAAATTTCTTCATAATAAAATTTAAATACACTACAGACATACAATATAACCGATTAGATACACGAACTTTAATCTTAAAGGCTTAATTGAAGGCTGTTGTATTATTAAAAAAATATATGTTACCATGTCAGTTATCTAATAAATTCGCCCTTGTACTCAGTATAAGTAGGTAGTAGCAAGGTTCTTTCAAAACTGTGTCAGACCCAAATATTAAGTTTAGTAAGCCACCTTTTATAGTTGTAAGTTTAAAACGGGGCTTAACAACAATTAAATATTTGCTGTGATTTCATTAAGAGTATTTTTTACATAACTTTTTTTTATGCTTAATTAAAAAACAATGGATAAAAAAAAGAAAAATGAAATAATATAGAAAGAAAATACAACTCTTGTGAGGTACAAAAGCTAATTATCAATATTTAATTCTACTTTTACTATAAAACAGAAACCATGGTCAAAGTCAAATAAACGATAATATCTTTCTGTAAAATATATATATATATATTGCAGCTCACCAAGCAGAAAAACCTAATATCTCCGCCTAATATTCTCTATTTCCGCCTGAAATCGTCATATTGCTTGTTTGGTCACGGAACTCAAAGCGCGGAAGTCAAAGACGATTTCGAGCGGTCTTGCCGCTAAGGTTACTAATGTTTTACAGCTTCACATTTTTCCCGCATAGCTCTCTCATTACCCTAGTCAGAGACCTAGTGTTAAAGCACTTCGCTGTCCATTTTCCGCCCGAATACGAGACATTGCGTGTTTAGTGGCGAAGCTTAACGTCACACATTGTATTGTTTACCAGAGCAGAAAAATGAAAATAGTTGAATTATGATAATTCCACCAAGTGCAATCGAACCCACAACCAATCGCGTTTGCAGTCGGACGCTGTCGGATATTTTACCTTTGCATTAACAGCCTGAAATTTATCGTTTGACAAGAATTACGTATTCTTTGGCGACCACAAGTGTTACAAATAATTGATATTGATTATTTCTTTTTGTCTGTCGGGCATTGTATTTGGCTATTACAGCCAGCTATTACAAATACGAATAATGTATTTTCCTTAACGATCATCACCTATTGCCGGTACATAAATATTTATTGTAACTGTTTTAGTTCTTTACATGCTTATTAACATCTTTTAAAATCAATATTAAACCCACCAACAAACAATAATACAAGAAAATAGGTATATTATAAGTGTTCTTTTTTTAGAAAAACAATAGTATTTAAAATGTTTTAAGTGTATCCTCTCTTTTCGTGGTACAGTAGCTTCTCTCTGTAATGTAGATTGGTTGTTGGTTCGATTCCCGCTCGGAGAAATTTCAATATTTAAATTTAAGAATTATTTATGATTAAAATGAAATATTTCAATTATTTTTATATTAAGGGAAAAACTATATTAAGCTCCTCTACTCAACATGCAATTTTCTGAATTTTGGCTGAATGAGGAAAAAATTCAATGCTTCACGTTTTATCCCGCATACCTAGTGTCAAGAGAACCTAGTGTCGAGACACTCCGTTACTTACTTTTCGCCCGAAACATTGTGTGTTGAGTGGCGGAATTCAACACCGCGCCTTGTCCTACCAGAGCGGGGAAATGAACATAATTTCCCCGAGTGAGGATCGAACCCACAAGCATCACATTTACAGTCAGACAACTCAGACTCTTCTATTGTACCATGTTGGCTTCAAAAAATTCAAAATTCTATATAAGTTCACGAAAATAATGCAGCATGACATTGAAAACTAAAAAATTCATGCCAAAGTGCGTCATTTTAAGGCACTGTCATTATCACCGCTTTCGTAGATCAGTGCGGAAAGGTTCGCGCAGTGACTGGCTTATCAGTTTGACAAATAAACCGTTTAGTATTAACTTAGGACTTACCTGCAATTATAATATAATCTCCACCATATCATGATTGGCCTCGCGTGCGTGCGTCTATTGAACAATTTAATATAAAGAAAATGTTTATCGCATCCGACGCAAACACTGTATACACATATATATGCTATAATCATTTTTAATATTTTTTTATAATTTAAAATTTAGGTTCTTGAGGTGTGTAATTTGTTTTTGAATCATTTTTCTTTTTGTTTTTGAAGAAGTGTGACTAATGTCAAGAAATATGAGTAAAGACAATAAAAAAGAAGAATATAATCCATATGAACATAGAACAGTTGAAAAACCAAGCTCGTAAGTATTTTAATCAAATGTTGTTTTTCACGTATATGTTTAATATGAAATATATTTAATATAATTTGTATCATGAACTTCAATAAACTATTATTATTACTATATTTATATGTTATAGTTATTTTTAATAATAAAGTAATGATTATCATGAAAGTTAAATGTCTTTGTTTATTGCTAAGAATATTGTTAATTTCGATTAGATTTTTGTTGCAAAGGACAATAAAGAATATACTCAATACTCATAAAAATTTTGCCTATTTTTTTTTTATTATTTGTTAAAATCTGTTTGTGTGAAATACTGATGTACGTACGTACGCCTTCAACATTTTTAGAAATCGTCGAGAAAATCAAATAATTATATGTAGATATAAAGTATGTATATAGTAATTACCACACCTAAGATGATTAAATTTTTTGTCGGTCGGTTTATCTATTTTGTACATACTAATGTCTGGAAGTACTTGCCTATGCCTTAGATCATATATATATATACATTTAGTGTAACTAATAAAACTGGGTGTAATATATAATAGAGAGTATAATTGATTTCGAAAACACGTATTAGATCAGCCTATATAAAACTATAATAATATTAACTGCTATGAGTAGCAGACTGGCAACTATCCCAGCGTGTAGCAAGGGCCTGCCTTTCTACTTAAACTGTAAGAAATAGGAAATAGCGCATTAACATTATCTGAAACATCATATGTAGAGATAAGGAACCAGCTGCAATATACATACAGCATGACGGACATTTTCTTGTTAGGTGGTTATGTGATTTTTCTTCAATTAGGTTTTATTCATTCTTTTAGTTCAAAATGGTTCTAAATCATAATTTTCTTGCATATTGGCTGTAACACGTCAAATCTAGATTATTGCTGCTAAATTATGCTACGTAGATTATTATTATTAGTAGAGCCACAGTTTTCTTTTCGCAATAGACAAAGGCGGTAACCAAAGATAAAAACTCACTATAGTAGAATATTATTCTCTCAAATTTAAATCAAAATTAAGAGTTTTAATCAGAAGATGATAAACCTTTATTTAAAGAGAAGAACTATTTTGGTAGGAAACGCTTTCAATATATAGGACACATATAAATGTGAAGTCACATGGAAAGTTTTGAAAGTAATGTGTAGTTGCAATGTTTTTCTACTATCCTGTAAAATTATATGACCACTAGATAAGCTACTCCGTAGAAACAGAGAGTGAGAAAGTTGTCGATTCGTAAAAAAATTATCAATTTGCAGTTACAGTAATCAGTAAGTCAGTCAGTAATCAGTAAGTCAGTCAGTGTATTTTGCATGTAAAGCAACAATTTACATCAAGCGTATACTCTCTGCTGCTAAGGGGTTGCAATTTTGTTGATTTCTTCATTTTACTTTGAATATAATTTTTTTCTATGTTTAATTTTAAGTAAGCATCACCACGAACTCCTATGTTCGTTCGTAAGTTTAAAATTAGAGTATATAATTTTTTTCAGAAATTAAACAAAAAAAAGATATGGATCATGTTTCTTAAATTTTTAATTAATAGTTTAATATGTTTTTAAATAAATCAATAATTAATTACCCAACGTTTCTTTGCCACTATTTTTAATTGAATTATTTCACTCTGAGGTCTGCCGGACTTTGTCAAAATAATTGTCATTGGCAATTGGCAAAAATATATGATAGGTACTCAACTACTTTAGTAGTCTTAAAGAGCCTAAGCCACAATATTAGTCTACGATAAAACTAACTTCGACGGGCATAAAGTCCAACGACATCTCTTGTGCAATACAAAATACCATTGATCTCGATTTAACAGCTACTTAGCTGCTATAACAGTCAGTCGGTTCAAGCGAATAAATCTTAGCTTAGGTAATGTTAAGCAATATTCATAAGTCAAGTAATAGTTGTCAGTGACAAGTTATATGTTAATTTACTACCTACAGTGGTAAATCACAGTTACTGGTGGAATATATATATATATATATGTCAAATCCCTTTAATTTGTATTTCTTTATGTATGCTGCTTCATTTTTATGATATTCGTTCGGGGCATAGTAGTCCTTGGCATATTTTAAAACTAGGCTTACTGCCCACCGCCAACTCTCACTTTTTCTCGTTACCATTAACATATTACATTTTGTGATTAATATGTTAAGTTTTGCATAGTTTACTTTATATAAATCATTTCTATATATTTACCTATTTTTAATTATTATTTTATTTTTTACTTTACTTTTTTTATATTAGCAGTGCAATACAAATTCGTCATACATAGTTTATTTGGATACGGTACATACTATTAAAGTAATCAAGTTAGTTTGATAAATTTCAATTTCAGAATTGTAAGTTATTAAACTGACTTGTATAACCTTCAGAGTTTTCATTTTTCATTCGGCGAAGATTTAAAACCTTTAAACTAAGTCATTATAAAATATAAATATCTGTCGAACTTATATTTTATTCTTAGCGTAGATAAGTTTGTTCATCATTAAACGACGTCCTTATAATTTTACCTATAAAAAGATGTTATTGTATACTAGGGACCCGCTTGCGGCTTTACCCGCGTGAATTATAGCTGTTTCATATTTTCAGCGGCCTTTACGAAACAATGAAATTCCGCGAAATAAACTATAAAAACTGAGAGAAAATAGTATCCTATGTTCATTCCAAGACCCTCAAGTATCCCTATATAAAATTTCATCAGCAGACAGAAAGACAGAGTAACTATCCCATTTATTATATTAGTATGGAATTGAATTGATAGATTAAAATACGTATTTATATGTTAGCAAAACAATTAATATATTATTTACCAAATATATAATTCATTTATAATTAATATATTATTTACCAAAACAAAGTGTTGTTTTAGTAAATTGTATTTATATTAGGAGTGACATGCATTGTTACGACCGACCCAAGAGGAACAGAAAAGTAGTCCAGATACACATTTCTTCCGCAGAAAGTAAATTAATTTTCTTGTCATATTTTACAATTTGATTACGTAAGTATTGTTAATATATGTTATGTAAATTTCTACAAATTTGAGTTTGAAAATAAGTTACAAGTTATTTTCTTGTATATATTATTACGATCAATCACTCACAATCTTGTGACAAATGTAATATTTGTAGGTTAAACCACCAATATGAAATTTAATAAATTACCCTACAATTTGCAATATTATATATATTTACGGTGTCTTAATCATGTGTCAAAATCATCATTACTCAAATTTGATATCTTGTAGCAGAGGAGATAGGGGCATGTTTTAACAAGTTTTACGTTGGTGCCATTTCACGGTTTTTGATTAAGCTGAAATTTTGCATGCATATATGTAATGTGTGCATTATATATTACTATAACTACTCAAGTACAAATTTAAAAACGAAAGAGACAAAAGTGGAAGATTAGTGCCCGGTACCCAGTGCCCTTTTATTGACACATCTATCTAGCCAAATTAATCAGTTTCGTTAATGCAAATTCACCTATTGAAAAATTCATCAAATAGGTTCTACTATAAAACAGTAAAATGCTCTAATTTTTCATGCATGCGTAAATAATAATGAATAATCACAGCTAATTGAAAAATGAAAATTAAAGGTCGCTATGGAAACTCTCTAAGTAAATGGACCAAATCCCATCCTTATTCAGCTTATTTTGTTTATCTTAGCAAGGTTTTTTATTTATGATACCTAAAATAGACAAATATGAAACTAATAAAAACGTGTTGAAAATCCTGTAAAGTCATATTTTTTTCTGTTAAAGTCTGTTCTTTCAGTATTAGTGTTTTTACATATCAAAAAAATCTCTTTAAAAAGTTCTGCTTCTCCAGTGTATCGGCTAAAATGTTAATTTCATAACTTAACTCGTTTACTTTAAAAGTTGGCACTTCACGCTGCATATTTATTAGTAAATATAATTGAGGAATGCGATATGTGAGTGATAAGCGTAAATCTGAAAAAAATAATTGTCCAGCAATTCCTTCTATAGGCATATTTATATTGTTGAGGTTCGATTTATATCTCTATCAGGTACAGTAATTGGCTCTTTAGATATTTAATAAAAATTTGAAACACGTTAAATTGCAACAATGGCTGGAGTGAGTTTTAAGTTACTTTTTAAATTAGAGGTATATATGCGAAAAAGTTCTATATTAGTATATTATCATTTTAAACAGAACACCGTAGCAGATTAACTTTTAAAATAAATTTGATCTCGCTTTAATATACACTGGTGCTAGAACAAATTTCACTAATTAACGAAAAATTTATTAACTACGTTGTATAATTACCCTCGGTAATACATGCCCCAGTCTCCCCTACTTGATATAGATAGACTTAAATCTGTCGAAGTCAATTTCTATGTATTGGTCGGACTATATATTACGTTTGTTTAGAGAGATTATTTAAAGAGTCCATCTTGTAGCAGCAAGATTGTGTCTGATTATAAAGAGGATTGGTTATGGGTTCCTACTCGGGTGAATGATCATATTTAAATATATATTAATTTCTTCGCTCTGGTACAATAAAACGCGGTGCTGAGTTGAGAAACGCAACACGCATTTTCATAAATCGGGAGGAAAGCGGAGAATGGAGTGACTTATCAGTAGGTTCTCCCTGGCTATCATGCTAAGCAGGAAAAATACTTGAAAAAGACATATTTAGAAAACGTATAAAAATTTGAACGCAGCGGGATTTGAACCCGCGCCTCTTGAAAACCGTTCAAGCGCTCTGACCGCTAAGCCATGCGTCCCAACTCCAGCTACGTTGAAATTCTTATACGGTTATTACAACTTATATTTGTTGTTAGCATCTCTATAGAGAGATTTTTACAAATTTCTGCTACCCAAAGATTATTCTACGAACAATCGTCTGGCAAGAGAGAATGCTATTTAATAAATATATATTTTGTTAACATTTTTTAAAGTGCTATTCCCACACTTAGCAAATTGAAAAAGACATATTTTGAAAACGTATAAACATACGTAACGTACAAATATAAGTTGTAATAAGCGTATAAAAATTTCAACGTAGCTGGAGGTGGGACGCATGGCTTAGCGGTCAGAGCGCTTGAACGGTTTTCAAGAGCCGCGGGTTCAAATCCCGCTGCATTCAAATTTTTATACGTTTTCTAAATATGCCTTTTTCAATTTCCTAAGTGTGGGAATAACACTTTAAAAAAAATGTTAACAAAATAGGAAAAATACTTGTTTGAAGTAAACTCGTACGTATTATTATACATCGATTATAATAACTATGTTTTATTACAGAGACATAAGAGCTACAACCAATATAATCAAAGCTTCCTTAGGATCCGGTTTGCTGGCTGGACCACTTGCATTTTCTAACTCTGGATGGGGAGTGGGCATTGTAGGCACTCTCTTGATCGGTTTCATATGCGGTCACTGCGTGCATATACTTGTAAGTAAACTAAGTAAACAATACAAATATAAGTTACGAAGTTAGTGAAAAACCTATTGCTTTATATATACGAGTGTCAGGGTGTCGACGCAATCGATACTGTTAATAAAACCAGTTACCTTTAAGTTCCTTCTTAAGTCAATAAACTGAATTTTGATAACAGAATTACATTTTATCACAAATTATACGTAGTTAATTCGAAGAAATTTATAGCCACTTAAAACCTTAGGTGAAAACGTCCCGTGGCTGTTGTAAAATAGAACGGAAACCTTTACTTGGTTATGCAGACACATGTAAATCAGCGTTTCAAAATGGACCAAAAGGTGCCCAACGTTACTCTCACGCTGCCAGGTAAGTTTTAGTTAAATTTAGAAAATAATTTTTTTATATTAATGTCGAGCTGTCTCATAAAATATAAAATAGCTTGTAGTACCGTTTTTCTCGCTGTTGTAAGATTTTATGGCCAGAACGATAATCTTGCCATAGATATATATAGGTACATAACAGGCTACCACACCAAATATGACACTTGAATTAAGACATGTTGGTTACAAAGGCATTACTTCAAATATTTTACCTTAATTAAAAATACTACGTTCTGTTGTTTTATTACTGACAGAAAATAAAAACATTGAGCATTAACTTCGTAATTATGAATATAAAAAAAATCCTAAAAATAAATGATTTAGTTGTAATTAATATACTTCATTTAATGAATAATATTTTACAGATAATATAATGATTTAATAATTCTAATAATTAGTTGGTTATTTTTTGTAAAAAATGTCAAAATAAATTCGTGTAAAATTCAAAATTATACAATTATATTAATTAAAAACTGTGACGCATGAAACATTGTATTTTTATTTTACGTTTGCAATACAAATTTCAAGTTTAATCAAATTAATTCCAAGGTTGTTTCAAAATAAAGATACGAGTGTATTAAAAATAAATATATTCATGGGTATATGTACAATATATTTATTATATCAATATACAATGCATGTCAAATTTTTAAACGATGTTTCAACATTTCGTAAAAACGTCTTCGCCAATTCGTTTACAGGAAACCGCTCTGTTCACTTAATAATAGCGCCACATCCGTCTTTCCTGGCGGTAACATTCATTAGTTAATAGTTTGTTTGTATAATTAATGTAAGCGATTATTACACTAATTGACCTTATTACAGCCATGCCTTTTTAGGGCATATAATTTATAAGGCATATAAGCTATAATATAATTTTAGCTAAATATCAAAATATAGTCATAAATCTCTATTAAATATTTTTAGATTAACTTGATAAATTTAATCATTACTCAAAGGTTATTAATAATAATTCCCCTTAATAAATTGCTGCTCCGTGTCATTTAAATTAATAACGTAAGCATATTATTTAATGTTATTTCATATTTTTGTTTTCTGGATTTATAATAAAATAGATGAAAATACTCTTTCTTCTTTTTATTGCAACCGCACAAGTGGAATTTGTCTAGCTATTTCTATTGTAAATATCGATTTGTAATTGTCATAATTCATTTACTGTCTGTGCCTTTCTTTACTCGATTACAGTAATAAGATTTCATATTAAAACAGAACACAAATGCTAAGTAAGCACCTTACTAGGATAATTATCATTCAATAAAATAATGTCAGTAAATAAACAATAATGAGTATAATGAAATGTATTTTTTTGGTTTTAGCATTTTTGCCGAATTTGCATTGGTGTCAACATACGTGGGCGTTTGCTGCATTTATACTGTACTCATATCTGACTCAATAAAACAAGTATGTTTCTTTTTAATATTTGAAAAATTCTTCATAATTTAAATAATTTAACCTTAAGATGAACAAATAACTTATTTTTTTATATTACAGCTCGTTGACAAGTATATTCCAAGTGTAAACTTATCCGTTGAATACTACTGCCTAATCATCCTTATACCTTTGTGCCTATTATGTCAAGTGCGATACTTGAAATGGCTTGCAATTTTTTCAATGCTGGCCAATATTTTTCTAGTACTAACGTACCTAATATGCTTATACTATATTTTTGGAGGCGAGATCAGTTTCGCAGACAAGAAAATTGCAGGCGATCCTGCGAGATTTCCCGCGTTCTTATCGTAAGTATGAAATGGTGCCGTCACGTTAATTGCATTTGTAGTTCTTCTTCAATTGAAACAATACCGGAATATGTATGAAATCATATTACATCAATTACTTTATCATTAATGCTTTAGCTTTCGATACTTAAGTTGTTGTTTCTTTACAAAATTATGATGCATTCTGATTCCACCTTGGTGCTACTTATTAGTAATAAATACACGTTACTTCTTTTTCTTAAACTGAAATATAATGTTTTTAACATTTTTAAAGTGTTATTCACACACTTAGGAAATTGAATTGATTTTAGATTATGTATTTCTTTCTATATAGTTATATTTCGACTAGTCATGATATTTATCTGATCTTCTCTTTTAACTAGCATTTATAACATATCCGCATTTTTGTATTGTATCAATTTTGAATCTGCAGTAAAAAACTTTGGTAAATAATTTTCCAAAGTTTTTTTGTAGTATAAACTAATAAAATCGTTTTAAATATACTTATACTTTTTTCGAAGTAAGGTCGTTTCAAAAAAAAAATTATGTATTGCAGTATAAAACAGTAGTCTTCTATTATTAGAAGACTCTTCTAAAGAGCATGAAATTCATACAGTAACAATATATATATATAATTCTTCATCATAATCATCAGCCCTTCTCCATCCACTGCTGGTCATAAGACACGCCACCGAGCTCGATTTAGGGCCCTTCGCTTCCGACCGTTGCCAGCTACTTTGCGTATGTCGTCACTCCACTTAGCTGAAGGGCGTCCTACACTACGCTTGCCTAGGTGCGGTCTCTATTGTAGAACCCGTTTACCCAACGGTTATCGGCTCTGCGACAAGTATGACCAGCCCACTGCCACTTCTGCTTGCTAATTCTTTAGGCTATGTCAGTGATTTTGGTTCTTTGTCGGATCAGCTGATTTCGAATTCGATGCTTCAGAGATACTTTAAGCATAGCACCCTCCGTAGTTCGCTGAGAAACTAAACTTGCAGATTAGTCTTACGCTCAGGGTCCACGTGTCGGAGCTACGGAGCTCACTGGTAGAACGCACTCGTCAAAGTCACGTGACTCGTTGTATCACTTCTGGATGAAGGTGGATAGGCCTAGACTGTTGACAAGCATTTGTCCCCTATGATATGCATGCATCCGTGTGGTCTTACTACCGTCGTTAAAGTCCCCCATGACAACTTTGAAGTGAGCCTTTTGGATGGGATGCAAGGATTTAAAAATGTCTTTATACATTTCTTGTACTTGTTAATTCTACTGTGCAGAAGTCAGTGCGTACACTTGGATTACCTTGAGGTTATACTTTTTGGTAAGTCTGATCACGAGGCACGCTACCCATGCCGAAACACTAGAAATTTCCAAAATGTTGTCCGAAAGGGCTTTGTGGACCAAAAATCAGATTGGTTTTGTCGAACTAGTTCATTCGCGAACTACACAAGACTAGAAGCCAGAGTCAATTGGTGTTGGTGGCCTACCATAGCTCGGGGGTTCTAAGCACCCCCTGCCCCACCCTTACCATGACCACCGTATTCCTTATATTTTCTATAATAATCCAGTCGAAATTGGTAACGTGTATCTAAAAAAGTTCTGCAAGTTAAAAATACATATATTTTGAATAAATTAGAAATTTATCCGCAGATGCAACCATAATGTCAGGACTATACATCATTCATAAATTTGAATATTTAAAATGTAAAAATGTAAAGTATATAGTGCACATTTACGATATACAATTAATTAATAATAAATTTTGCAAAGCGTAACAGTAGTAGAGATAAAAACGAGTAAACATTGTTTATGTAATTAACGTGTAATATATAATTAAAGTGTAATATATAATTAAAGTGTAATATATAATTAAAGTGTAATATATAATATGTAAGTAAATTAAAGTAATTTGCTTATAATTTGTCATGAAAATATTTCATGCCACAATCATGTAACATACAAGCATATAATTATTGTACTCGTATAGCGTTATGAAATAACTTATACATGAACAATAATTACGGTGCAAGTAGACATCCTATAAAATTATAAACAGATAAATATCAGTCCTTTAGAAACTATATCCAAACTTTTATATTTCCTGATTGATCTAAAATTAACAGCGAATTTACATACATTGCAATTTTATGAATTGAATAACTTAAGAATGCAATTTATAAAATTTTGAAAAGTTATTAATCATTTAAAATTCAAGGTTTAAATTATGATCCCTTAGTATAATTGTACTTATACCATATTTTATTTTAGCTTCATCCTTTTCCTATTAACTAGACATTGCATACTGAGTAGCAGAACTCAACACCGCACTTTGTCTTACCAGATCGGAAAGGTGGAAATAATTTGAATACAATAAATCCCCTGACTGGGAATCGACACCACAACCAATAAACATTCTTACAAACTTGCGTCTCTTGGAAGGGTTGGACGGTTTTTCGATTCCCTAAACGTATGAATACATCAATGAAAACACTTAAAAAAATGATAAAAACAATTAATTATTATTTGAAAATGATAAAAAACAAAGAAAACGCTTGCATCGTTTAATTATGTACCCTAGATTAAGATACGAATTTATAGTTTTAAGCTACATTAACCAAAACCTAAAAAGTGTAGTATGTTTAAATAAAATGAAGAAAATATATTTTAATTATTATACTTTTATAATATTTTAATTATTAGAATAACTGAAATATTTACTTGTGTATTTTTAGAACTGTAATATTCGCAATGGAGGGTATAGGAGTGGTGATGCCAGTTGAAAATGCCATGAAGAAACCCCAACATTTTCTTGGTTGTCCAGGTGTTCTCGTAGTGGCTATGTCAACAATTGTCTTCTTCTACAGTACCCTTGGACTTTTTGGATATTTGAGATATGGAGACGTCTTACGAGGCTCTATTACTTTAAATTTGCCTTTAGATGAATGGTAAATAAAGAAATAATAATTTTTAACTTTCATTATTAAAACTTGTACTTTATCAGTAGACGCTAAGTTTTAGAGCAAAAACTGAGTCAATAAAATTTCAAATCTTATCTAAAGTATGTTTATATGAATCGAAATTTAGGAAATGCTCCTCTTTAAAATAGTTGTTAAACTTAATAATATAAAAGAATGGAAGGTCGAAGACCTCAAAAAAATTTTTTGTAAATATTATATATAAGTATTGAATTAAAAAAAATATGCAACTTTCAAATTACAAATGACTACACTACTATTAATCTCGATTGTCATACTAAAGCTACATTTTGCATATCCTTTTTTTTATATTTGGAGAAATATTTAATACTGAAGTATTTTCATTTCCCTATTTTAGAACAGAAAACAAGATGCAATATACAATATACATAATATGTAATATCTCTCTTTGGGTAGAATATTGGACGCTCAGTATTTGTGTGTGCACATCATATTCATTTGTTGCTTCATATAACTTGCTTATTAGTTAAGTAGTATTATTTAATTAGATATCACTGGATAGTTTGAAAACACTTTGTTATCACGGTAGAAACATTTCCGGCGTTATCTAAAGTCTGCTCTCGAAGAAGATTAAAATATTATAGAAACTATGCAGGTAGGTTACTATTGAAGTATGCGGTAAATGTTAGGTTGAAAATATGAATAACAAAGTTGTTGATATAATACGTCTGTACTTTAATATTCAATGCATTTATTTGAGAAACCAATTGTGAAGTTACCTAGAAAATAGCATGTTTCTTTTATTTGTTAATAAATAATCTTTTTCTTTTAGGCCTGCTATATGCGCTAAAGTATTTATAGCAATGTCCATTTTCTTCACGTATCCTCTCCAATTTTATGTAGTATATGACATATTTAAGAAATACACTGATCCATACATAAAAGACAATTACCGAATGGTTACTGACATTGTGGCTAGAATTGTAGGCGTCGTATGTTGCGGTAAGTAAAACAATTTGTTATTTCTTTTTTACCGCTAAACAGATTTTAGATTTTAGATCTGTGTGGCAAACATTTGGGTACTCTATGAAAGTCTTTTTACCGTTAAATAACCCAACGGAGTTATATGAAAAAAACTGTTTTATGAATAAAATATAAGAATAAAATAATTACTATATTAAACCCCACAGTGGGATAGTTTCGAAATACGCTAATAATTGTATACGCCAATGGTGTGAATTTGGTCGTATTCGTAGAAATATTTGTGCGCAAATATATTTTTATTTACCCTCATCTTGTAAGGCAATTTACATATTGTATTCTACCAACCAACCAAAAAAAGTAAATAAGTTTGTCACTTAGACTAATAGACACGAGAATTTCTGGTGAAAAGATAAGATGTTTAGAGACTAGGTTCTATCTGACAACCTTGCAATGCAATTAAAAACTGAAAACTAATAGGTTTTATTTATCTAATTTAAATCATCATTTCGTCACAACAAATGCAAACATGAAAAAAAAATGAGAAAACCTAAAATACTAATGAACTATACGAAACTCCCATTTATCTGTATTTACTAATTTGGTAATTGTGAAGCTGAATCATGATGAATCACCAGTATTTCTTATTTGGTGATGAATTTTATCATAGCACATTAATGGAAATTCTTAATTAAACACAATATATTATAATTAAGTACGAATATCACATGGTATTGATTCTGCGGTTTCTTGTGACAATAAAAATTAATGAATAAATAATTAACAAATGTAAAACTTACATAGAATTTAAGTTAGCAAAAGAATTTATTGGAATGTATACTGACCCCTGAACAGAGATGCCAACAATAAAAATAAGTTGTAATAAGCGTATAAAAAAATCGACGCAGCCGGATGTAGAAAGCATGGTTTAGCGGTCAGAACACGATTTCCAAGAGGCGCGGGTCCGAGTCCCGTTGCATTCAAAATGCAACGTTCCCGTTGCATTCAAAGTGAATAACACTTAAAAATGTTAAAAAATAACAAAGCATTTTAAAGCACCCGCTTCTTTGTATGCTAGTGATGCGTCTATTGTTACTATTATCTTGCGCTGTTTATTAGTTTTGTAATGGAAACAGCGGCGTTCTGGAAACAGCACGGCCCTCTTTATTTTTAAATTTGCTAAAAATTGAACTAGGTCATCTAAAATGGTGGTGTAACTGTCGTGACAGTGTGTGTGAGTACCATAAATAACTGACGCTGTTTCTGGTTTGTAGAAATAATATGCGTCGTTCTCAAGCTATTACTGTTTCGAACCAATTATATTAAAGTCATCAAATCATCTGGCGTCAAAATCATCAATAGCTTGTTAGTCCTACCAGTACCTCTTTCTTCGTTCATTAGCATCAACTAACGGTCCTATTGGCCGGAGACAAAACTAAATGTCGTCTTTTAATTGTATCTTTCCTATAAACTATTATCAAATAATTCGATTTATCAACTTTTTGAAAATGGTCAATTTAGAAGACTGATTTAGGCACAGATGTCATAAGGACCACGTGGTAGTCTAGTCAAGAGGTATTTTAAGTCTCCAAAGCACAAACTCAAAGATATTGAAATATTTTGACGCAATGAAAATGTTAATTTCTTAAACAATCAAAAACATGTACCTTTTTCATAATTTTTAACAAAACACAGAGGTTAGAAAAGTGCCTCAAACATGCAAAGGTTATGTTTGTTGTTATTATTTTTATTATTATATTTATTTTCCTTACGGACAGCAAGGAGCTGGCGGTGTGAACCTGTCACGGGCTAACCCAAGTGGGTCAGTTCATTGTGTATGGCTGTGGGTATTTGAGTTGTAGATGTCAGGAATCGCCGAACTATAGAGCAAGTGTCTATAATTACTGACTTTTGTAAAGGGATGAAAGTGCTTTTGTGTAGACTTAATTCTCTTAGGGATTTATGTAAAGATTTCGGAATGAGCCCTATGGACGATAGAATGAAGGGTATGATTTTAACTGTGTGCTGGTGCCACATTTGTCGGATTTCGTCTGCCAGTGGGGGATGTATTTTTGTATTTCTTCCTTATATTTTCGGCATTGGGATGCATATGTCTATCAAGTCGGTTATTTGTTCCCTTTTTTAGAATTAATGTTATGTCAGGTCTATTGTTTGTTGTAGTTTTATCAGTTATAATATCCCGGTCCCAATAAATTTATTATCTAGTACATTCTTAGGTTTATATTTTTTAATATGGCTCTGCTTCATCTATTAGCTTATACTTAATGCAAGGAGTCTATGTATTTGCTTCGCTACATTGTTATGTCTTTTAGTATATTGCTAAAAATGGACATCCACCGGTTATATGCTCTATTGTCTCTTGGTTTGTGTTATTATTAATATTATATTATTATTAATATTATTATTCATGTTCTTAGAAAATGGTAATTTTGTCTCAAAAAGGTGTCTTGAAGACAAAATTAACTTTATAAATATTTTTTTTAGTGGCAATCGGTATAGCTTTACCTTTACTAGAGCAAATAATAAACATAGTTGGCGCCTGCTTTTATTCAATTCTTGGTCTTGTGATTCCCGGAATTATAGAAACAGTCTTCCGATGGGAAAACCTCGGAAAATGGAAATGGGTACTCTGGAAAAATTTACTTATCGTCCTCTTCGGCCTCGGTAGTCTTGTTTCGGGGTGTACTGTTACTATAATGGACATAGTAAAGATATTACATCGTAAGACAGAATAGTGAAACAATTTGTAATTGATTTATTATATTAAATTATATTTATAAAATTATCGGTATTTTATTTTTATCTTTTTTCTTTTGTTCGTCCTTAAACACAATGCTTTAATATTGTATGTAGTATCTACAACACAGCCTAGTAAAATGTACATATACACATAGTTCTATTTGCCGACAGTCATTCTCTAAGACATTACTATCTAGTCTCTCCCTTATCTTTCGAATTATATTACCGAGATTATATTAATAAAAAATTATATTCATCAGTAGAACAAATCAGTTTTAGCTTGTCTTTTCAATGTAAGACATTACCATATAAAACATCATTTACGATGGATAGTGAAAAAAAGGAATTAGAAGCTCAAGAATATAATCCATTCGAGCATAGGCTTATAAAAAAACCTAATTCGTAAGTAGATCCTGCTTTTATATTATAAATGCAGTAACTTTTACTTATAAATATCAATGGTTTTTTTCTAATCTAAAACAAATATCTTTTTTGCAGTGATATAAGGTCACTTGTTAACTTAATTAAAGCATCATTAGGATCTGGGGTACTTGCTGTACCCTTAGCTTTTTCTAACGGAGGATGGGGTGTGGGCATCGTGGGTACTATTATTATTGCCTTTATTTGTGGGCATTGTGTTCACATATTCGTAAGTATTCACTGACCAAAAGTTTTCGTATTTTTTTTTTATTTATTGTTATCATATAAAAAAGAACATATAACTTACGGTATACAACATCTTATCTTTGTACTTATTACAAATGCATTCACTTTATACAGAACTTTAAAACTGTAATTTAAGTAATTTTTAAATGATATACATATTTCATGGGCCAAGTAGTTCAGGTATTTATTAATTTCTTTACATATTCTCATATACATAATTGTTTTTTAGGTAAAAACATCTCGAGAATGTTGTAAACTCGTACAAAAACCTCTATTGGGATATGCAGAAACATGCCAAATAGTTTTTGCTACTGGACCAAAGAGGCTTAGGCCATATGCAAAAATTGCACGGTAAGGTAATTAACATATGTTTTCTAAATAGCTTAATTAATATAAAACAAAAAATCATATTAAAGTTTTGAATTGCTATCCTGATATCAGCTTCATTGGACCAAAATATTATATTGTCATTAGATCCAGGTACGTGAACAAGTTATCAAGCAAAATGGAGAGTAAAGCTTTTAAAAAATTGAATTTCAAACATTTTTTTCCAGCATATTTGCAGATTTTTCAATGATTTTCACCTACGTCGGTGCATGTTGCATTTTCAATGTGTTAGTTGCGGCTTCTGTTAAACAGGTTTGTATTTTGTAATGTGTACATTAAATATTTCAGTAAATATATTAAAACTATATGGCTCGTTCATTATCAATTGATAGTAAATAAAAGCTACTACTAAAACTGGGCGTAGAAATTCTTACGAAAACGAGAAAATAGAATTTTACGTTTTACAGTCAAATATACAAAAAATAGAAATGGAAATCGTATCACAAGTTGCGTAAAGTGCAAGCAAACCAACTGCATGCGTGATTAGTGAATGTTGAAATATGTAATTTTGAGTAGTCCGTTGCTTTAATATTTAATTTGTATGAGTGATAAGCCTCACGTCTTGGATTCGATTTCCAGGACATTTTTTATGTAATTAGCACGATTTACTCGTTATTTGATCAAAATAGCACGATTTCTAACTTAAAAACTAACTTAAATTGGTATAAAATAAAGCCTTAAGCTTATTTCATACCACATGAAAATTGGCTCCAAACTCTTATTTTTGTTTTCAGCTTTTGGATCAATATATACCAGGATTTATATTGCGAGTGGAACATTACTGTCTGATAATAATGATTCCTTTGATTTTCATGGTACAAATTAGATATTTGAAATGGTTGACGCCTTTTTCTGCAATAGCAAATATATTACTTACTTTAACCTTTCTAATATGTTGTTACTACATATTCAAAGATGAAATAACGATCTCGGATAAACGTGTGATTGGATTTCCCACAAGATTTCCCATTTTCCTTTCGTAAGTCACATGATAAATATTATTATATTACTTTTCCTTAGAGGTTATCGTGGCGCAGCATCTCACTGTAAACGCTATTGGTTGTCACTCGGAGGAATTATTATATTTAAATGATTTTTATGTTCTCCGCTCTGGTACCTGAAGTAAAGACGGGGTTGAGTTCCGCCACTCAACATGCAATGTCACGATTTTGAGCGGAAAATGGAGAACGGAGTGTCTCGACACTAGGTTCTCTCTACTTCACTACCCTTCGCAGCGAACAAGTAAAGCTGGAAAAAAACTTTTCCTTACGCTTGTTTAAGTAAAATGTATCTACAACAATAACACAATATACAATGTATCAAAATAACTATATAACTTATTTTTATTTAGAAAAAGGAAAACACTATTAAGTAAACTAACTGGATAACTTTTCTGTCAAAACTCTAATTTAGCTATCACTTAATAGTTATTAAGAATTAAAATTTTAACTCGATGGTTAACGCTGAATGTGTTAATTGTTAATTATTATTTTATTTTTGCCTTAATCTAAAGATATAACGCTAATAAAAGATTTTTTACTTTTATTTTGTCATAATGAACATTTTTGGTCTTTTAGTATAATTATATTCGCTATGGAGGGAATCGGAATGGTTATGCCCGTTGAAAATAACATGCAAAAACCGGAACATTTCTTGGGACGGACAGGTATTTTAGTAATAGCTATGACTTTTGTCACGACTATTTATATAACGTTGGGCGTTTTCGGATACCTAAGATACGGTGATGCATTACGAGGGTCTGTCACTTTAAACCTTCCAATGGATGAATGGCAAGTTTATCGATACAAATAGTTAATTGTTTTACAATTCATTAATAAAATAATACTTCAATAATTATTTTCCAAATGTTTCTTTATTTTTGAATATGTTTAAATATTTCTATCATTTTCAGGCCTGCAATTTGCGCCAAAGGTTTTATTGCCACGTCGATTTTATTGACCTACCCTCTTCATTTCTACGTAGCATTCGAGGGCTATATTAAATATGTGGAGCCTTATATCAAGGATGAATATAAAAATATGGCACAAATTATTGGAAGAGTATGTGTAGTGTTGTTTTGTGGTAAGTTAAATTTTACTTAAAATGTATACTAATTCGTAGTTTAGCTAATATTGTTTATTACTATTTTTTTTGCAGCTTAACTTTATAACATATAGCTGGGTAAGCAGAGAGAACCTAGTGTTATGACATTCCATTCTCCGCTTTCCGTCTAAATTAAAAACAATGCACGTTGAGTGACGGACTCAACGCGAGACTTTTGGCTTACCAGAGCAGGGATATAAATATAATATAATAATTTAAATATAATCATTCCCCCGAATGGGGACCAAACCCATAACCATCGTATTATAGTCAACACTGTCACAGTGAATAAATATATATTACAAATTTAAGTAAATATTTTTGTTATTTCACAAACTTACTTCATTGCTTTTAAGGTTGCATTGGCGCAATACTTCCAATGCTAGAACAGATTATTAACATCGTTGGCGCTATATTTTATTCTATACTGGGACTCATAATTCCGGGAATCGTAGAGACTGTTTCCAGGTGGAACAGCCTTGGTAAATATAATTGGATCATGTGGAAAAATGTTGCGATTATACTTTTTGGATTGAGCTGCCTTACCTCAGGTCTTACTGTTACGATAATGGATATAATAAAAATATTGAACAAGAAAATGACCTAAACCTATATCGCATATAATACAACTACCAAAGACTTATTACGAAAATATACGTTATAGATATACTACCTATATAAATGTTGGAAATAAATTATTTGTATATATTTCTGTGTTATAATATAAGTAAAAAATTGTAAAGACCGTCAATCGGTTTCCTTTATTGTTTGTTATTATGGTAATTGCATTTACAAACTCTGCATTTTTTATTTTAAATTTTAATTAAATTTAAATTAATAAATTGTAACATATTTTTATATTATTTATACAAAATATAAGACCGATATTTCTTAACGTATTCAATACTTAGAATTATTATATTTTTTTATTTGTAGTTTTATTTATTTCTTAATTTCCTTACATATATCTATCTAATCTTTGGGAAGCAGAAATTTGTAAAAATCTCTCTACAGAGATGCTAACAACAAATATAAGTTGTAATAAGCGTATAAGAATTTTGACGTAGCTGGATGTAGAACGCATGGCTTAGTGGTCAGAGTGCTTGAATGGTTTTCAAGAGGTTAGGGTTCAAATCCCGCTGTAATAAAAATTTTATACGTTTTCTAAATATGTGTTTTTTTTAAATGTATAGAAAAACAAGCAACTTTACGCTTTTTCCTGCAAAGCAAGGTCAGAGAACTTAATGCCAAGACACGTTCCTCCTTTTGTCCACAAATTCGAGATATTGCGTGCTAAGCTGCGGGACTTTACGCAGCGCTTTGGCTTATCAGAGTAGAGAAATGAAAATATTTAAAATATAATAAATCCCAAAAGTGGGAATTAAATTCACGACCAATCGTAATTCTATAGCTTACATACAGCTTTTGCTATGATCACGCTGAACAAATTATGCTAAGGGGGCCTTAACTTATTTATTTTTTTTAGCTGGCCTTTTATGATTTTACATTAAATATTCCAATATTCAAAATAAAATATACCCTAAGTCCTCTTATTAAAGTGGCTGACTATGTTCATGCGATTATATAGAATTTCTAACGATATATATAACGACACTTAGCTCTCTGTGAGTTTTATAAACCTAGTTTTAAGTGCTGAACATGTTAGAAAAAATTTACATTTAGAAAAGAATAAATCTTAAATTGATTATGATGGTGGTGGAAATGGTCGTCAAAACGGGCCATATGTCCGTAATGTGTAATAATAAAATCAAATAAAAGAACACATTCTTTTATATTTAATTATATTTTTGCTTTTAAAATTTCCCACATAGTTGGGTCGACAGAGAGAAACTTGTGACAAGAAGAACGAAGTTCTTCACTTTCCACCCTAATTCGAGACATTGTGTGTTGAGTGGAGGAACTCAATGCCGCGTTTTGTCTTAGCAGATCGAAGGAATGAATTGTTTTAATATAATCATTCACACAAATGGGAATCGAACCCACTACTAATCGTATCATACACCGTCTCACTGCGCCACGATGGCCCACAAAAATAATCCATTGGGGAAATATACAATCACTATTAACGTAAGCATTTTGTAATATTTTAAAGTGCTATTATTATTTTCTAGCAAGTGTAAATATTGAACTCAGCATCAAAATATAAAAAATTATGGAAAATAGAGCTAGTAATACGTGATTGAGTATGAACCAACAATCTTAATTGAGTAAATATATGTGGTACAAAGATGTATGTACATAAACCATAAAATATGTACAAATGAGATAATATTTAGAATGTCGAGATAAAAACTCTTTGCAAATAATCATATATCGCCGAAATTTCGAGCTTATATAAGTTTTACCGTGACATTAAAAAATGTTATGTTTTAAGTTATTCTATTTAATTGAACAATTTATGCTGTGATATGTTTATAATTTTTTAGCACTTTGACATGAAGGTCAATTCAAAGGTGATCAACAATCAATCAGCTAACAGCGAATGAAGCCTTCGTGAATCACTTCCGAGCTATAAAATTAATGTTAGCCCCGAGAGCGAGCCAAGTTACCCTCAGAAAATATAAGTAGTAGTTTGTTAGACATAATATCACACATGAGTTGTCATTCACGCACCGGAACCCCAAGGACGTCATACGCCATCACAGAAGCCAACAAAATTATATATTCTTGAGACTCCATCGTGCACTCCGTCGGAATGATGAAATATACTTACTTATTCAATTAATTTCACAATATACTTCATTCAAATAGACTTTTGCATGCATTTTTGAATCGTTGAATGGACATAAAGCTACCACTAGCTCGGGAGGCAGTTCTACTGAGAACAGCCGGCGAGAAACTCAACAGTTGCTCTTTATACTTTTTTTTGAAATTGATATAATGGTAGCTTATTATTTTGTAAGAAGTTAAAATTTTCTTAATTCTACACGTTTTTAAGATTTTAATATTCTCAGACAAAGTAATTTGGTTTACTTATTAACATTGTTATTACAGTTACTTTTTAAATTTTTGTAGTTGCAAATATATGATTGCAGAATTTTATTATAGCCACGTGTACTTGGACCCATAAAAGATTTATTTACACTGGCGTAGAATTAGCAACTTTGTTCACCTATATTTGGTCAATATTAAAGTAAAGAGATTTCTGATGTCAGGACATGGATCCGGCGAGGGGTCATGTCATGAGGATCCATGAAGCACAGATTTATGGAATGCTCATCATCCAGAACTAAGGCATGTGGATCATAATTGACTACAGTATCGTTCACATGATCGTAACAATAGCCTTACATGCTAACACACGCCAGCAAAGATGACGCCGCGATTGATAAATTTATCAATCAAGTGATGGAGTCTCAACGTAGACAGCCTCAGATCATGGAGAACAGCCTCAAAACGACTGACAAACAAGACGTTCGTGTTCGTGAAGTTACGAGATGGTGAAAGGTCAAACTCGTATAAACATAAACTGTAACTACCAAGCTAGTACAGAAAGTATACATATTCCTTATGTCAAGTTGGAGTGAAAAAAGAGTCATTAAATATTTTCACAATAAGAAATCTTAATATGTAAGTCAAAATACAAAAATGAGATATATATATATAAATTCACTTAATATATAATAAAAAAATAAATGTAAGATTATATCACTGCTGGAATCTCCTTTCTCCGTGGTAAAAACAAG
The DNA here is from genome assembly GCA_038994665.1 of Podotricha telesiphe. Taxonomy (NCBI): domain Eukaryota; kingdom Metazoa; phylum Arthropoda; class Insecta; order Lepidoptera; family Nymphalidae; genus Podotricha; species Podotricha telesiphe. The sequence goes on from JAOYRR010000252.1 coordinate 364,165, forward strand.
TTAGCCTAAGTACTAGTCTTAAATTCCGATTGTAATTAAATTGCCACACGACCAATTTGGTTTTATAGCTATTTAATGACAATAGAAACTTCCATTCATTTAAAATATATCGTATACACAATTTTGTACAGAATAAAAAATAAGTAATTACAGTCCTCCACAACACCAATTTAACTTCCCATGAGAAAAGCCTAGAAAATTTTGACCTGCATAAAATAGTCTTAAAGATATAGTTGAATTTAGCTAAATAACTTTAGTACATGTCTCGTACAAAAATAGAAAATGCAAATTTTAGGCAAAAAGAGACTATTTATGTAATAAAAATTGACGGATATAAAATATAACAATGGTATGGAGGCTAACATTGAAAGTGTAAATATACATAATCATATATTAAGTATTAATAAAAGACATTGAACGTTAAAAAAAATTAATGTGTGTGTATGTTCATTATGCTGCGATACTAAGTAAGTGACCGTCACATTTATCTAATAGCTGTACCTGTTATACAAGGTTCAAAGCAATATATCTTGAGCCTTGAAACCTTCTATTTCACTTAAACTTTGTGAAAGGTTGGTTAGGTTAGGTTTAATTATTATTTTACATACACTCTAAAAATCTACTTATTTTTCAATTAAAGAAGGTAGAATGTGTTATAGTAAAATATTGAAAAACTAATCGGCTCTAGAGCTTGCAATATCAATCTTCTTAAATCTGTGTTTATGCAATTTTTAAAATTGTATATGTTATTTAATATGCACACGAGGCATTTTAAATTGTGTATTTAATTTAGCAACGCTCAGCCTGCAGTAGTGTTGTGGCAGTCCATGAGTTAGTCGCTTGTTCGGCAGTTCACAATGCATAGTTGCAATACAGTGTTAATTCAAACGGCATCTCAAGTTAGCTAATCGTAAGTAATATAAACAGATTAACCTGATTGCACCAAAGCCAATTCAGTATGCAATAAATGCACTGCCGAAGTAGAATGGTAAAAGTGACATGTGAAAGAAGAAATAATATATATTTTTTGTGATTATTACAATAGAATATAAGCGAAAGACATTAAAAATATATTTTTGTTAGATAACCTTTAATACGTTGTAGACCAGTTATATTACACAATTGTCTCGCTTTTAGGAAGATTAATATTACGGAAAAAATTATGACCTAGTGTTTTTTGATTAGTGCATTTAAGGCTTTAGACACGTGATGTTTTAATACTGAAGTAATTATGAAATTATAAAATTAGATATAAAAAGGAAAGCCTTCTATTAAGTTATCTGTTTCACGATTGTCGTTTGTAGAATTATTGTGTGTATAAGTCCTTTAGTTATCTACTTGCTATCTTTCAGTTTAATATAGAGATTAAATTCATAAAGCATTTATAATTAAATAAAAGTTATACAAGTCAACATTAAATTGCTATTCTTGACAATAGAGTGAGAAAGAGATGCCATTATATTTGTGGGAGTTCGTAAGAGTCAAAATTTGAACGACACAGTAAAATGTCATTAATAAATGTGTACTATAGACCGATCTTTTAAAGTTTGTAATACTTTTTGATAGGATAAATAAATTTATAAAAATACTCATGGAGGGTAACAAAGCCAACCCGGAAGCGCAGGAATACAACCCGTTCGAACATCGTGAAGTAAAAAAACCCAACTCGTACGTACCATTTTTAACATTTTTAAAGTGTGTTTTAGAAAACGTGTAAAAATTTGGACGAACGAAGAGCGAACGCTTAGCTTAGCTGTCACAGCGCTTGGACGGTTTCCAAAAGGCGCGGGTTCGAATACTTTCTAACGGTCTTCTTACGGGCTTCCAAATTTTTTATACGTTTTCTAAAGAAAATGTTTTTCATAAGTACCATTGACATGTTCTTTATATATCTACTAATCAGTGATATAAATATATTGGATTATAAATAAGAATAATTTATTTCAGAGATGCGAGAACGTTGGCAAATTTAATAAAATCATCCTTAGGATCAGGTATACTTGCTATACCATTAGCTTTTGCTAATTCAGGATGGGTTGTGGGCATAGTCGGTACAATTATTATAGCATTCATTTGTGGGCATTGTGTGCATATATTTGTAAGTATTTTTTATTTATATGTGATTTTTTTTATAATTTTAACTGACGGAACGGAGAATAATGACTAAATGCACAATTTTTTCTTTTAATTTGTAAGTAAAATTTAAATTTGTAAATATTTTATAATTAAAAAATTTGCGTAAACATTTGTTATTGAAAAAGTAAGTTAAATATATAATAAATCGCAAACATTTAAATAAATACTAGCACATCAAAAAACTTTTGTATTAGTATATAGTTCTTTTCTGCTTCCAATAATACCTTTTGTTAAGTTTTACCTTACCTTATTTGTTTTTTTAACAATAAAAAATTTATATACCACATATATAACAATAAAATTCTCTTACTTCTTTAAAGCTACTTTATATAATGCTTACATTAAATTCTAACTTGCTGTTCTATCACTAAAACATTTACGATGTATTGTTGGTTATGACTTGTGCAGACCGCGAAATAAAATAAATTACATCAAAAAATCTAATTCCAAGCCAACACTCTAATTATACTCATTTATTGACATGATAATTTGCAAAAAGTCCACTTTTAATGCTAAATGTCTAGAATTAATCCTTCATTATGCCAAATGAGCAATAATATATTGTTTTTATTTTCGACACAAAATATGAAAACTTTTTTTTAATATTATTATTAACCATTAAGCGAGCGAGGCTATTGTGGCGCAATGAGGCAGCGTTTGACTGTAAGAATGATTGGTTGTGAGTTCGATTCCCACCAGCGGGGGAATGATTATATTTACAATATTATTATTTGAAAAGCATATTTAAAAGGCGTATAAAAATTTGAACGCAGCGGGATTAGAACCCGCGCTTCTTGGAAATCGTCCAACCGTCATTGGACGTTTATACGTTTTCCAAAAGTGTTTTTCACTTTCCTAAGTGTGTATATAACACTTTAAAAATGTTTAAATATTTTTAGTCTCAGCTCTGGTACCTAAGACAATTGGTTAATTGTACCAGTGCTGTTAGTAGACCAATTAACACACCATGTCTCGAATATGGGCAGAAAATGGAGAACGGTGTTCTCCCTGACTAACCTATGCTGTAAAAAAAATTAAACATTACAAAATGGCCTTATAATATTTTCATTGCATATAAAAAGATCGTCGAAACAAAGGCTATCTAATATGCATACAATACTATATATTATTTGTGTATATGATTAATAAAATTTAAGGAATTATTTAATTTTTATTTAATTAATAATTAATGTATTACGATTTATAGGTTAAAGTATCTAGAGGATGCTGTAAGCTTGTACGAAAACCCTTACTGGGCTACGCTGAAACATGCCGAGTAGTTTTTGCTACCGGACCCAAAAGACTTAGGCCACTATCCAATGCGGCAGGGTTAGAAATATATATTTTATTTATTTTTATATACTCGTATTATTTCTTCGATAAACTAAATGCGTTAAAGTAATAAATACTCATATAAAAATAAAGTTGTAAATTTTGATATATACAATATTAAGGTTATATATAATTTAATTATTATAAGTTTTACATTTGAAACCACAGCAGGGGAAGCAGAAAGCATCTAATGTGAAGACACTCCGTTCTCCACTTTTCACAATCTGAGGCATTGCGTTTTGAGTCGCAAAACTCAACGCCAGGACCGGACAAATGTAAATAATTTAAATATAATAATTCCTTCGAGTGGGAATCGAACTCACAGCCATCGTGTATACATTAAGAAGTAGTCACACCTTGCCACTATCCTCCTTAATTTGTGTACCAACCAAAATATATTCTTTAAAAATTCCAGTGTGTTTGCCGAGTTTTCCTTAATATTTACATACGTCGGAGTTTGTTGCATTTTTACAGTGCTTATAGCGGATTCTGTTAAACAGGTTTGTCTATTAGATTACTGTCTTATTGTAAGTAATATATTCATATAAATGAATACTACTCATTTAAATATATACATACAATACCTATTATATGTTATTACAGATTAAAAACAGATTGATATTGAATTAAATTTGCTTCCTTAATGTGTTTATGTAACAATAACAATACTGTGTGTTATTTCCAGCTACTCGACCAGTATGTACCAGATTTTATTTTACAAGTAGAATACTACTGCCTCTTGCTACTAATACCACTATGTCTTATGGTTCAGATTAGATATTTGAAGTGGTTGGCTTCCTTTTCTTTGATAGCGAACGTTTTGCTCTTTGTTACATTTGTAATATGCTTGTATTACATATTCAAGGACGATATAACTATATCAGACAAACGGGTTGTTGGCTATCCGGCCAGATTTCCTGCTTTTCTTTCGTAAGTACCTATTTTTTATATTGATTCATATTGAATATACATGTGTATGTACATATCAGATAGATATACGCCTAATATTATTAACATTTCAAGAGAACAAATATTTTCATTTTTCGAACGAATATTTCGTATAATTTCGTCAAATAATTCAAGTTAGTGACATTATACAAATTATTAATTATAATTTTAATATAATGGCGTTATTTATAATCATAATAGTATTATTATTATTTTATAAATACATTTTTTTTTCTAATACGATTTGCATATCTACTTATTTGCTTTTATATAAGTAAATAATTTGTTGAATTATTTTAGCACTGTAATATTTGCCATGGAAGGTATTGGTGTGGTGATGCCAGTAGAAAACGCTATGAAAAAGCCGGAGCATTTTCTTGGATGTCCAAGTGTACTAGTAGTAGCAATGACTTTTATCATGATACTGTACACTACACTGGGCTTATTCGGATACTTCCGATACGGCGATACATTGAGAGGATCAATCACGTTAAACTTGCCGGTTGATGAATGGTGACATTTTCCATTTTTTATTATCTTTATTAATACCTAAAGAAAATACTTTGGACCCCTTTTACGAACATTTTGTGGACCAATTTCTACATACTTAAATTGGTCCACATAATGTTCGTAAAAGGGGTCCAAAGTATGTGGGAAAAGTGTATAGGAAGCCATTATTATATTTATAATGATGCGTGATATATTAAGCAGACTACCATTATTTCATATAAACTTTTATATAAATTGACTAATAAGTTGCCAGGGCAACTTTTTTAAACGTAATTTGAGATGCACAAAACAAGAATCATGCATATACAAAAAAAACCTGTGCCAATCTCAAATGCATTTAGTTCTTATAAGTAAATAAAAAGAAATAAATAACCTTCATTTTGGTCTTAAATATTGTTTATTTACTGCAAAAATTATACCAAATACATAGCTCAGTAAATGAGAATAAATACTTACCTATGTATTGTGTATCGATATAATATTTTAATTTCACATTGCCTTTTAAATCGTTTTTCTGTTACTCAAAAGTTCGGTTACTGAAATAATATCTATATCTTAGTTCAATCTTCAACTTTTTCAACTTGCAGGCCAGCCGTTTGTGCTAAAGCTTTTATCGCGATATCCATTTTATTTACGTATCCACTACACTTTTATGTTGTTATTGATGTGATTACTACATATGGAGAGCCACTCATCAAGGAGAAATATAGAAATATAACCCAAATATTTGTAAGAATAGCCATTGTTTTCTTTTGTGGTAAGTTAATAAAATAATTTTATATATTAATATTATTTTTAAAATATAAGGCGAAGAAACTCCTAAGCACTCCATAGATGTACCTTACAGGTGCCGGGATTTTTTTTTGCGTTTCAGAAAGAGGAGCTCGGAGCAATTCCTGGGACTTGCGACCCAAGATCTGGCTAAGACCCTTTTAAAATGCACATTAAAACTCACCACTGTCCAAGCTCCTCTATCTACCGAACCAATACAGAATTAAAGATAATGAATGTAAATAGTAATGTATATAAACAATAAAAAAAATTATCTTATAATTTATCATTTTAGGAGCCATCGGTATAGCACTACCTATGTTAGAACAGATCATCAATATAGTTGGCGCTGTCTTCTACTCTATTTTGGGACTAGTAATTCCAGGAATCGTAGATACTGTCTTTAGATGGAACGACCTTGGCAAATTTAAATGGATTTTCTGGAAAAATATGTTGATTGTGTTTTTCGGACTTGGCTGCCTCGTTTCGGGCCTCACTGTCACAATAATGGACATAGTGGAAGTTTCAAATAAGAAAGTCGTATAATTTATACATACATATATATATATGTGAAGTAATGATCTTACGTTATTGTAAAATTTAAGTCATGAAATGACTATACTTTCATATCGTCAAGAAATTTAATATTTTAGTACAAAAATGAAGTTCAACGATTAATTTCAATTATCATATTATTAACTTGTTAAATATGTATAATAATTTTATATTGTAATAAGTGTATATTACAGAAAAAAAAACTACAAGTTGTATGTGAACCCACCATCACATCGTGTCATGAATTGTAGTTTTTTTAATTCACACTTCCAGTCCACGTGCAGTCATTTACTGATCATCACATAATAATATAAATTATACGAGTATAGTGATTGAGCCAAGTGCGCAGTAGTCGATACACAACGGACATTATATTACGGGTATTGCTAGAATTAATAAATTTGGTTCAAATGCTGTAGCACGACTTGCCTGCTTACAATTGTAAATATATGAATAAATCCCCTTGTTATCTTGGAGATAGCAGATTTGTTCCAACGATTTCAACAATTTTATAAATTACTACCAGCAGGAGTAACTGGGGTAATAATAAAGTAAAAAAAAATAAGAAAAATCCATTGTTCTATTGAACGCAAAAAACAAACAATGATTTTATTTTCTTATATTTATATAAAATTTTATTAATATTATATAATAATAAACTTTATTAATGTAAATACAGCAATATTTAAAAATAGAAATAAAAAGATAATCTAACATTATTGACCTATGTTTTTTTTTAACCGCATTTTAATTGAAACTAAAGGCTTTTCGGCTTTGAAGTAGATACAGTTATGTTTCCTTAACATTTACGATTATATTATATAACATTATTATCTGCAATTGTATTGCGATTGAATGTCAATCGCAACACATTTATCACAAATTTAACATGCTATTACACAGATTTTTATAATCTTACATAGTAAGTAAAATTTTGTGAAAAAAAAATTAAATAGAAAAAGAAAATGTAGATGAAACTTTGGAATGGCATGAAATTTAGAATTGTCGCCTTTCGCTTGGTGTCAATCTGGTTGACTATCTGCAAAAAAATATTTAATATAGAATATACAATTCCGAATAATATCAATATTGAAAGGCAATATCACTGTAACAATAAATAGCCTTCTAACGAAAGGACAAAAACAAAATTAAGTTTAAAAAAAAATTCTTCTATTATTTTCAATTGTCTTGTATTTATTTTAATAGCTTTTTACCAGACCAGTTTCTACATAAATAAATGAATGCGTCTCCACATCCCTACAGACCTTGACCTGGTTAAGATTGTAACAGTTCACAAAAATTTTCGAGACAGTCGCGTGTAAACGTTTTATTTATATTCTAGATGCAAGAATCTCGCGCGTGCCAATATGATTGAAACGGTATTTGATTATACAAAACAAGGGACCGGTACTATTGCTATTAACAACTTAATACAGGGCTTTAATCTATCAATACTTTACAAACAATAAGTGTCTTAATAGAAATAATAATTAATTACCAATTTAATAAAGACTATTCATGATAATGATCGTATTATACAAGCTTAAAGACTTAGATGTTAAACGGTTTTACTAACAAATTATTAATTTACAGTTTTATTGTACTCATTTATTATCAATATTCCATAAATTATATTAATAGTGTGCAATAATGCTGACATACAATACATCTCAAACAAATGAATTCTTAATTTCAACGAAAAACACAGCACGTAGCTAAAATCCAAATTATTTTGTTTTCAAATATATTATTTACCTATTTCTAATTTTACATAGTTCTCATATTTAAAATTTAAAATGGACATATATGAATTATAATTATTACAAAACATTTGAAGTATAAATAAAAAAAATACAACAAGCAAACCTATATTCTAATAACCGTTGCATTCATGATAACGATTGCCAAAACTGCACTAAGAGTTACGTATTCATTTATAAGAAAATAGACGCCGAGAGTGATTCGTCTGATCATTACATGCGACTGCGCATACTGGGAAACATGTCGCACGCGTGAACGCCCGCAGTAAATAAATGATACTAATGTAAACATAATATATTGTATATTCTATAGAACTTGTGTTTTAGTATAAAAAAGTGAAATGTCAAACAGTTATAATATGAAGGAATTCAGCTCGACGTAAGTAAAATTTTTTCTTTTTATTATAAACCAAATGAAAATACTTTAGTTAGATGGTAGTAGATAATATTTATAATATATGATATTTTAAAAGTGTTTTTTTTTTCTGTAGTATAAGTGATGATAAGATATAACTACCAGGTAAATGTGAAGGGTATGCACAAACCAGAAATAATACCGGTTTCTGTTCAACGATTTGCCTCTATGTGGGTTTTTTTGATAATTTACACAAGATTTTAAAACATATTGCGCAAAAATATATAACATACAATGAAACACCTGAGAATAAATGCAAAATTATTCTTTTAAGAATCCAGCTAAGTTGTCACTTAAAATTTTGTAATGTTATCAATTAGAATAAATGGCTTTTAACTTGAGAACTATTTAAATTTAAAATATGGAGACACATTAAAAATAATGAATAGGAATTTCGTGTAATTTCTTACACGTTATTAAAAAATACATTTAAATTGTGTAACCATTCAGGTTTCTATATAACTAAAACCTATCAAGAATTCAAAACAAGATTAGTCTTTGTACATGAATTAATGTAGTCATAAAAAGTATCGTAAACTCTAGATGAGGTAGGTACTTTCACCGACGTTCTTATTATAGGTTTTTCGTTAATTACTTTAATCCAATAACCCCATCGGATAAAATGTACTGATATATTTAAAAATATATATATATTTAAGCTTAAATTGATCTCAATCATTTATATAACTTGTTTTTTATTTAATATTTATATAGTTGGATATAAATATCATTATTTATATTGACTATAAGTTAGTTATATTAACATTGGATATAAATAATATTTAAATTGGTCACAAGAATAGTATCTTCGATTATAAAACGAATTGTAATGTTTATTATAAGACCTAAATACCCAATTAAGTGTCCCAAATGCTGAAAATATTCCTACAAGATGTAGGCGTGAATAGTCTGCAGCATTCGCTATATTGTGAAACAGAGCCAAATCATATATTATCGGTACAACTGACAATTCGTACTATAGTTTTACCATAGTATAGCATGTATACATATTAATTAACTGTGCAACAATTGTGGGACACTAAGGAATTATTGTCCTGTAAACGTGATTTATTTTTAACGTTTTTTATAGTGTAAATGGAGAATGGAGTGTCCTGACATTAGGTTCTCTGACCTAGCTATGCAAGAAAAAGCGTGAAGCTGCTTCTTGTTCTACAGAGTTAGTAGTTAATTGTAACTAGTAGTCAATTGATCTATTAAGATCAGTTCAAAAAATATACATATTTAGAAAACGTATAAACATTTGAACGCAGTGGTATTAGAATCCGCGCCTCTTCCAAACTGGCTTAGCGCTCTGCCCGCTAAGCCATTCGTTCTACATTGCATTACATTATATTCCCACTAGGATTAGTTTAAATAAAAAAAAACATTTCTAGGGGTTTCCCAGCAATGTTTTCTGTCATTGTCAGGTCAGACAACACACGGCGTTAATTTTGCCACCGAATACGCGATTTTTCTAAAATTGGCAAAAAGTGGAGTACAAAAGGTCTTAATGTAACGTGAAACTAAAAATTATAATAAGCTAGTATGTAATGTGCACTAGGCACTATAAGTATCCTTTTAAAATGTAGACATGCATTTCGTAATATGGAAATGTATGTTTATAGTTTAGCCATTTTTTTAACCGACTTTAAAAACAAGGAGGCTCTTAATTAACACTAGACTGCGTGTTTTGTTTTGTTATGCGATTATTTCGTCAATCACTCGTGTATTGATTTTCAAGATTCTTGTGTATCTGGTAGGTCAGCGATACAGAATAAATAATTTTAATTGATTTAGACCTTTTCGAGAACCAACAGCTGATACAAAAAATATTACCACAAATTACGATTTTGTTTTACATAATAATATTCATAGAATTTTTTTTTTAGGTTTTAAATATATACTTAGTACAAAAATGTATACTTTTGTTAGTTTAGTTTAGTTTTGATATTATCATTAATTGGAAGTCCAAAAACGAGACCTATAGTGGGTACTAGTGGATAAATAAAGGGTTAAAGGAGATTAATTACTATACAATATCTACATACAACCTAAATTGAATCCCTTCGCAGAATAATTATTTATAGTATAGCATATATTTAAATTTTATTTTGTATTTACTAAATCTTTACTTTGTTATCGATATATTTTTGACTACTTCATATTCTAATATAATATTTTAATCTAAATTAAAACATTTTAGTAACTGTCGTCTGTAAATCTTTTTATTACTGATTAAAATTGCCTTAGAAAGCTACTGAACAACAAGACTATTCGGTCAATCATTGTAGTATTACCATATAAGGTACAGTCTTTTTATTACGTAAGTCGACCTTTTCATATATTTAATTACACTGAGCGAGGACTTTATGTAATAAGATTTTCATAGTTTAAATTTAAGGGCTAAGCACTCTAACGTTTTCCTCTAGATTACGTATTAAATGTTAAACATAAGGGAATGAGGGTTACTTTCAAATCACATTACGTAAGAAATGAATGAGCTGTGATGTGTGTTAGGTACTCACACTCAAATATAAAACAATTCTTGTCTATTTGTAAAATACAGTACAAATGTAGCTTAACTTTGAAATAAATATCAATATACATATACAAACCACATGTATTTTGTAATTGGAATTATTATGATGTTTAAATATTACTCGTACTTCTAAAATGTATTAAATAAACAGTGTGAAATATAAAATAAATTAAAAAAACGACTAATATATCTGGAATCTGGATTGAGAATTGGTTGGTTATTTGTCAAACGAAAAGCAATTTTGTCCTCAATATTTTATTCCTTGCAATTTTGTTATACATATTTATAAACGTAACTTATACTTGAAAAGTTAAAATCTAGAATATGTTCACAAATTTACTTTTTTCATTTTTAAATTTTAACACCTTGTCTTACTTAGGCTGCTCATGTATGAAGGTTTATATGTATGTATTGTATGTATATGTATTTAGAAAGTTGAAGAACTGCTTAATTTGGAAACTTGAAAGTTTAGTTTTCATCATCAAACTTTTACTACAAATTTCCAAAATAAATCTAATATAATATTCTACACAAATAATTACTTTTACAGGTAATTTTCTCATAATATTCTCTGTTGAAATCTTTGTAATTCATAATCTTATCTATTGAGAAACAACCTAAGGTAACTCATATAATTGTATATAACTATGAAACACCAACATACCAGTTAAAACGAGAAGCATATGTAAAAGGAGGTCGGAAAATTTACTTAATGATGACTTCAATTTCCTCGCATACCTACATTTGGTATAATGGAAAACTATTAATAAATGTAACGACATTAAAATAAATTAAGTATATAAATAATATAATACAATTTATTAATGTTTCCGTATTATTAAAGTTACTAATTACTTTAAGAAGAATTATTTTATATTATGGATGCTATCTTGACACAGCGAAAGCGTCCAACTGCGCGATTGTATCGGATTTAACTCGGGGAAGTCAAAATCTATGACTAAATCAAAGTTTCCTGCTATTGAGCTATGTCACTGAACACACAAAATATCGATTTCGGGCGAAAGATGAAGAACGGAGTGACGTGACACTCGCTGATTACTCTGCTATGGGGAAAAAAAATATTTATTGTTGTATATCATTTATAATTAACTACAAACTAAAGATTATAGTATCAGTTTTTTTTATTTGTTGTCCGCGTTAAATATGTGAAAGAGATGAATTTATTAATTACATAATACCAACATGGTGTAAAACTTAATTTTTGTTTTCCGTTTTATTCTCAAACTAAAAGAGTTAGAAAAAGATTATTTAGAAAATGTATAAAAATTTGAACGCAGCGGGATTTGAACCCGCGCCTCTTGAAAACTCCCAGGCTGGGCACTTTTCCAGCGTGTGCTGGGCCGTCTCCTCGAATCAGTCGTCGCAGTGAAGGCAGCGAGCATCGAGCTCCCTCCCAGGTACCTTCCGAAGCATCCATGCCCTGAGAGGAACTGCGTGGTGCGGAAGACTAGGACGTCATGACGCCTCGATAGTCACTGTTGGAACACCGAACGAACTGCCTCGATTGTCCTTAGGCCGGCAGATGGTGTTGCCAGCCGGGACTCCTACGCTTCTATCGCGGCTAGCCGCGCTTCCTCAAGTGGTGCTGGCTCTGCGCCGATGAGGCTGGTGGCGTCAAATCTTTACGAAAGTAGATTGCCTCGGACTTGTTAAGGGCAACTTTTAGGCCCAGTCATCTAATCCACCCGACTACTTGGGCCAACCCCGCCGTCGCGAGCACAGCTTCCTCGCAATAAGTCTTCTGCTGCGCCAATACCAACGTATCATCGGCGTAGCAGAAGACTACCACCCCTTCTATGGTGTTGCCTCTCAGCACCCAGCAAACAAGAGCGGACCTAGCACCGAACCCTGTGGAACATCGCACGATACCACCCAAAAGCTCCAGCCGGCGCCCCGGGTCACAAATCTTCCGGATATAAGCCCCGATGACGCGGCGCAGGTATGGAGGCACACGATGGTAGCTGATCTCTCTACCTTACTTAACTCAAGCTCAACGTTCAACAAATGCTATAATTGTGTGTTTGAAGATTGTTTTAGGGAACGATGGGGCTTACATTTTTGTATTATTACATAAAAAGACCCTAAATAAAAATAGATTAAAAAAAAAAAAAAAAAAAAAAAGCTTAACGTTAATTATCTAACCGAGAATCCAACGAGCGTTCTTAAAGCCTCTTCTACCACTCATTGGTCCAGCCAACGACTAGACTAACGTTACACTATAGCCACCACCATAAATAATCTACTGAACTACAATAGACGGCGCTAAACGAAGTATAATTTAATACATACTATTTCACACTTATGAGTATGATCTATCACACATAAATATAATATAACTATATAATAACACATATATACTTAGTCTTACCGCAAATATTTTAACACAGAAAAACAAAATTTTTCTATTGTATTATCATTTCGTTTTATTTTTCTGATGTTACTATTACAGTGTGTTAGTTTAATACAAAAGCATTAAAAATATAGCAAAGTAGTCCAAATTTGCTGCAAGACCACAACAAGAAGCCAGTTATCAATAGCAGTACGCTCCCTTTTTACAGGAAAATTCTTCACTGCCAATCGTATGGATTGTTTTAGGGACAAATTATCATGCATGTCAAATTATCATTATAAAACTGGCAAATAATGATCATCCAGTGGATTAAGCTCAGGACTAGATGACGGCCGACTAAGATTAAAATACGCTACATGGTTCTAGGTGCTATCATAATCTCCCGAGATAAGATAATTTTCTTTCGGACAGGTTTTCTTCAAATTCTTTCCCTTACTGCTTTGATCGCCTTTTTTCGTACGAACACTATGGACGGACACATCTTTTTCTCCCACAAACAGAGGAGGTTTCATTGTACCTATCCGGCCATTGTAGCCCGGTACACAAACATTTGTCTAAAACCAATCCTATGGAGGATATTAAAAATTGTATCCCATATCTACTTTATGTCATGCATTCACAGCTATTCGGTTATATTTATCACCATACTCTATTTTAATATCACAAAATATTTTACAATATATTAACGCGAAAATAATAAAACACAATTAACAATTATATAAAAATGACAGATTCCAAATTCAAAAGTAATACTTTGTTCATTTTTAATTATAACAGTATTTATGACCCAAGTAAGTTTAGATAGATAGATATATTTATATATATATATATATATACTTCTATACTTATATTATAAAATCTGAAGAGTTTGTTTGTTTGGTTGAACGCGCTAATCTCAGAAACTACTCTTTCGAATTCAAAAAACCTTATCTTAGCTTAAAATATTTGACATAATAAATTAGTTATATGGTATATCTGCATATATATATATATATTTCACCAAGCTATTTCACGATTACATTTCAAGTATGTAGGTACCCTGTATACCTACTACAGATTGCGTAGTTCATGACAAGGCATATCGTTAATACATGTAATCCTTTTATGTCTATACAAATAACTCGTGTTTTGATTTAATTCTACTTAATCGGTGTGTCTTATAAGTCATTAAATTTATTATGTTTGTCCATTTTTTTACAACGCTGCTCTTAGAAACAGTATAAAAATTTTTTTTTGTGATTCTAATGAGAATAATTAGTTGAAATTCATGTGATTAAAATATGCAAACAAAAAACTATCAAATTACTGTTATGCAATAATATGGACCAAACGTGGGATTAAAGAAAAAATACTGTATATTTTTTGTTGTATATTTTATCGGTGTAAAATTCGCGCGGCGTACAACGCAATGCAAAATTGTTTTTGCTCTAGGCCCAGTGTACCGACCGAAGCTAAAAAACAAAGTATTTTATATTTTACATAGTATGCATATATAAAATTTTTATATTCGTAAATAATTTGCGAGTGGATCTGTAGCAAATGTCAAATTATAATTATTTAATTTAGAAGTAAAATATACTTTACATATACAATATACTTTACATATACAATATAATATACTTTACATATACAATATACAGTCTACCTGTGACCACGGACTACTGTAAAGTGTCCGAAACGTCGGGTTTTAAAACGCATTTTCGAATACCAATATTATACACGATTAATCCGGTTAAAAATAGTTTCATTTCAAAATGTGTAATAATCGTGAAAATCAAAGAACTTAATACTTTACATATACCTAAACTAAGTACGTCTATCCTTTCTGCATTCGAGGCTTAGGTACAATTAATTATAATTAAACAAACTCTAGTATGAATAGAAATAGATCTGATATATAGATTAACGATTATCTTAGTATTTAGCATACATATAAAATTACATTCTTATATAATTTACTTTACTTTAAATAGAATTACGTTTGTATTGCATAAGATGTGATTATTATAAGGTCGAGTGTACAGAATTGAGCATATTAACTATCAATTTAGGTACTTAATTTAAATTATTATTCACGAACCAAATTTGAATACTAATTTTACCTGAAGTATCAACTTATATTGTAATATGCATATTTTAACAATTATAATTAAAAACTTAAAAAATTTATATGGGTAATTCCGACGATATAAAAAAATTGAGATTGCAATATTTATGAAAAATATTTTATGCTAAAATTACAAACAAAGGAAAATACAATAAATAACACACATCACAGAGAAGAACAGTAAGTAATATTTAATTACTTGGACCACCTCCAATCGATTAAGAGGCATCTTAAAGCTTTCCTAAAGTGTGCAACCTTGGATGACATCAGCCAAATGCGGAAAATGTCGATATCGTGTTGAATACACGGAGATGTATTTAATAATCACGAAACATATGGTGCTAAATTGATGTCTTTAATAATACTTTACAAATACAGATATTATTTGTTGAGGAATAATCATGTACGCTACATGATGACATATCACGATTGTCGCCTTTTCGAATTGACCCTTGGATAATAAAACACTGACAATCCTAATAAAGCTGTCAAACTGGTTGCCCACCTGACGCAGTCCCGCTGCACTTAACAATAAACGCGTATGGTTGTGGGTACGATCCCAACGAAAGAGTTTCGGAAGAATCATAGTATTTAATTACTTTCTTTTCCCGCTGAGTCGCTTAGGAAAGAAATCCGCCACTCAGCACGCTTGTCTAGTCTTTTAGTTCGACCAATGCACCCGCTCGCGGCAACACCCGCTATTTTGAGCTTTCTCCGGCCGGCATTCTCGCTTAACTCACAAACTTTATCCAATTTACAATTTTATCGAATTATATATTTTTTGAATTATTTAAATATGTGTCAATAGATAAGGGAAGGTGTCGATAGAATAGGGGTCACTTTCCTTTTAATTTTAGAATCCTATTACCTACAATATAGTCTACATTTAGATACTCCAATTAGTTTATTCTAAGAAATAAAAATAGTAGTTGGGAATTAAGAATTTAGTGATGCCATACTTTGAATACCTCATAATAAAAAGCGTACAAAATCTGGTTTTAATATAATAATATCACTCTATTAAATTCTCGGGTTTACTACAATGCGGAGTTTTTGTGAGCTATCAGTAGTATATATATTAGTATAGTATTCGGGCTTGCCATATAATGACTTTTATAGGGAACATTTTGACACCTTGACTTACAAAATGGCACAATGTTGTAATTTATTTTATCTATTTATTAATGCGCATCTCCAACGGATATACATATTTCTTTACATTTACACATTTTCTTACTGTAATTAGTAACTATGTACAATTAATTATAGGAGAACACATATTATATATATATTCCTCTCTAATTAATTTATATGACAAATTATATAAATGAAAACAAAGTGACCTATGTTACTCGGTGACGTAGCTTTCTAATATTTTATAATCTTTTTTAATTGGTGAGTAGTTTTTGAGTTTTAGTTTTTGAGTTTTAGCTTTAGATTATATTAAATTGAGAATGACTATAAGTATCTCTTACGGCTAAATATACAATAACACTTTGTACTTGTAAGCATTATGGTGCAATAAATGTTTTGAATTTTAAGAGAATGGAGGTGGAGGCCAGAATCCCCACGTATTTACTTTGCAACGCGAAGGTCGAACTGAATGACTACCGCGTGCGTACCTTTATAATATTAGAATAGATGTAATATTACAAGAAAATATTTGAAAAAAGTTGTTCGCCACAAAAACCCTTGTATATTAAACCTTGTATTGAGTCAAACGCGGTCGGCGTTTGTGTACGGCATGTTACGTTCCTCACTCAAGGCCGCTTACTTTGCACATAGTTGATCAATTTTATTGCAGAGTTATTTAAAAACTGTGATATCTCCGAAGATATTCATTAAAATCAAATAATGTAAAGGGTTATTTTGTCAAAATTAAATATTTGCAATAAATAACAATTATAAAAACACCATCGCAAATATTAAGTTGTTTTAGAACAAATTTCATTACATTTTGTTAACATTTTTTAAAGTGTTATTCCCACACTAAGGAAATTGAAAAAGACATATTTAGAAAACGTATAAAAATTTCAAATTTTTATACGTTTTCAAATTTTTATACGTTTTCTAAATATGTCTTTTTCAAATTTCATTACTATAAAAAGGTTCTATTGAGTCGACCTTAAAAGATAGACATATGACGTCGCGACCTTTATTTTAGAACTTTTAGAGGGGAATAATTCTATAAAACATTATTTTTACTTAACATTAACCGTTTAAGCAGCGTAAGCAGCGGCAGCTGTCATAGGAGGAATATTTTTTTCCCGTTATTACGAGATTTTTCCTTGCTGCTGCGCTCCTATTAATCGCAGGGTCATTTTAAATAGCCTATATATAGCCTTCCTTGGTCAACGGAGTATCCAACATAAAAAGGTTTTTTGAATTCGAAACAGTAGTTTCTGAGATTAGCGCGTTCTAACAAACAAAAAAACTCTTTAGCTTAACAATATAAGTATAGAATTAAAGATTATTTGTGTAGTAAAACTCAAATACAAGTAAATAAAAATATTAAGTAAATAGACCATTATACCAAAATTTAACAGAACTAGTGTAAATAATAATGAAATTTACCGAGCAAAAATGCTTTCTTCTATCCATATCGAATCGTTTTTTTTTTAATAGATAGTTTATTCATAACAGATTATTATCGATGATACCTCATCGATATTTGTAGTATTTTATTTTTCAGTAATTACCTACCACTTGTCAAAACTGTCTGTACTCATCATAAGCTTATTGGGAGTAGAATGAAAATGTAATTAAATTAATATAATTGCTCCGCTCTAGTAACAAGAAAATTTCGTGCGGCAATAAAGAAAACTTTCTCGTTAAATGTTGCATTGACAGACAAGACAAGGATGCATTGCTTAGCTGAAATCACTGACGGCCCTAGCGACAATAGTCATAACATCATAATAAAATTCAACTGAAATATGGCTTAATTTTTTTGATATATTGAGATAACATTCGATGCACTCATGCTCAGTACAGGCGGTATACTTGGTACATAGAGACGAAATTATGTAGTTACATTCTATCTAAGTGTAAACCTGATGGAAACTATAAAAAGAATAAATAAATAAAATATTATACACAATTAATACACATTATTGAATTTTGAATACAAAATTACACGTAACACAAACTTTAAATGTCCAAGAGAAAATTATTCTTTTATGCTTATATGTTATGTAATATGTATTCAAAAGAGTTTCTATTTTTCTGAGCCATCTATCATCATCAATATTGCTTGTTCTTTTAAGTGTACAAGTTCGAGATTAACACGCAAACAATATAACTTAAAACTACGCATTAGTAGAGAACAGATCGTTCTATGCGAAAGATATACCTACACAAATTCGTCACTAAGTTGCATACTTAGTTATTTTTACTAGTATATATATTTACAAAAAATATTGCTAGATGGATATATGTATTCATTATTGACCTTGTAGGCGTTTCGAATAATCTTGTCGAAGGTCAGCTTGGCGTTCTTAACAAACGGATAACGAGGCCCAATAACTTCTGTTAGGTTTCAATCTTGCTTGCATCTGCTGCTGACTTTTTTTCCTGACCAGCGGAAACCTTATTGAATTGATGATAGTCAAGCACGCTTCCGCCTAACAGTTCGTCAGCCTCAGAGGACCTGAAATGATATCGTAATAATTAAATATAATGATTTTTAAACAATTTATTCACAGGGCAGTCATTACAGAAAATGGGGTATTTCCGTCAAGTATATCTATCAGTACGATAAATACAAAATGTAAAGAAAACGAGGTAGATAATGCATATGACCCGTTTCAAAATAGGAAATTGGAGCATCCTAATTCGTGAGTTATTATTTTATAAAATATTGACATTTGTAGTATATTTATATTTATCCTTGTTTGTAAGATTGATATATACCCTAAATAGGTATATATATATATAAATAAATATATATATATATATATATATATATATTTAAATTGTCTGTTTATCATTTTATTTTCAGTGATGTCAGATCGTTTGCAAATCTTTTAAAATCATCGCTGGGCTCTGGTATCCTTGCTATGCCGGCTGCATTTAAGAATGCCGGAACGATCGTTGGTATATTTGGCACAATAATCTTAGGGTACATTTGCACACACTGCGTATATTTATTGGTAATTATAAATATTTTAATTTTTTCTTAATTTAAAAGCTATACTTCCTTCGTGTATTTTCCCGTATATACCAGAAAAGGCAGAGTGAACCTAGTAACCAGAAAATATTTATGGAAAACGTAAAACTAATTTCTATATTTTTTAAAGATATTGCGTGTTGAACGGCGAAATGCCACTACGTCATAGTTTATTTACTAGAGTGGAGAAATGAAAATTATTTTATATCATCATACATTCGAATGGAGACTGAACCCTAAAACCACTCAGACGCTTGAATTCTTTCGTGTCTATTATCCAAAATAAAAAAAGTTTTCTTTAAATTATTATATATTTTCATTCATACTTTTAGGTTAAAACATCACAAGATGTGAGTAGAGTATCAAAAGTACCCTCACTCGGATATGCTGAAACTGTAGAAGCAGTATTTGCCACAGGACCACAGCCATTACGGCGATTTTCAAGATTTACTCGGTAATTCAAAATTATTGTGTCGTTTCTTAAATACCTTTAATCACTAATAAATCATTTGTTGTCAGTAAATCATATAAATAATTTAAATAAATTAATTGGTCACAATAAACCATCTTGAAATAATGATTCGTCAAAGTATTAAAGCTTTCGTGCCCATTCATACCCAATGTAATATAGGGAATTGTAATTCAATGTCATATTAATTTTATTATTGATTTCGGAGTCCCATAGTAATAGTTAAAAAACGTATCCTAAATAAAAAATTTAATGAATTAACGCCACATGGCCTATTGTTAAATTGAGATTATTTGGTATATTAATTATATAATTGTTTTGTGATGATGTGACCGATAATGCCTGAGAATACACTTTTTTAACGCACAGTTAACGCACTATGGACATATGATCCGTACTTTTTTGTTAAAATAAGACGTTTGTACTTATTTTTTTTAACATTTACATTACTTTAGGGAATATATTTTAGTATGTTTGAGAAACACAAAAAATGTATGTTTATTTCAGGATATTTATAGACTGGGCGATGGCCTTCACAATACTTGGCGCCTGCGCTGTCTATGTCATCCTACTTGTGGAATCTGTACAGCAGGTATCTTGGACAGCTATCAATATCTTATCATATTTTATTGCATCTCCACTTCTGTTAAGGCATCCGTGTTTAAAATACTTTATTTTCTCCTGTCTAGTATTAGGCAAGTCGTGTCTTTAAAAGGGATGAGAAGTGTAGAGCAGTGTCTTAATACTGACTGTCTATCTGCCCTGCTATTGGAGATCGTTGAAGCTAGAACAAATGATGATATCTAAACTCTATTGAGATAAAAAAATAAATTATTGTTGCAATCTTGCCTGAATTTAAGTCATAAGAGGTACCTAATGACCTAGAACATTTATTAAGGCCAATAAATTCCACCACTTAATGACTGAAACTATTAAACGAAAATATGATCAATATAATATGTATGTCAAATAAAAATTTCCATATTTTTTTCAGATTGTCGACCATTTTGTAACAGATAACAGTCTCAACACAACTATGTATTGTCTTATATTTTTGGCTCCAATACTAGTTTTTACTCAAATAAAAAATTTGAAATATATCGCCCCGTTTTCTGGATTTGCCAACATTTTATTGGTACTTACATTTCTTATATGCCTCTACTACATATGCTCCGACTTCCCCAGTTTTGATTCACGGCCAATGTCGGTACCAGTAGGCCGGTTACCGCTTTTTATTGGGTAAGGAACGATGTCATATTTGTTAACGTTTCGAAATACATTCCTTGAAATAATGCATTAAATCAATTCTCATTGAATTAACGAGTAGTGAGTTTTATAGAATATATTTGAAATGTAACATTAAGATTTAGAGGAATCTTTACCGCCGCAATCAATTTGTGGCGGTGACGATCGCTCTTCATAATAACTTTAAAGATAAACCTTTATATTAATTTGCCCTTAAAATAAATAATAAAATACTGAGTTAACTTTTCTAATATTCTTTCAAATATTCTTTCAAACATATACACATAAAACCTTGAAAAAATCATTTAACAATATTCGTCAAGCATTGATGTTTATCCTCCATACCAAAGAGTATTTTTATATTTATAACATAAACTTGCACAAATTTCCATATATGCTATTGTACATTATAGAGCTATTTTGTTATCTTGATACGTTATATCACACATAATTAGGGTTAGACAAAACAGTGAAAGATATATCACACACTTCATATGATGATCCTGCAGTTAGAAATTTTAGAAATCGAACACCCTGTCTTTGTATTAATAAGGTATTTTTTAAACATAAACAATAGGTATACATATACCTATACTTCTTTCTGTTCATGAAAATAACTGGGGATGATGGTGAATTTCATTATAAACCAACCAGTATTTTAATTTATTCGTTAATTATTCAGTAACACAGTTCAATGAATATTTTGGAGTAAAATATATTTTTAATACTACCCAGTCTATATAATATGCTGCTATATTGCTGTTTATAAAAATTAAATAATTAATTATCTATATCCATTGTCGTCTCTCTCTCTTTGTACTTTGTACTACTTGTGTGATATATACTCGTATGTAGGTATCATACACATCAAGTGCCTAAATTATTTTTTATTTAATTTAATTAATTATTAGTTATTATACTTAAATGACAATTAAGAAGTCTAATTTTATAGGTATTACTGAAGGTTTTTTAATCACGTAAAAATAGCTCACTTCTATTCTAGTCACATATTTTAGTTTTCCTGTGTGTAAAATTATATAAAAGGTTATCCAGAATTTGCGCAATACTATTCAAACAATCGTACAAATATCCAAAAAACATTTAAAATAACAATATGAATTGTTTGTTGTAAAAATAACAATTTGATTTATTTCAGTACAGTTATATTCGCAATGGAAGGAATCGGGGTAGTGCTACCAGTAGAGAATACTATGGCTAAGCCTCAACACTTTTTAGGCTGCCCTGGAGTGTTGAATATCACGATGACAATCGTGGTTGTCCTATACATGGTTATGGGTATTTTGGGATATCTACGTTACGGAAACGACGCTCAGGGCAGCATCACGCTGAATTTACCCACCGAAGAAATGTAAGCTATCTAGAGTTCATTTAATACATAATGATTAAAATAAATAATTGCGAAAGAAATGTTTTACGACATATAACTGAGTAAATAGTCACTAAGTAAATAATAGTCATTCACTTATAAATAACGAAATCACGTTTTTTTTTCTTTGATTAATTAAATTCTTCTGGAATCTGAAATTCATGGGTTTACACAATTAAACTAAAAACTGAAAACAAAAGGATAGGAAGTAAATGAAAATAGAAATAAATTTCACCCGAGTCATTACTGTGCAAAGACAAGCAAACGTGCAACTTTTTAACTACAAGGTTTAAAAATAGATATTCCACGCTAGGGTAACCACGGACGCAAACCTAGTCAAAATACTTTTCCATGTTTGTGATATGGATAAATTAATTTAATTTTTGATAAAAATGTTTAAAAAAAGGTCTTTAAAATTATTTATGTTATACTAAAGTGTTATTATTAAATATTTTTATTCATTATTTCAGACCAGCGCTCATGGCAAAAGTGTTTATTATAATAGCAATTTTCTTCACGTACGTATTGCAATTCTACGTACCAATGGAGATAGTTTGGAGAAACACAAAGCAACATGTGGCCCAAAAATATCACAACCTCGCGCAAGGAGTTATGAGAGCCTTCTTTGCTGTTCTTACTGGTATTTAATTTATTCATACTAATATAATAAATTCTTAATTTTCCCACTACAAAAATAAAAATTGGAAATACTTCGGTATTTACGTTGGCTTTAGTCCAAATAGATAAAAAATAAGACTGTTATCTCATAATCGAAGTAACGGCTACCAAGAATTTACAATTGAAAAAGTCATAAATTACAATATAAAAGAACGATATAAGTGTTATTGTTCAAAGCCTAATATAATAGCCTTTATTAAAAACTTTACGTAGTATTTAAAATAATATTTCTAAAAATATATTTATAATGAATGTAAACTATACGAACTAATCAAAGTATGTTTTAACTTTAAAGTATGATGTTTTGATGCCGTTAATGTGCAATATTTATTCGGCTGTATAAATTTCAGTGATAGCAGCAGCGTCTCTACCAAGACTAGAGCAAGTGATCGGCTTGGAAGGCGCTTTCTTTTATTCATTTCTTGGTCTAATAGCTCCTTCCTTAATAGAACTTATATTTTGTTGGGAGAGAGGACTTGGCAAATATAACTATATCCTAATAAAGGATGCATTTCTTGCCATATTTGGGACTTTTGTACTTGTGACTGGAGTTATGCAGAGTATTAAAGAAATTATAAGGA
This sequence comes from Podotricha telesiphe, assembly GCA_038994665.1. Taxonomy (NCBI): domain Eukaryota; kingdom Metazoa; phylum Arthropoda; class Insecta; order Lepidoptera; family Nymphalidae; genus Podotricha; species Podotricha telesiphe. Next base: position 388,137 of record JAOYRR010000252.1, read on the forward strand.
CTAATTAAGTTAGTGTGTACAGTGATTTAAAATATACTTTATTTTTATCATATAATTATTATAATGGGATAATAATTTAAATAAGACTATCGATAACTGTGACAATGACTGGCACGGCCTAGAAGTGAAAATATCGACATATATCGGTGTCACGTTAGGTACTAATATGACGTGTTAGAAATAATAAAATTAATGTAAAATAAACTGAACTTGTTTTATTCTCTATGTACACCCGTTTATATATCTAATCATAATGAAATTTATCTATACTATAATAAAATAGAAAAATGTTTCTACATTGCTTATGTTTACGAAAACATAATTTAGGGAGATGAAAAAAAGGTAGTAGACTATGTAATATCAATAAATTTTAATTTTTTTTTATCTGCATGTCTGTTTGAACGTGCATATCTTCGTAATTACGGGACAGATTTAAATAAAACTTTCTTGTTGTATAGCTTTTAACCCGGGACAGAAGTAAGGGTTTAATTGATTTCGAAGAGTGGAACACCTTATGTTGAATCATGTCATAAATCATCAATAGACGACCTAAGCAATAAGATAAGAAATGAGGAAAAGTCGCCTAAATAAAAAAATATTCAGCGTGAATCATATTTTCCGCAAACACGAAAATTAAAGGTCCGGAACAACTCTAGGAGAAATACAGTAATATTTTCATTACCCTGCTCTGGTACTTAAGGGTGGCGGTAATTGTTTAAAATTTCTTTATCTAAAAATCATAATTTGACAGAATGGCATCGACGAACGTGTGGGATAGAATACGGAAAATATCAACATTGGGATGGGTTCTTTAAGAATCTATAGAATACCCATATTAGTATAATTTGTTATCAAATTTTGTCGATGTTTCAATTGTTTCCATATTTTCACATGAACATGACATGAACACAAACTGACATGAAGATGGGAATTTAACCAAATAGACAATGAAAAAGACATATTTAGAAACGTATAAAAATTTTGAACGCAGCGGGATTTGAACCCGCGCCTCTTGAGAACCGTTCAAGCGCTCTGAGACCGCTAAGCCATGCGTTCTACATCCAGCTACGTTGAAATTCTTATACGCTTATATTTGTTGTTAGCATCTCTGTAGAGAGATCTTTACAAATTTCTGCTACCCAAAGATTATTCTACGAACAATCGTCTGGCAAGAGAGAATGCTATTTATTAAATATATATTTTTTGCTAACATGCTAACAACATTTAAATTTTTCAATATTTCATTCAACAACAACATTCAACATTTCATTTCAAGAGGCGCGGGTTCAAATCCCGCTGCGTTCAAATTTTTATACGTTTCTAAATATGTCTTTTTCAATTTCCTTAATGTGGGAATAACACTTTAAAAAATGTTAGCAAAAAACAAATAGACATTTTTATTAATATTCGGGGTCGACGTGGGATGTGATAATATGATCAAATTTAAGACGATGAAATATATTATACAATATATTAAATTTAAAAAAAAAACAAATTATCCTTTTAGATCTTTCCCCGGTATTCCCGGTGCAATTGTGTTTGGTTCGGTACAAATATAATTAAGTTTTGAATTTACCAAAAAAAACTTGTGCGAGTTTCAATCTGGTCATATCCAGCTAGCATTGCTATTACTGGATTTCCCATTTTATCTAATTATGCTTAATAAAAGTCAGAAAGTACGAAAACATGCTTTAGGAAATAGATTTCTTTTTATACCTCTTATTTTTTTTAAATATCCTTATTAATGTTTTAATTACATATTTGGCTATTCATATGCATGTGTTATGTGTTTGTATGTATGCTAATAAATTATTAATAATTATTATTTTTAAAGTATGTTTTAATACAATTTATAAATTAAATAATATGAAATTATTATGTTAAAATACTTTTACTAAAGTAAATTTATACGTGACTAATTTTTTTTAAAACTTTAGAATCGTACATTGTAGAACTAGCTATATTATTTTGACGTAAGGGTAGAGAGAGATAGATATATTATTCAGTGTCATTCAGCTTACCATTGCCTGAACGCTGAGCATTCAGCATTCAGTGCAATTTTTCTTTGCATGATAAAATTGAAACGAATATTCTTTGGAAATTAATTTCAATTCAAGATAAAATTTATTTGAAAGACTCTGTGTAGTAAAGCTTGGAAATGTATTTTAATTTTGACAAAATGTTATTTACCTCTGTAATTTTATTTTAAAATTTGAAGTTATATAAATTTATAGACTTTAATTTGAAATCATATCACGCCAAATATGAAATAAATATAGGCTATATTTAATTGAATATTGTGGTAAGTTATTTAATCTATTCTTTACGATTATTGTACATATAATCAATTTTACACTTGTAAATCAAAGAAAAAATATTAAAACCTATACTATAAAATTATTTAAAATTATATTGTAAATATATATTTTTTATAGTGATTACAATACATTTAAGATAAACACAAACGATAGACGATTAATCCGTTATTAAACGCGCCCTATAAGTTTAATAATATTCTAACAAAGTATATTAATTAATGAGTATTTCTAATAACAACTGAAAACTACACTCAATTAAATGCATATTTAGAAAACGTATAAAACTTCCTTCAATTTCCTTAGTGTGCGAATAACGCTTTAAAAAATGTTAAAAAATATATATACACTCAGTTAATTGTTGAAAAAAAACCATTAGGAATTTGAAAAGCAATTAAAACTTCTTTCTTTTCAAGGCTCTATTTCTTATCTATGATATGATCCTTGTTATTCTAAAAATAGCTAAACGTCTAACAGCTCACATGTAATAACGCGCATTTTTTAAATTTTAACACTATACTTGGATGTTGTTTCCAGAAACATTATATCATAAACTATTATTATAATTTTATGATAACTAGCATAGATCGTTTTTATTAGATTTATTGTATAAACCAACTTTAATTAGTTCTTACTGATTCATTTCAACTTTGCGCTACTATGTTGTGAGTTAAAGAGGTAAATCAACCTTTCACGTGAGAAAGGCTACAACAGTGAACAAAAATAAATTCCAGACGTGCCAATATTAGGTCTTATGTAATGCAAGCGCGTAAAGAATCTTAAATCAGTTTTGCTTCTTCAACCACAGAAGTATCATTATATATTTAAAAAGGCAAAAAACAAAGTGATAGAATTTTTATTTTAATGTTATAAACGTAAAGATGATTAACAACATTAATATAAATTCAAAATTGGTAGGTTCCAAGTTCTTTTTCAGTAACAATTTCACACTTATGTTTCCTGTTTATAGTTTTATTTTGAATAATAGAATGCTTGTTTATCGTAAGTTATCAAATTGTTTTCGTATCTGATAAAATATTTAACAGACGGGGTATGCTAATCTAGTAAATAGTATATCTTAGTTTTTCTTGAGTTAATGTTTAACTCGTCAAAATGAGTTTGGTGAGTATGAAATGCAATTAACTTTTAACAGATTGTGAAAATGAAAACCAATTGTAATCGTGTACGAGCGATTTCGATTTTATATTTAATTCCTTGACGTTTTTATAAAGATAACAAAGTTCAAGTCACAAATATTTATCTGTCTTTCATATTACATTTATGTTGCGTCCCGTAGTGTAATTAAAATTTTATATATTGCTTATTTCAAGTGAAATAAGCTAGTGTGTTGACGTGTAATCAGTTAAAACATGGATAACCTAGTATGTAGTTGAGAAATAATACAAAAATATGATTTATGTGAAACTTATGTTTATACAAATAAGATATTAAAAAGCTATTTTAAACTTACAATGTTTATTTGATAAGTTTTGTGTCTAAATTATAAATTATAATAGTAATAAATAGTAGTACATTAATGAACATTTTGTACTACAAACAAAACTCTTTGCAGGTCTTTCCAATTATAATAGGAGTGGGATCTGTAGTTGTCATAGCAACAGTTTTTGCTCATTTTGTTTTTGGCAAGAAATCTAAATCTTCTAATAGTAAGAAACTTGTTGCACTAGTGGATCCAAACACCAAGTATGCACTGCCTCTTATTGAAAGAGAAGAAATAAATCATGACACAAGGAGATTTAGATTTGGCTTACCGTCACCTGATTATATACTTGGTAAGTAATAAATTTTCAATATAATATTCACAATGAAATTGAAAATAGATAAGCTGAAATGTTTATAGACTATTCTAGTAATACTTAATGTTTGATTGAACTCTGGATTAATGCATTAAATTTGTTATAAAATATAAATAAAGCAAAAGAAAAAGTTTCTCTGGACCATATACACGAAAACAATGAATCCAAATTAATTAAACTGTTTTCTCCAGCAATAGCAATATTTATTTTCTTAATACTTATGTACCTATATTGACATCGAACATGTCAATAGGGGTAAATAAGTAGCATTATTTTCCTTATTTGTTAAGATCTCAAATTTAAAAACTATATGCTTTACTAAAATACAATCTATAATAAATACTTAGTATATATTCCACTTTATTCTATCAGGGCAAAACTAAAAGCTTTGATAATCAACATAAACATTACTATTGTACTATCTTACCTTGTGTTGTTTTGGTTGAAATTATATTTATACTATATTAACATCAGCTTAGAAATTTGTCCCAAGTATTGATACATCTTAAAGTATTATTTACATACCTAAAAATGTTTTATTTGTTAGAAGCCATCAAATAAAACAATATTTTTAAGAACTGTAACAACTTTTTTATATTATAGGATTACCAATTGGTCAACATATACATTTGTCAGTGAATATTGATGATAACCTCATAATAAGAGCATACACTCCCGTTTCGAGTGATGAAGAAAAAGGTTATGTTGACTTGGTCATTAAGGTTTGTTTCCTACAAATTCTATATACTTAATAATATATATAAATCAAGAAAAAATTATAGTGTAGATTCTTGTTACTATATAGAACTATTTTAAATATGAATGTTCTTCTATATATGTCCATTAATATTTTTTACAACTCACTCACTTTCACTGGACCAATTTTAACAGTACTTTCACTGGCAAATTGCTAAAATAATAATGAAATAAGGAGTAACTTTTATTTTAGAATTCTACACAGACAAAGCCATAGGCACAACTAGTAAGGAATAATCGTCACATATTACATAAAAATTATGACACGTAATACTAGAGTTAGCAATTATAATGCAATAATAATATAGCATATATTTATTTTAGGTTTATTTCAAAAATGTACACCCAAAGTTCCCAGAAGGTGGTAAATTATCTCAATATCTTAATGATATGAAAATTGGTGACACCATAGACTTTAGAGGACCTTCGGGTAGACTACAGTATGGTGAAAACGGCACATTCTTGGTCAAGAAATTGAGGAAAGATCCACCTGTTAAAATAAATGTTAAGAAAGTCAATATGATTGCAGGTATTTCTTTTTTTACATAGTATTTTATTTGAATTTTTTTTTTTTTGAGCTAATGAATGTTTTACAATGATGCAATGTTGCAACATGTAGTTACTTACACGTCACATTTTAATTAGTATTTTAATATAGCATGAGCTATAAATTACATAGAATAAAAAATATATATTGAGTGTGTTGCAGTTGATATACATATGTAAGGGGTTTTACTTTTAACTAATAATAAAATAATAACAAGTTAGCATAGAAAAGAAACAGACTAAAATGATTTTCCCAATATTCTGGTCATCATGGTAAAGTCATCAGGGTCAAGCTGCTCTTAGGTATGATATATTGCATTGACATCATATCCGGACACATGTACAAATTTTTTATTAAATACAGTGGCAAGAATTACTAGTGTAGCAATGTAAAAATTGTTACAAAGATAGATAGACAGATACATATAACGTTAATAAGTCGTTAAAAAACATATTTTAGTTTAAAAATGATGTGCGACATTTCCATATTTCGATATTGAATGTATTACCTTTATTTAATGTTCAACAAAGTACAAAATGAATTAAGAGTGCATTGTAGTTTTAATTTTTGTTAAGTAATATTCGTACGCTTTGTAACCATCTCTCTACAGAGATTCTAGCAACAACAATAAAATAACCGTATAAGAATTTCGACGTAGCTGGATATAGAACGCATGGCTTAGTGGTGAGAGTAAATATAATAGATATTAGGGATTTAGGGTTAAGAGCTGGTTTGCCTTGTTTTGCAGACTTTTGTCTTTATATGATTATTTTTTTTTTTTTGTTTTAACTTATTCAAATATTTCTCCATTCTTATTTAATGTAAAGTCAATTTGATAAATTAGAAAAACTTATCAGCTTAATTGCCGTACTTTTATAATAATAAACCATTACAATTCGTTGAAGTTGTTACTTTTAAATATTGTAATTATTTATCTATATTTAATGTAAATTATAGTATAATTAACAAAAAATGTCACTTAAATTATTAAAAAATATAGAGAATTTCGGCTTTGGCTTTTTTTACACACTTCAAATAAAAGTATTTTAAAAGAAATTTTAAATATCATACATTTAGTAGGTATAGATGCCAAAATATACGCGAATACAGTTAAAATAAGTTTCTTTTAACAATGTTTGTTTATATTTATATTATATGTACATTACCAATTTAAATATATTTTTTTATACCGCGTCGTTGTCATATATATATAATAAAGTTTTTATATAACATATTTATATATATATATATATATATATTAATATGTTATATAAAAACTTTTCACGAGCATGAACACGTAATGTGCTTATCACAATTTGTAGATGGATAAAGTTTTACATAACACTTGTTGTTTACGAATGCTTGATTAAAATAAACGCGACAGTGACTTTACATATTATATTCAATTAAATGTCCATTTTGTATCAAAATATGTTATTTTTAAAGTGTGATTCACACACTTAGGATTTTTTTTTACAAAACTGTCCGATAACCGATCGGTCTAAGCGCTCTAGCCAATTAAGGTACTTTTATATGTTCTAGCTACGTCGAAATTCTTATACGCTTGTTACGACTTATTTTTAAAAAAATAAATAATTCTTCTTTAATTTCTATACAAAAATTGTGTCTTTATGAACTGAAAGTAGGCTCACAGTATTGTAATGATATGAGCATTGATATTAGCTTAACGTGGAATATATGTTTAATTAATGTTTTTTTAAGTCAAAACAAATTAAAATAACAGGAAAATAATTAAAATAATGTGGAACAGTTTCTCTGAAGATATTCTAAAAATAAGTGACAAAAACATAATCCCATCTTTTAAGTTTTACTCATATATACTAGTTTGTTATTTATTTTCAAAACAATCATAATAACACATATTTTTTAAAAAAAATATTCTAAGTATCCACTTAAAGGTTTATTATATTTATAGTTACATTACCAATTTAAATATGTTTTTTTATACCGCGGCATTGTCATAAAGGTGGAGAGAAATGAAAATAATTCAATTCAAAATATCCTTTATTCAAATAGACAATAGATATGAGAAGAGCCGGCGAGAAACTCAACAGTTGCTCTTTTCAAATATAAAAGTTACAATTTTATAATTTAATACAGTTATAGCTAACCTGCACCAAACTGAAATCATATTACTTCCACACATAACCATTCCTCCGAGTGGGAATCGAACCCACAATAATCACGTATGCAGACGGTCACACTGCGCTCCAATGACCTGAACTAGAAACTAAATGTAACAATTATTATTAAACACTAATGCCATTTCTTATATATTTGAATTTGTTATCATAATCTATGATGTGATAAGCGATGTGGTGAACATTGTTGCTATGACTAAATAAATAAATAATAATATAGTTTATAAATATTGATTTAAATTTATATAGGGAAAAATAATTTTATTTTGTATGGCATTGGAATACCTAAGTGTTCTTCTACTCACAATTAGATATAAATATAAATGTATTTAAAGAATATTAATTTAGAAACAGATATTCCTATTTAATATTAATAAAATAGGAATATTTGTTTCTTTTAACAAAAAAAAAAAAAAACATTTCACTCGAACATTATTATAGATTCTGCTATAATTTTCTTAAATAACATTTACATATAATGCTTTTTATAGGATTTGTTAATTTTTTTTTATAACTATTTTGCTATTCTAAAATACATTTTTACAAAACCTGACGTTTCGAACACTTTACAGTAGTCATATGGAGACTAACCTCCGGAAGGTCGCGACCTTCCGGAGGTTAGTCTCCATTTCTACGGTTAAAATAGTTTCATTTAAAATATGCAACAATCGTGAATGCCAACGATCGTTTTATTGTAGCTTTCAGAGAGAATCTACTCTCGAGACACTATTCCCTCTTTCCACCCGAAATCGAGACATCGCGTTCTGAGTGAATGGCGCGCTTTGTCTTACTGATAACGGAGAAATTAAAATAATTAAAATATTCATTAAACCATTCACTTTTATATAAATTGCTCGTTCAAAATTCATAGCACAATGAACGAAGCCAAGCCGTTAGTTAAAATATTTCTAATACAAATGTAATTAGAAATGGCCTCTACAATAAATGAACAAAGACCCCGTCAATTTATACATATATAAACAAGAGAGTCAAGGCGGTCTTATGTACGTAATGTGTAATCAAAATATATTACAAATAGTCTATTTAAGAAAGATAGCGTCATGTCAAGCTTATGCGTCAGGTGTATTATAGAATTATTGTTTAACTAGATTTTTCTCGCGACTTCGCTCGCGTGGTATGTTGATCATAAGAAGCCAATGGCGTCTTATCCTAGGCTTTAGACTATCCATTTAAAATAAACAAACTCCACGGTACGTTATCTTTACGTCGATATAGCTCTCAGACGGTAGACTCTTTTCCAACTTATGATATTTTGTTTTTATATGCAATTTACAACTTTTAAAAATCTTTATGAGTTTATCGTGGCGCATTGCGACAGCGTCTGACTGTGAACGCGATTGGTTGTGGGTCCCGTTCCTATTCGAGGAAATGTTTAAATGTTTAAAATATTTTCATTTCATCGCTCTGGTACCTAAAGACAAAGCGCGGCGTTGAGTTGCGTCACCCAACACGCAAAGTCTCGATTTCGAATTGATAAGTGCCTTTACATTAGGTTCACTCTGACTACCCTGCTATAGGAAAAAAAGCATAAAGCTGCTAATACGATGAATAGTACTAGTGTCGCGGTAAAATACTTAAGTATATATCTAGCATATGTAATATTTATTTTATTAATTTCATATATTTCTAAACGATTATATCTATATATAATCCATCAACAGTAAAACCATCTCTATAGATGGTCTAATATATATATATAGAGGTATATCAGCAACAACACTTTGGAAACTAAGCTAAGTGCATCCAATAATTATTATAAGTATAGTTTACGGAAAATAATTTGACAAAATGACATTCGGTTTTTTTACTTACTGTACAATTTCTTCGGAAAATGCAGCAGATAGACAAATGTAATATTAAACATAAATCTTAATTTCAGACTGCCAGATTATAGTTAAATTACATATATCATTCAATTTGGTAGATAATATTCAACGTATTAACTACTCACTTCCAATAATTAGTCAAGTCATAATCGCACATAATTATAATGTATACAATATGTTAAAATCATGCGTGACGCGTCAATTTTAATCTCTATATAAAAATACGAACGTTAAAAGGTCAGAAAACTCTCTGACTCGTACAACATATGGCGATGATAACATCTGATATACTAGTTGTAAAAACGAACTACTTTTGAAATATATAGTAGAATTTATAATAAACATTTGTATGCTTTTTGAGTCGAATAGCGGTGCACTATGTCGCGTTTTGTCTTACCAGAGCGAGGAATTGAAACAAATTTTAATATATTAATTTTTTTGTTTCAAACCGAAAACTATCATTTGTACTGACAACTGATGCTGTCCACTGAACCGCAATGGAGTCTGCATTCTTCGTCTAGATTTCTTAATATATTTAATTTTCTCAGGTGGCACGGGCATCACGCCAATGTTACAGCTCATTCGCCACATTTGTAAGGCCGCAGGTGATCGCACCGAGCTCAGACTTTTGTTCGCTAATCAAACTGAACAAGATATATTATTAAGAGATGAACTTGAAAAGTACCAAAAAGAACACCCCGAACAGTTCCAACTTTGGTATACAATTGATAAAGCTAATGAAGGTACATAAGTGAATATGTCGCATTTATATTTGATATGAATATTTAAGAGACATGTCTGCTGTTTTAATAACTTCAGTTTATTTTGAATATGATTATAAAATTTTACATATTTTATAATTTGCAATTTTTGTGCACAAAGACGTGATAAAATTGTTTAAATTATCATTACCCCGAGTCTAGATCGAACCCACAACCATCATATGATCAATCAAACGCTATCTCACCGTGCCACGACACCCTCAAATATTACTTTACTGTTTAAAGTAATGCTAATAAAAATATTAAGATATGATTTCCAAATCAATTCAAAATGAGTAACATTTCTTTTTATGCTTAATATTAATTTACATTATTAAAATAATATTCTGCTTTACAGGTTGGAAATACAGCACAGGTTTTATCAACGATAGTATGGTTGAGGAGCACTTGTTTCCACCTGGTGATGACGTCATAGTGTTGATGTGTGGACCTCCACCAATGATCAAATTTGCTTGTAATCCAGCGTTAGATAAACTAGGATATGCCGAAGACTTGCGTTTTGCATACTAAAAATGTATATAATGTTTAATAAGTGATGACATGCATAGATTCATGCATATGTCGAAAAATTTGTATTTCGTGCAAATTAACCAGGGGCCAGCAACCTTTTTTAGCAAGGGGCCTATACATTTTTGAAATTTTTAGGCGGGCAACTATCAGACTTCTTAATAACATTTATAACTGTATTCATATTATAAACATTAAGTTACAAAAACACGTAGTGTGAAATAATATATAAATTACATACAAACATTAAGAAAAGAATAAAAATCCTCCAAAATATGTACTTCGCAATCATATTACATGTTGAAACAAGTCGCATTAATTTGGTAACTTAATATATTAGATGCTTAATAATTATAAAAATTTAACTGATCGCTTTGTGTACATGGAAGAATATGAGAAACAATATTATTACCATAACCCGAAAAAATGATTTTTAATATTCCTTTTAAATCTGTCAATTTCAGAAACGCCCTTAACTGAATTAAATTTTGACTATTTTATTTTTCTATTATCTTTTCAATCGGTTCATAAAAAAAAGTTTAAATTATAAATTTAAGTAAAGTTTGTGATAACGCGGGCGGGTGAAATAGCTTAGCCGTGTAGTTTACGAATATAAATAAACAATCATGTAAGGCCGCTGGTTAATCACGCCTGATTTAAACTGATTCCGCCCCTATTATAAATATTTAACGTATTTGTAATAAGAGCGGCATCAGATTATATATTAGTCTTCTTTTTCTTTTCACTCGCACTTAGTTTTCGGTCGCGATCGGTAACGCATATCGGTCGCCCTTTTTTTTTTCGTTCTATTCGACCCTAACCTGAAAACTAAACTTTTTTTACTGTATTCTTTGATTATATAATATACTTTTCTATATTTATTGCAAAAAAAAAAACTTCAATAAAATAATATAAAGTAAATTTTCTGGATATTCTAATTTTGCGACTCATGAACTTCAAGCATACCTTCAATTGTTAAGATTTATTGACTGTTGTTTGTTTTAATTATGTTATATGTTAACTATAAATAAAATTATGAACAAATGAATATCAAGTGCTTGGAACAGTGAATTTTGATTATAACTTATTACTTAAGGAATAGAGGTGTAATAAAATGGGGTAAAAAAGTTCGAGATTGCATAGTCTGTTTGTAATAAAGCAAGTAAATGAAATAGTAACGTTTTAATATTGATTAGAAAGATTAAGAGATTGTATTTAGTCTGTTTATGTTTTGTTGGTTGCCTGTAATGTGTAAGAATGTTGATCTTTCCACTGGGGTTAGTTTTAGTATATTTTAATGACATTAAAGTTATTTCTTATAAAGTATATCTGTGTATATTATTTAATTTGTAAAACAGTTATGTATATAGAGGCCATCGTTACGCAGTGGGACAGTGTTTGACTGTAAATGCAATTGGTTGTGGGTTCGATTCCCACTCGGGGCAATGATTTTAATTAAAAAATATTTTCATTTCTCCGCTCTGGTACCTAAGGCAAAGCGCGGCGTCGAGTTCCGCCACTCAACACGCAATGTCTCGGAAAGTGGAGAACGGAGTTTCTTACACTAGGTTCTCTCTGAATGCGGGAAAAAGCTACGCCATGCGGGAAAAAGCGCGAAGATGCAAAAATAAAAGAAAACAAGTAATGTAAATGTTTAAATTTGAAAACATATGTTTCGACCTTTTAAGTTTAACATATGGAGAAACACAGGCTAAAATGTACACAACCGCTAGTGTTATTCTTATTGAGAATTTAAATTAGTACTTTAAAATATTGAAAATGAAATGATTGAAAAGTATAATTACTAGAGTCACGCATATTAAAATCCCATGAGAATTGTTTCCAATTTATCCAATAGTGCCCTTTTATTCATATTATCTATATAAACGGGTATCATACTTACTCGAGTTCATTTATGAACAAGTCATGGCTAATCGACTAGAACAATTGACTGCTGATATTTTAGACGAGGAATTTGTAGACATATTTAGACCCATACAATATGTGCATACGTTGTTTGGGTGTCTACGGGTCGAAATAAAAGATGGCTTTGCGACGCCGCCTTCTAAATTAATAGGCTTATATATGGCAATCGTTTGGTCGGCGCACCTTGTTATACAGTATTATCATTACATAAAATGTGAATTTACGGACGGTACGTTCTTTACTGAATTTGATTTTAAATTTGCCTTCATTGATATAACTTTGCCGGAAATACCATTGATAATATACGAGAATTTTTTTACGGATGAAAAAAGGAATTGTGAAATGTACGTCAAGTTGCAGAAAATGGACCGCCATCTCAATATGGACGATCGGATGAAAAGGAATGAACTTCTCACAAGATTAACTAAAGCCATCATATGGGTGTGTTTGACTACCGCTGTGATAATTACTATTATTTATAATATATATTTCATACGAAATGTTTGCCTTCCTGGTTACTTCGCAACGTGGGGACCGCTTGTCACTTATTTCAATGGTGTTTTAATAACGGTTATTTTGTATTACTTAAGTGTAAGAGTGGACTTTATTACGAAAAAATTGGAAAATTTGAAGAAAATAAATAGTGGAAACAATTCAAATATTTATTACACACAAAAATATTTTCTGAATGAAAGCTCAAATGATTTTGATAACAAAACATGGGACGATTTATTAAAGAGCGTGCATTACATCATCATGGTGATATCGGACTTTATATATTTGTACCAGCACAGGGTATGTAATTAAATTTATGTTAATTTATGCAAATTTTAAATTAGTTTTCTTATTAATATTATTCTTACAGAGCTTGTACATTTTTGTTCAAACCACGTTATGGGCACTACTTTTCGTCGAAAGGGCTATATTGTGTTTAAAATATCAAGTAAGTCTTATTACTAAACAAACGGCAGTAAATTATCACGTAATTACTAAGATAGCGAATAGCGTTTTAGAACTTTTAAGTAGATGTTCTATTTATATAACATCTCTTATGCTATTAAATTGTTACAGACCCAATTGGATACTTCACTTTCAACATTTTTAATATTACCATTATTTTTATTTTTACTTTTAATGTATGTAAAATGCACTGCAGCCAGTTACCTTACGTCGAAATTGGAAAAATTAAGAAAACTATCCGCCCGTATCGTACATTCGTCTGAAAACGGTATGTATCTGGTAATGATTTCAAAAGTATATGCCTACGAAAAAGGTTAAAAGTTTGCCTAATATTTGTAATAATTTTACACATAATGTACCTTGCCATGATATTTCCATATTCCGCAGCTATAGTTCCATTTCATCTCGTAAGTTCCTATCGAGTGGCATGACAGCGTCTGACTGTAAACGGGATTGGTCGTGGATTCGATCCCGCTCGGTGGAATAATTACATTTAAAATATTTTAATTTCTCCGCTCTGGTACCTAAGACAACGCGAGAAGACTAGACTAGACTAAGACGCGGCGTTGAGTACCACTATTCAACACGCTATGTCTTTAATTCGGCCGAAAGGGGAGAACGGAGTGGCTTGACACTAGGTTCTCTCTGACTAATCAGCTATGCGAGAAAAAACATGAGGCTGAATAATTCCCGTATCCGTAGGAATTTCGAGAAACCCTTTTTTAGTTACTCCCCTAAACTCCCCAAGGAATCTACATGCCAAATTTCAGCTTTCTACACTCTTAGTATTTTCGGCTGAGCGTTGTCTGTAGTTAGAGTAATACTACGTAATTTACGAAATGGTGTAATTTTACTTTGGTCGTGTTAATGTTACATTTGACTATATACAACTGGCAACACTGGTTATTTGTCACTGATACTCCTCACCCAGACACGCAGCACGGTGCATGCTGCAGTACAGACGAGTACTAGAGACTAGCTTTATTGCAACATTTTTATATTGATTATGACTTGTGGAAAAACACTTAGAAGACAAATTAGCAAGATGATTTATGTCGTGTTAGCGATGATTCAACAACTCCTAGGTCAAGTAGTGTAGTTTCGATAGTACTTGGTCCCTCCAGCATCCTGAACGATTGTCTTCCCACTGGGATATCATTTATGAGTAAAGACATTGACTTAAAATAATGTTGTTGAAACTTAACAAATAAAAATTAAATATTATAACTAAGAATTTTAATATTGAAAAACTGGAATATATTATACAAATTATGTCTATAGTATTTAGTACACGATTGTACCTGCGCATGATCACTGATCAGCACTACTGACGCTTGTCAAGACGCTTCTTTCATGGCGCGTAAAATTCTCCGTATATATGGATATTAGTAGGTTTTATTACTAATCTCATTAAATATGTAGGAAAAGGGTAACAATTAAGTTAATGGCACACCTTCATGTACGCTAATGTTATACACATTTGATTAACAAATTAATACACTTTGTCATTACATAAAACAATATTGACAGTACCTTTTAAATGTATAAGCTTTTAGTTACGATTAATGTTAATTTGAAAGATTTAGATATGCCTTAGATATAACAGCATTAGTTAAGTGTACATTAAGAATAACAGATCGGACGATAAGCGGAATTTCTTAAAGCAAAATCGAAAATGAGTGTCAATTTCCGGTGGTTTCAATTGAAAATATAATTATTTCAGTATAAAACGTATTATTTTAGTTAATAGCTACTGTTATTGTAAGTTAGACTAACGTCACGTATTTGGTAATTCTACCGAGTTTGTCTTCAATCATCTAGAGCTAGCTTGATTTAATACATTATTTAGATTAGTTGTTAGAATTCCGAATGGAATTCCTATAGTTGAAATTATAGTCCCATTATTAACATATGTTCTTAATTATAAAAAATAAACAAAATATTAGTATAGTACGCTACATATGAACGCACATTTCCTATCTCAGCTTTAATTAACTAACGTGTTTCTTCATTTTCAGAAACCACCAGAAAATATATGAAAAACATGCTATTATTACTGGAAGTGAGAAGCGATTTGTCATTATATGATATTGTTAAAATGGACACTCGTCTCATTGGAAAACTTTTAGTCATCATCGCATCTTATACTATGGGACTGTGTTACAGTTCTAAATTCACTAATTAACATTATTACCATATTTTTTTGTGTGCATCTCACCTACAAGTATAGACTAACTTAACCAAGAAAGCTCCTCACTTATCTTATATCTACTAATTGAAATATTATCGCTAGATTTAATTACATTTAAGAACAATGAAAGCAGTTGAATACCTTTCGAATGACATTTTAGAAGAGAGCTTTCTGAGGTCGTTTTATCCGTTTCGTTTCATACAAACAATTTTAGGCTCAAGTCGAGTGGACGCCCGGGACAGATTCGTGACAGTACCTACAGTACCCCAAAAAATTTACACTGTGATATGTTTAGTCGTATGCTTCTTCATGTACTCGAGTTCAGTAATTTATTATTTCAATGTATTTAGCAAATTTACTAATATTTACTACTTAACTATAACATCTGTATACCTCCACTACTCAATATATGTATGCAGTGTTATAAACGCAAGGTTCTTTAACAACGAAGCAAATGTGAAGTTTTATATACAATTACAAAAACTAGATCGAAAGCTAAAAATTGATAAAAACACATATTTAAATGATAGAACGTTTCTTGCTAACGTAGTGACTGTGGCTACAATGTTGCTTATATTGGTTATACTGTTTGCAAGTGCTTTCTTCAATGAAAATGTAACAGATACACTAACTTTCGGTGGATTTCTGTGGGCACAGCTGTGCTCTTCCTTGGAATGGCTGTACTGCTCAAATCTCTTGCTTTACTTCTATATTCGTCTTCGCTATATAAATGCTATAATAATTAATCATTTAGAAGGCACTGATAATGTACAAGCTGTGTCTATGGAAAAATATATTTTGCCTACGACAAGAGCATTACGTTATATGGCATCTGGTGCACACATGGACTTTACATCTATTGATATTGACGTTTACTTAACAGATCTATGTGAAGGGCTCGTTCGATTTCAAAATTTATACAGATTTCAGGTAAGTTATGAATTTGTTATTTAAATACGTTTTAATATTGAAAACTTGCATATTATCTCTTTTAGGAAATGTTTAGGACCAAACTCCGAGATGTGAAAACGAATGTTTAAACATTCTCCACTTTCCGTTCTAAATCGAGACATTGTGTATTGAGTGGTGGAACTCAACGCCGCGCTTTGTCTTGCACCAGAGCGAAGAAATTAAAATAATTTACATATAATCATTACTTCGAGCTGGGATCGAACCCGTAACAATCGCGTTAGCATATCCTTATTATACTGATATGGGTATATACCTATATATGGGTTATAATATTCTTATTATGCTAATATATTCATAATAAACATTAATTATGTGTATAAAAAATGTCTTTATTTAATACATTTTGTTACAGATATTCTTGTTTTGCTTTAAATTTATTTCGGGTATATTGATGAATTTCGAGTATGGATTGCTGGCACTTCAGATAAATGTAAAAACTTGTTTTCTTAATATAGCTAAACAGCATGTAATTCAGATAGGCATAAATATTTTATTTGTTTTTTTTTTCAGCGTTACGCTTGAGAAATCGTATCTTTTATCTACCTAGTTATGCGGTAACAAGCAGGAGACACCCGTTCTCCGCTTTCAGCCCCAGACATTGCGTGTTAAGTGTCGCAACTCAACATCTACCTAGTCTTCCAGAGAAGGGAAATGAAAATTCAAATATAACAAAACCCCCTTATATTTCGGAACCGAACCGACGACCATCACATTTACAGTCAGACGCTGTCTCACTGTGCCACAATGGTCTGTCTTGATTTAAAAACATTTTATATATATATTATTTTTAGATTCTCCGTTTAACGGAAAGTATAGTGCTTATAACGATAACACTTTTAGACTTGAGCATAATTATATTTATTTGCGTACGATCCGAAGCCTTCTCTAGAGAGATCAATAATACAAAATATTTGTGCATCACGGTTCTATCACGATATTATGATGGTAAGTATCTCAAGTGACAATCTATATCCTACTTAAGACATTAAAATAATGTTTTTTTAATATCAGTTTCTTTACTTATGTATATGTGCGAATATTATATTAAAAATAGAGTATTGATAGAATTTTAAAAATATATTTAAAAAAAATTTCAGGGCCTCTTAGGAAGAAAGCTGTTAAAATGTTAAAGTTGATTAAAGAGAAACCTCCACGAATATCCGTTTACGACATGTGGTACATGGATGCGTCTACAATGATTAAAATTATTAACTTAGTTACCACACTTATGGTAACACTTTTGCAGTTTGCACTTCTGTGAAAGAAAAAAAAATGATGCACAACGTAAATATTGGAATAAATAAGTTTTATCGTAAAAAACAACTGTGTATGCTTTTTTGTGCAATAATCGTAGATACTTGCAATATTAGTTATAGTTCTTGGTATAATATACATTTATTTAAATATTTATATGAAAGTTTGTATTTAAGTAATATTTATTTTGAAGATTTATTTTGAAAATATAAAAGAAAAATTATGAAATTTTCAGGAAAGAACCATTTATAATTTTACATCGTAATTTTTTTAGTATTTACATCAGTTATACATCATAAAAGATAATAGAGATAATATTTTATTTAATTTTTTATTAAATTTCATTCATTCATTCATTCATTAAATTTCAATTTCTAAGTACTTTTCATCAGTTCTTTTAATTATAAGCATTTAATAATAAATATGATTTGTTTACTGTACACTTATGTATAAACTGACCAACACATTGCCATTTGTGTCATGTGTGTATTAGTTAAGAAATTGTGTGTGCATTTTTAAACATTTTGTAAGAAATAAATACATCTTTATTGAAATGACATAACATTTTATTTTTTAATTTAGGCATCAAATAATTTCATCTTGACAATATTAAACTTATAATTAAATTGTATAACTTTAAAAAATGTCCTACATATAGCATAAAGAGATTCACTTCAAAAACAAGCAACACTTCGCTTAAAAATCCTTAAAAAAGGAAGCTTTTTAGTATATTTAAACAATTGGATGGACTTTTAATATCTATATAAATGATAAAAATCACAAATTGGACGGACAATCATAACTTTAGCTTATTTCTAAAAACTCCATCAATGTGGAACTGGAATTCTTTAAGAATATATATATCTTTACAAGCCTACTCGGGTCAACTTATTCATATATGCCCATTTATTTACTGTATCTATTCGAAAACAGTACTTGTTGAACAATAACGATAATGAGGACATAATATCATGTTTGAATTTTAAATTAAGAATTACTTCTATTTTTATGTGCATTTTACTTCTATTTCAACATTGTACTCTATGTTTCATTATCAATACATTATCATCTTAATAAATAAAAATAAACTGAAAGCAACCAAAAACATAGAATGTGTCATTCTTGATGAGCCGTTGCATCTATGATCCAGAAAACAAAAACACCATATAGTTTCATCAAATATGTCTCTGCAACAGAAATTAAGTGATATCAGATATTAAGGTTTTCAACATCATTTGTAAAATACTTTCTTTATTCACTAAATACTAGTTATAGTATGCTTCATTTAAGACATTCCATTAAAACTTTTGTGAATATTTCAAGTTGATTAAACTTATAAGTATTAATAAATAAAAATGTTACTAATATTACTGTAACATATAGAGGTAGAAGATACCTTTTGATATCAAATTCCTTTATGCTATTGTTTACATATTTTGCTAGATTTGAATCTCTAGCAGCATGGCGACATCCTTCATATGTATCAGCTGGTATATCTGTTCTTAATGCTTTAAAATTACTCAAACAGTCCCTTGTGATTATTTGTTTTGCTAAAAGTTTAGACATGAATAAATTAATTACACAATATAACATGTTTCAAATTTAATTTTACATATAATTATTTACCTCCTTGCCTCTCTATCAGTTTTACACACACATCTTCATTGTCTGGACATGGATTACCCAAGTATCCCACCCCACGCCAATTAAAAGGCTCATTACATCCAGGAGTTGCAGCTGTACATTGGTAACACCATATGGCTAAGCCTGGAAAAATGCAGCGTTGACTTTCTTTTCTTATATTGAATACGATTAACATCTTCAATAAAAAAAAACATTCAATAAAATAGAAAAATGTATATTGACGCTTATTCATTATAATATTGTAATATTAATGTAACCAACATTGACAAACTCTTGTGTGATTTGTATAACATTGCGTTAAACAAAACGTAAATATTTTATTTCAGAAATCAGTTTATTTTTAAATAATTCTATATAAAATATATGGGAAAACCACACCCCGAAAACTTGCAAACAATAACTTACTTCCACTAAACACTGTTGACAAAATTAATATCGTAATTATAGTATTCATATTAGAAATTTTGCCCATACTTTATTCCATTTATTATTTTTGAATAATATATGTCTATGTACATAAATACTAAAGTAAGAAAAAAGTTTTCGTAAAGATGCCGTTACGGTATACAAAGTTTATCTCTTGTCAATGTCAACAGATTACAGAATACAGATGTTCACAAAATATCGATAATTCGATGCATCGAACTTCATTATTTACTATATATAGAGTTTAAGAAAACTTATACGTTTCGGTTTCGTAAGAAACCGATGCTTTTATGAATTTTTGTGTTTGATGTATTGTTTTACTTTAGTAAAAATATGAAATCACTAAATTATATTTAACTCTTCCTTTATTGAACTAATAATAAAAAATTTTAGCAGTTATATACGGCTGTTTAGATAAAACTTATAATTATAGGAATTAGGATTTTTTTAACTAAATACGAAATTGAACTAAATACGGTCAATCTATATAATCATCAAATGATTGTAATTAAACTACATTTAATAACCTACAAAAAGTTATTCAACGTTATTGGTAGACGCTTTCGGTTCTTAACATCGAACGAGAATATCGATATATTTTTAAATAGTATCCTTAGTGTCCAACCGAAACAAGCGTTTCAGCCGTGCTTATATTCAAATATTATTATTATTGCCATAAATAATATTTAATATTTTTAAACGCATTTGATACATGTCGGTTGTGTCATATGTCTCTGGTAGTTTCTTGTCTTAATAACGTCGTCCATAATTGTTCAGGCAAAATATTCGGTTCGCCAAACTGTAGCCAAGATATATCTATTATTTTTAAGTCTGAGACTTCGTAACATATATATTAAAATGAAATCTATATATTAAAATGAAATTCAAAAATGTCAGTTATGCAGTTTGCAATGAACTACAAACACATTAATAAGCGGGATTAGGGGGACAAAATAATATTATTTTATACAAATCGATCATATATTAAATTGTATATGTAATTTCCGATTTATATTAATTTGGAAGTATCTTGATATAAGACAATTGTATTTATTGTTTCAAAACAGTTTTCAAATAGTAAAAAGTGTAAAGCTGCTAAAAAAAGTTTTTGGTACATATAAATATTTATATTATAAATTTCTGTTCAACTCCGTTACCTAATAACAGACGTACTCAACTGTTCGTAGTTCGTAATATAGTAATAGAAGTATCAAAACAGATTAATTATTAAGAAATATAAAGAAATACAGAAATTAATTATTTTGTTTAATTTATAACACCAGGAAACTAAGAATATACAACATTTATTTGGTATATTATTGCATAAAAATTATAATTTATCAATAAAGCTTTACCTAATGTTTATTCTGGTGGATAAAGAGATGCCCTTAACATCAGAAGGTCTTCCTTGTTAAGATCGATACACATCGTGCCAACTACATCCTCAATTCCAATAGTGCCATCATTACTGATATCAACTTCTTTAATTAGATTATCCAGTTGCTTTTGAGGCATTTTGTGGCCCTGTTTAGCTAATACTTCTTTTAAATATTCCCTATCAACTGTGCCCGACCTGCCAGGATCAAATACTTGCAAAGCTGAACGCAATTCATCTTCAACTTCAAAATCTCTTTGCCTCAAAGTGACCATTTTCAAAAATTGCTCGTAATTAATATGGCCTTCAGCATGAGGTGGTCTTACACAGTATACTATTAGTTCTTGTAATTGCTCTGGTGTATACGTCATGAGTATAAGGGCTTTTAACATATAAACTAATTCCTTTTCAGTAATGTAACCATCAATATCTGTATAGGCCGGTGTATAGTTTTGATAAACCTCCCAGAGCTGTTCAACTTCAGCTGTTTGGTCTGGTCTTAACTCAAAAGCAGGTTTAAGGGCTTCTTTAGATTCGGTAAATTCAAACGGAGCTGCAGGATCAGGTGGTGGTTCTTCAACATATCCTTCTTCCTCTTCAATTTGTTCCTCTACGGCAGGTTTCTCATCAGCTTGCTTTTCTTTATTTTCATCCTCTTTTTGATCTTCAAGGCCCTCTTCTTCAACAACTACCTCTACCCCTTCTTTCTGTTCTAACTGTTCTTCTTCCAAATGTTCTCCTTTTGCCTCATCAACAATTTCCTCTTCACCATAATCTGCAGGTTCTTTTATAAATACATCTTTTGCATTTTCTTCATTAGAGATAGTTTCAATAGCCTCTCCCTCTAGTTGTGGCTCCTTGTCTGGGATTTTATCTCCTTCTTCAGATTTTTCTTTATCAACATTTTCTGCACTTTCTGTAGCACCAACAGAATTTTCTTCATCCATAATAAAATTCACTTTTTAATTTTCGATCATATTTTAATGAATAAGATAATTACTATGACATGAGAAATTAGTTTACACCAAAAATTTATCTTGTGATCTCCTTTTACCTAAATGTGCACGAATCATAAATATGACATTATCCGTTATTTTATCATATAAGTGAAGACTACTTTCTGATAAGAAATCAAGAATGTGTATAAACTCTACAAAAATTTCATTTCGTACGTTGCTTTTAAAAAACACCATTGAATATAAAATAAAATATTAAATTACAAAATCTTAAAATTACACTCTACACAGTCAAAATTGACAGGTACTTTTTTAAATTAAATTTATAGTAAGCAAACTGTACCTGTTTGTTGTTATAAAACCTTTCGTTCTATAAATAAATATAGTAAGTAAATGAATTTTTAAACTATGGTGTTTGACCAAGAACCATCAAAAATGACGTCTTATTAAAAATTTATTACTCATACACATTTTTTAAAGTGTTAATCGCACACTGATTAGACGATGAGACACCAAGAGGCGCGGGTTCAATTTCCGCTGCGTTCAAATTTTATACGTTTTCTAAATATGTCTTTTTCAATTTCCTAAATTGTGCGATTAACATTTGAAAAAAAGTGTAAAAAATATTTAATAAATAGCATTTTCTCTTGCTAAACGATTGTTCGTAGAATAATCTTTGGGTAGCAGAAATTTGTAAAAATCTCTTTACAGAGATGTTAACAACAAATATATTTCGACGACATCGCTGGATCATAGAACGAATGGCTTAGCGGTCAAGAGTAGCGAACGCGGTTTTCGAGGCGCGGGTTCAAATCGCTGCGTTCAAATTTTTATACGTTTTCTGAATATGTCTCACACTTAAAACTTTAAAAAGAATAGGTAGGTGGTTAAAATTATAGTTTTGTTTTTTTACAATCAAAAAGGACACAAGTAAATAATTTAACAAATTTTATACACACATTTAAAGATAGTAATTTACAATTTTAAATAGCAATTTATATTTTTTCTATTTTCTCAAACCCCTGTTAATTCTAATTTGGAAATTAAAGGAAAATAGCGCACTGACTTAAATCATTTCTAATCGTGTTCGTTTAAACCGCAATCACTAATTAGTAGCTAGCTATTTTCTGCACCGATTCTCAAGTTTCACCCACTTTAGAATTTGATGCAATGCAGTAGTTCACTTACAATCTAATTCTAAGTAATGTTTAACAAATAACGATGAGACGCGAAAATTCTATACCGTGTCCAGTGTAACTCGATGCACCGTAATAAGTATTATATGAGTTTAAAACTTCCACGGCCAATGCTTTCGAAGATGCTTCGCGTGCTTTGGAGAAAGATACCTCTAAGTGAACGGAGTCGGAGGTGCGCGTGGGCTGGGAAATACGATTATAAAATACAGACTGCAGACGAAAGGCAAATCTTGCGGGAACATCGCGCATGCGCTGACACTCGAGCCATTATCTCGTGCGCTTTTTTGGCGGGGAAACGATGGCTTTTTAATGTGTTGTATTATCCCAATCGATTCGACGTAGCTTTGTGCCATTAGTGATTGTTTAATTTTATAATTTACTACAATGGTAAGTAATTATTCAAATTACACAATACTTGATTTTTTTTAATTACTGCTTTTTTTGTTATTCCCTAATTGGCACTGATTTAAAATGGCAAACGACAAGTCGATCGGAAAAATATCTGTGAACTAAGAACTTTTCATTTTAAATCATATTGTTAAACTTTGATTCCGATTTACAATTTGTCTGTAATAATAAGCAATTATTGACATAAGAGTAGAAAAATATAAATGATATTGTTTTCCTTAATAAAGGTAAAAAATTTGTTAATCTTTACAACTAATTTCGTATCAACAATTATTAAATTATAAAAAATATTCACTCAATAAAATTTCTAGTGTTTTTTACCTATGTAGTCACAAAAATTGTTTTCATAATAGTAGGCAACAGTAGCTGGTTTGTAGTAAATCTATTCTGGCTTAAATGATTACAAAATGTGTATTGTAGCTGGAATACAATATATAATAATAATTATTATTAAGTAAAACTTTGGTACTATATGTAAATTTTAATTTCAACAAAAGGTTATATATATAATTTTTTAAATAAAGATATAATTAATATGATGTACCTACCTACCTAAATTCACTAAATAAATAATCATAAAGAAATCAACGTAGCTTGAAACATATATATACTTTTTATATATATATATACTATTGAATAATGCATACACATCAGATATATAAAAAGGTTTTGAATTAAACAAAATGTAAAATTAAATGTTAATGTTCTTCAAAACTAGTTTCAGGGAAATTATTTCGATTACACAATGAATTCCCCGCTGCGCCTGTGCTACGCCGCAATTCACTTACCCAATATTAATTACTTACTTAGTCAAAACAACGAATAAACGTTTTCCTCGACATTAAAACTATTTATAACTCACTTTTATTAGCTAGACCTATATATCTTTATATGAACGTTAGCAAATCCGTGTCCGGATTCAGATACGGACGGCTGTCATCAGATGACAGCACAATATTTTAAATGCATAAACTCTTGTCCCTCAAGATGCCCATGTCATAGCATACCTATAATAATTTCAAGCGTGTTTTTTTATTGTGAAAAAAAAAACGATTACTACTGTTGCACGCTACTACTAATACTACCGCTCCTAATACTACAAATATAATAAATCATTTGTCATAAAAATATTTTTGATTTACAAAAATAGAATTTTATTTAGGATAACTAAATAAAGTTCTTTAAAATACTTTACCATAGACATATCACGTAAAAATCTCACTAAACATAAAAGTTTGTTTGTATATATCATAATATAAACCTACTTATTATATTGTTATATTGCATACACTTTTGTAAATAGAATATTAAAGATGAAATAGTACAAATTCATTTCTGAATAAAAGAGATCTTTTTAAGAACAGCCTGACGAAATATGAAATTTCACGAAGCTATGGTCCTTAATAAACTGTTTTACATTCAGACGATACAGGGCAAGTTGCGTTATGACTTTATATTATTGATAAGATTAGTTTAGATAGATATATTGAATTCTTTAGGATTATGGATTTATTATGTACATAATATTAATTTTATTTGTAATTAAAAAAAAATATATATATTCGAACGTAAACTTTAACGGGACAGACAAAAATTACTTATTTTACAAATAATTTATAAATAATTGCGTTCTTGATTTTGAACATTCATTCCATTTCATTCATTTATCTATATTTTCATAGGAACTTATCTATATTTATAATCAATAACTTAATAACTTATGAACGGTGAAAACTACCACTAACGTCTATTGTCCAAATAAATAATGTCAATACCACATATATTATCAACATATATATATCTATAAAAAAATGACATTTAATATATTATAAACATAGGTGCAATCAGTTATAAATGGTATATTTTTTTAGCTTCACGCTTTTTTTTACATAGCGAGGGGTAGAGTTAGAGAGAACCTAGTGCACTTACACTTTGCTACCAGATTGAAGAAATAAGCATAATAAATCGTCCCACTCAGGGTAATTAAAAAATATATGAGGTCGATAACCCATAACCAATCGCATTTACAGTTAGACGCTATCCCGCTTCGATAGGGCTATAAATTATACATTTAGGTACGTAATAAGGTTTTACTTTCAGCAAGATATTTTTTCACCCTATTCAAATAAGCATTGCAATCCCAGCTATGGGCCAAGGCTTCTCCGCCTTCTATCCACAAATCAGTATCATAAGCCACCACAAGGCCATCTCGCGGTTAGAACTATCTGTTATAGTATTACGGTTAATTAATATAATGTAAGTAATGTTTAGTTTCATTAATATTAAAAAAACTTTCAAATTTCAAACATTTCAAAGCTTACAAATTTATGTAGAATAGGGATATAAATATTTATGTGCATTAAATAACAGAACCAGTTTTTATTGATATTGCTGAATTTGCAATTATTGTTAATTTGTTTAATGAAATAATATAAATAAATTTAATAAAATGAAAAATCTAAAATTTATTGATGGAATAAGAAATAAATATTAAGGAAGCTTCTGAGCTCACAGATTTAAGAATAGAACTGTGTAGAATTGTTGATAAGGAATGAAAAATATTATCTTTCTTAGCTATAATTTCCTTTTTTTTGTACTGGGCTTAAAATTTGAATTTTTCTATATTCTTATTAACTTAAGATAGATCGATAATCGATTAGTAAATTTTGCAATATTCATTATATCCCGTAATATAAAGGAAGTTAAATTATAATGACTAACATCCGGTAAACTTTTAATTATTAATAATAACATAATATACAGAAGATCTTTATATACTAAAAAAGACATATTTAGAAAACGTATAAAAATTTGAACGCAGTGGTATTTGAACCCGCGCCTCTTGAAACATCGTTCAAGCGCTCTGACCGCTAAACCATGCGTTCTACATCCAGCTACATCGAAATTCTTATACGCTAATTACAACTTATATTTTATTGTTAGCATCTCTGTAGAGAGATACGTTTTCTAAATATGTCTTTTTCAATTTCCTAAGTGTGCGAATAACACTTTAAAAAAATATTAAAAAATATCTTTGTACACCTATTGCTACATTACGCATTCAAACGCAAGTTAATTACAAAAAAAGACATTTTTTCAAGTCTTTATAATTTAAGTTTTTATGTAAAATGTTATGTTTATGTTATGTAAAATATTATTTAGTGTGTTTACATACACTCCCATATCGTATAACAATCTCAGCTGTATATATTTAACCATTAGACTCTTAAATAAACTTTAAATAGCTAATAAACAAGAGTTTAAACTCTAATTTAACCTTGATTACTAAATGATCATCAGTTTAGTTATTAGTAAACAGCCACTCATTGTAATGCATATTTAAATAAGACATCAAGATGTCATAATTGACAAAATCTTAGATAATTACACATTATATTGGAATTAAGATACGAATCATCTTTGTTTGCTTTTTTTTCTTAGCTTCCGCTTTATCCCTCATAGCAGGGTATTAATAGATAGCCTTATATTTTCCACTTTCTACCCGAAATCGAGACATTGCGCGAATAGTGGCGGATCTTGATGCCGCGCTTTATATTGCAGCAGGGAAATAAAAATAGTTTAAATACTCCTTATTCCTCGGACTCTCCATTCGAATCCACAACCAATTGCGTTTACAGTGGCCACGATGTCCTTAATATTTATTTAGTTAGGTATACAAAATACAATACACAATAAATAAATGTAACTAAAATTAAATTTTCTAACGCCTCGGAATTCGTAAACCTAGCCTCTTGGGTAATATGACCAGGCGCTCTGAAGTGTGACCACTAAACCATATATCCAATGGATAATGCGTCAAAATACTCTGAAATGAATATGACACTCAACAATAAATAATATATCTTTATAATTACGTACAGAATATATTTAAGTATTAACAATTAATATTAAACAAGTTTTCAGATTTATATGAGTGTTATATGGATTTTAGTTTGAATGTATATTAATTAACGACAGACAGACAGAGAGTAGCCGCTAGACAATTAGTATCAAGACACTCTGTTCTCCACTTTCCTTTCAAATTCGTACAAAAATTACGTACCCAAACGGAGAAATAAAAGTAATGTAAATATAATTATTCGCCAGAGTGCGGATTGAGCCCACAACCGCCGAGTCAGACTATGTCCCTCTACGACACAATTACGTTACTTTAATAACCTAAACTAAGTTATAAGATACTTTTTTATATAATTAAAATTTAATGAATATTTCCCTAGTCTACAACATTTAATTATGTAATACTACATTAAAGCATTAATTGATATTAAAGGACGAATCGCCATCCCATTAAATTGCCCATCAATATGTAGATCTCGCATCGTGAATATAATATAATCTCAATCTTCATAACCCCAATAACAATTATTAAAATTACTTATCACGATTTATTATATTGATCCAATTATTCTCAATAACATTTTACGATGACTAGCGTTAATGAATGGATATATAACTAAGTATCAGTGTACTTGTAATTAGTAGCCATGAAATAATTGCCAAATTTTCCTATCACGAAAACGTGCAGGTCCTTGAAAATGAAACGTTATATCGGCCGATACCAATTAATATCCAGCCTTGTTATAATATTTTTATTATTAACTAGCGACACGCTCGCGGCTCCGCTCGCTTGAAGTATAGCTGCTTCTTATTTTGGGCGGCTTTTTCGCAAAACAATGAAACTTAGCTGGTCTATTATTATTCTAAAGGTGTTTCACTCTTCGAAATCAATTATACCCGAATGCCTGCTCAGGTCTAAATGATATACAACAAAAAACTCATTCAAATCGGTCCAGTTACTACGAAGATGTGCGCATACAAACAGACAGAGACAGACAAAAATTAAAAAAATTATAGACTCATATTCTATCACTGTTTTACATCCACCTAGTTTTGTTTTTTCGTAAATAAATACATTCAATGTACAGACTTTTTTACTGTTTTATTATAGTACTTTAGAGAAGAGCACAATTAAGGATTCTCGTTTAATTTGTTCCAATGATATTTTACATCTTTATCATTGAACTTATCATATTATGTGGTTCATATTACGAACAACTACAGTCATCATGATGTCTTTATATGTGAAAATTTTCATTTCGAGAAAAAATATTTAAAAAGCTTTCCATTATCTTCTCTTATTAAGGTAAAACACGACGTTCTGTGACTATGTCATTTAAATACTCAAATAGGCAGAAAGTAAAGAGCGGAGTATATAAACACTAGGCACTTATTGGGCTACACAGAAACGATGAGATTATAAAGGAAAAATTCACTTATTTTTACTGCCTTTCTTAAAAATCGTAACTATAAATTTTTTATGTGAGTCACTACCCACTAGCGGCAGTACACGACACTAAAATTTATACAGAAGAACTCGTATCTATTTATACAAAATAAATGTAATATTTTGTTGGTATTTTTAATATTTATATATATATATATACAGACATAACCGTGCAAATTATAGGCCATACTGCGCCCATTATATTATAAGGTTCACTTATAACTACAAACTTCGTTTGCTATACGTGAAGCACGACTTCGATGCTCTAGTTAATTTGAATATATGTTATTTATGTTTGTACTAGTCACAATTTTGTTAGTACTTTACCAGCATCAAACAAAATTTACAATAGATTATTGAATCCGTATCCGGTTTAAATATAACTTAACACCTGGATCTGCCTAAGAAAAAAAAAAACATTCTAATGTTAATAGAATATAATACAACAATGTTGTATTATAGTCTATACAATATTGTGAATTGTTGGTATGAGTTTGGGACAATATCTTGAAGCTGGCGAGGAATATTACTTTACAAGTAGAATAATTATAGCGATTTTAAATTTACTTTTTTAACATTAATCACTTACATTTTAATGTCGTATTTGATAAATTTTTTTAATACAATTCAAACGGTATTAAATCATCATATTAAAACACCAAAATAAAAATTTATACTTTATTTATAAACTGAATTTGACCAATAATAGCATGTAAAGGAAGTAACTACTATTAGATAAAAATAACAAGGAAGATTAGTTCGTCTCTCCAGGCTACTTTATAATGTGACAAAACGATTTGTTACATTGTACGCAACCTTTCGAAAGTATGAAAGGAACTGTCCGTTATACATAAGTGACTTATCTACTTTATCATGACATAACATTCTAGTTAAAATAAAATCTTTATTTTTTTTTATATACTTTAAACTGACAGCCATGATGTCTGACACGTATGTTAGTAAAAACTTTTTTACTCCAAGCCCGTTGGAATATTTATATTATAAATCGTAACCATGAAAACTGTTTTGTCTACTTCAATAATTATAAATGAACGCTTGGAGACGTTCAACGCTTGTTGATGGCGATAATAGGTGGAGGGTGCTAACAAAAGAACTGTGATGTTAAATTACTTTCGAGCATTTCTACAATGCCTTGTAGAGCTCAAACCAGGTAAATAAACACTTAAGTTAAAAATACTAAATATTTTACTTATTATTTAAATTTAATTGTCTATAAGTGATTACTATTTGAGGTCGTCGTGGGACAGCGTTTGACTGTAAATGCGATTGGTTCTGATTTCTGTGTCTTCTTGGGGCAATGGTTATATTTAAAATATTTTCCTAATATCTGATAAAACAAACTATCAAGTACTATCACTATTTCATTATTTCAAAGTAGAGAACGGAGGGTTTTGATACTAGTTTCTCCCTGATTACCCTGCTATGTGCGAAAAAACGTGAAACTGATTTTATATTATTATTTATTTCCTTTTTTATGAAAATTTAATCATATAAACACTATACAAGTGTATACCAAATCTTGAACGCGTTATTTTTTTATTATTTTTATGAAGT
Source organism: Podotricha telesiphe (assembly GCA_038994665.1). NCBI lineage: Eukaryota > Metazoa > Arthropoda > Insecta > Lepidoptera > Nymphalidae > Podotricha > Podotricha telesiphe. The sequence continues at coordinate 419,058 of JAOYRR010000252.1, forward strand.
CTATGATCTATAAGAAACAATAGTGCAAATGCGAAAATAAACTGAAGCGACATTTTGTTTTTCCGGGTGAAAGTAAAGGAATGGTCTCGGAGGAACTTGTACATTACAAATGCTTTCGCATCATACAGTCCTCACCTGGTTAATAACTAAGCAAATAGCAAAAACTGTTCCAATCAACAAAATGCCAAGCGAAAGTCAATATAATTTTTATTAACAGAGGTTATGCACATATAACTCTTCGGTACTTAATACCAAGTTATGTATAAGTTGTTAAATTTTGAATTTAATAAATTTATAAACTATTTAATGCGTACATTGCCATTTGTATTTTAGAATTCAGAATAATCTGAAAAAAAATATTGTTATATGACACTCAATTTTTGTGACCACTTGAAAATAATTAGATTTACAACTATAAATAATTAGTTTCATATCAAAACATAGTCGCTTTAATATTTAATACATTGCCAAACATCTATATTTGGAAAAAGACCAGGTTTTCTATCAGTAAATTAGCTTTTAAATGTTCATTATTATGAATGTGTTGGTATTAGAAAGCTGTTGTTTAAATTGGACATCACTTGTTAAATTACCACTTACCCCACCAGCTATATTTGCATTAAACTCTTCTGTAACTTACTGACAGACTACACACAGCCGAAACTACTGGGCATAGAAAACTAATATTTTCTTTTATTGATATGTTTTCTTGAGGAATGTAGGGAAGGGCGAAACCTCTACGGGAATGAAATAAGGATTTTTTACGTTTCGTAGTTGAAAGTACAGAAGATATATATTTAAATAGTATTGCAAGAAATATAAAGTCGACACAAACGCTTCGTTACAACTCTTTATAAAATATTTAAACTAATTTCGGAGCTTTTTAGCTTTTACATGCTAATTTTGTTATAAGTTTAAACGGATACGTTTGCCAGAGATAATAGAGAAATTAAATAAATATATATATTTGCCGAAGTAATAATTGCATCTAGACATGCGGTAGCATGTCCAGCCAAGTTTTAAGAAAAAATTAGCAACGCAGCTTCGTGACACTTTTAAATGCTCTTAGCTCAAAAAATATAAATAATAATCAAAATAAACACATAATTGACTTAGATTAACTAGAACTCCATAAACTTAACAGCTATTTAGATATTAATGCCAAAGTCATTGTTTTAAACACTGCCTGACTTTGTCATTTCGTCAGTTAGCGGTCAGGTTAATGTACTCGTATATCTCGATCAAAACCAACTCACTTTCAGATTATCTAGAGAGTAGAAAATTGGTGTACAGCTCGTGCATAGCTTGTTTGTAAAAAACGGTATCTATTCATCATTTTTTTTTATTTTAGTTACTAAAAATACTAATATTTATTAGATACTAATTGAAAAATTCTTTTATAATGTACACCTTATACACTTCAATAGTCGCCTCATTGTTATGAGAACAAGATCTGAAGGAAAACTACGCAGGTATTCTTCAAATATTATAGCTTTACTAGCTTGAAAATCACTGTTTCGTACAGTAGAAAAAAAAACGAAATAGCTTCACGATATTTCCACATAGTCGGTAGGCAGAAATTAATCAAGCTTTAACAAATACTGCGCTCACTTTCCAGGATTTATGACATTGCGCGTTTAGTGATTGAAATAAACCCCACACTTTCCTGTAAGAGGAGAAATGAAAACAATTTTAATCTAAATCAGAGTGGGTCTTGACCTGTCGCCCGCCCGTTGAATTCAAGCTATGTCCCACTGTGACACGATTGTAAATTAAAACCGGGAGGAGACAGAAAATTTGCCAAGTCGAACCCTGGGCTTCCAATTATCGTAAGTTCTGTTCTCTCTATAATAGTTACCCTCTAAGTATTTGTTTTGCGTTGAAAATTTTAGAAATTTAAGAAGCTTTTTTATTTAAATAATGAACACTCTTTTTTCTGATACCCTATCAAAAAAAAAGTAATTGTGTTTTACTTTATTTAAGAATATGTTATGTTCTTAGAAATAAATTTTAATATAATTTGCAGAAATTGGCACCCGTATACTTAATAATCATTCATATTCTAGATATTAAACTTGGCTGTTATTTTCACATTTATATTTTTGTTGGGACCGTTACATTCATGAATAAAATGATTATAACTAACTAAAACATCTTACACTTACAGTAAGTAATAAGTAATTTATAAGATTATGATTTATTATGTGTGAAGTAGTTTAGTTTTCAAGACAGATTAGATTTGTTATATTCATTTAAAAGTTGATTTCATAGTATTATCTATCAAATTTATTATTTCCGTTAAAATACATCAACTTGAAATAAAAATTAAAATGAATTTAGACTTTGTTAAACAAGCAACAAGCGCTCCTAGCTGTTATTAAGTTAATAATTTTACGATTTCGACAATTAAGGTCGACGATTTAATGAAGAAGCCACGCGTTTAGGATATATCGTTTCATGAAATCATCAACTCTACAACATGTCTACGATATATACAATATAAACTATTTAAATATTACGAGGGCCTTAATGTAATTAATGTCGGCCACATCAATAAACACTCGAACGATGTGTTCACACTTCGTAAAGCCATAACGCAGCAAGCATCTATTTTATCTTTACAACTTACAAGGTAATAAAAGTAAAATACCCATATATATTAAAATTCACTTAATTAAAATCTATTATTATGTAGGACGATAAAACACACCGCTCTTAATTCTCCGCCTGTTCTTGAGGTGATCACGAGGTCAAGCAAAAACTACTTGACATAAATTGATGAATTTTGGTATGTTAGTAGGTTATAGTCTGGAGGTACATATAGGATAGCTTTTATCCTGATATTCGACGTAGCTTTCATAGAAAAAATAAAAAACTGAAACAGTCAATTTTCTATATAAACTGATAACTACTAAAAAGAAATAAATGATTTTTGCACGTAAATAGCTTAGAATTTGCAGAATAATTTTATCTTGTAGTTCAATGTAATTCCCATTGGAAAAATACTACCGACACCCTTAAATAACCTCGATTACCAGTCATTTTTTTTTCAATCTGACTAAGTAATGTTAGATTAGAAAATAAAAACAATATAAATAAGATGCATGTACAATTATTTCGTAAGAATTATGATATTTAGTTATATTTCATCGATCCGTAAAGTAAAACACGTCGCGCCATCTGTTATTAAATAGTTTTATACAAAAGTAATACTATTTAAGTTCAATACAGTGTTTAAAAACAAACGTTTTATAACAAACGTAAAGTATACAAAACATTTTTCGAAAACTAAGTTGCCAAGACATGCAAAACTAAGCGTATAAGGTTTAGCGGTCAATGCGCTTGGACGGTTTCCAAGAGGCGCGGGTTGGAGTACCACTGCTTTTAAATGTTTATACGTTTTCTAAAAATGTTTATCGAATAATATAAAACACAGTGCCAGGGCATTGCCACTTGCCACTTTTTTTAGTTGCGTGATATTTTAAATCTAATACCTTCTCAAATATTCATTTAAGTGAACTAACTAAAGGAAATCTACGTTAAATGGCCAATGTAACTGATATACTAATTAAGATATAAGGATTAGTAATATTTTAAAATTATTTAGAGATAAAAATGGTTACTGTGTCAATCTTGGGAGATGAATATAATTATGCTATTTCGGATTTGCATAAACCTTCCGGAATAAATGAACTCTATATCAGTGAAAACTGCAACAAAATTTGTTGCGTGGTTTAAAAGAAGAAAGTTGGAAGAAACGACAGACGAAGGCGGAGAATCACTTTATTTTATACTATATAGTGATGATTATGATAATAACTAATCATCCTACTAAAGATAATTTATTAATGTCGCATAGGAAAGCAGTATAAAAAACAGGCTCGGTCTAATTACATCGATTACTAAATTACAAATGAAGCAATTTTTTTACAGTATAATTGCAGTAATAACACCGGTAAATATTTACTATTAACAGGAAATAACACAATGCTTCATTGATATACACTTCTAAATGGCATATCCATTTAAAAAGATACAGTAATGGCGCAAAACCTGAATTATTTAAGTCAAAATTCTTTCTCTCCGTTTACTCCCATCTCTCCGTTTTCTCACAAAGAGTTTAGAGAACCAAACCTTAAATTTTTCTGCGAACTCTTTTTTTTTGCCGGTCTCTTACATGTTATTGAGATCTTATATAGATAATTTTCAATTTATATAGAAGTTAATAGTATATTTTTTGTTAACATTAAAAATAAGGTGTTGCAGCGATTTTGTAGTTTACACGGGCGAAGCCGCAAGTGGGGTGCTAGTTTTTTAATTTTTATGCTAGCTATATAACTGTAAACTGTAAATGATTCCTTGGTATCGCTTTGATAGATTCTGAATAACATACAATATTTTAGAAGTTAACATTTTAAAATTTTTAGGGTCTATGTACTGTTTTCATGGTTTCATTACAGATAATTCATAAACATTTTTTATAATTTTCCATTCTTACTATGGAATTTAGTTAAACAAGTCAATATAAATGATATAAGAAATGTTTATTATACTCCGCGTTCCACTTTCCACCCGAAACCGAGACACTGCGTGTTCAGTGACGGAACTCAACGTCTCGTCATCATTTTGTCTTAGGTACCAAAGCGGGGAAACAAAAATATTTTGAATATAATGATTCCCTCGAGCGGGATCCGAACCCATAATCAATCGCTTACCTAATTAATTGCATGTGACTGTCTGACTGACCGAGCAGTAAATCTCAAATACGTATCTTGAATGTTACATACAGCTGATAGCTTTCCCAAAAGAGAAGGCGGTGCACATGCACACTTGCATCACATCCATTCATACTGCGACGGCAACATAAATGAATAGTCGATTTAAATAGATTGTCCTTGATCAGGCTCGTAACTCTGGAACAACAAAAGGCGGATAAAGTGATGTCGCCCACACTAGCTTAAAATACTGTGACTATATGTATATATATATATATATAGTTTTTTTTATTTTCAAATAAGAAAAACTTAGAGAAATAATAACGTAGGTACAGCAGAGAGAACTAGTGTTAAGACCATCCGACCAATTAAATTGCATTGCATATTAAATGAGCGAGTAGCGTATTCTGTCTTACAAAATCTGGTGAACAGAAATAAAAAACGATATTAACAGAAAATGTCACTATTTATGAAAATTATAAAAATAATGTTTTTTTTTTCTGTCTCATTTTTATAGTCACAATTTCGTTGATTTCTAAATTTGATTTTTGATGATCCAAGGTAGAATGTTGCAATGCTTTTAAATTTATTGCATATTAATTATGCATAGACTTGTTTGCAGTCACGTGTGCAAGAATTATAGTGGTACAGTCAGTCCAGACTCCAGAGTTTCTTATTATCTTAACATTTTTAACATAACTAATAAAAAGCTAAATAAAATTGATATTTTAGATGCATTAAAAATTACATTATTATGAATTATGACACGTACATTAAAATTTCAAGCCAGAAACCTAAAACTGGGAAGCTTAATCCATTTTCCCCTTTCCACCCCCAAAAAACTGAATGCTAGTTATGTGCCCTATGTTGCAGTTTACATTACCAAATTTATAAAAAAAAACAAATTTTATATATTAAACTTACACATTTTATCAATTGAGATTCGTACTCACAAGCAGCGTGTCTGTAGTATTTCAAGAAAGCACCACAACGGTTATTAATATACATATACATATGTATTTAATTAATACTAGTTGATTGACCACGGAAGCCGTGGTATATGTTGACATTGAACCCAAAGCTATAATGTAAAGTAACTAAATAAAAATAAATATTGCCATTTCATCAAAAAGGAATCTAACCCGCAACAATATGTTTACATGTGTTGTATGTGTTTTAATAATTTTTTTTTTTAATTTATAGTAATATGCTTAAGATACAGCCATATACATTATTATACTAAATTGAAATACCCAGGATTTAGCAATATAGCGTGACCATTTAAAGATGTAGGACAAACTGTAATATATGGCATCCACTTTGTACACTACGCTTGAGTTAATGACAGCTCTACATTATCTTAAAACAATTATTTATCATTTTAAATTAACTAATAAATGATAATTGTTTTTACTAAAAGAAATTATAAAAAAATAATTAAAAATAAATCTGTAAAGACCTCACTTTTACCACTCACTACGAAATGCCCCAAAAATATGTGGAAAGTGGAGAACGGGGAGATATTCCTGTGTGTTATCTCAACTTACTTCATAAAACATGAATTTAAAAAATAACATAAATTTTAATTTTCTTTTAGTTTCTTAAATCAAATTGTTATAAGTTTATTGTTTTAACAATGAGTAGCCGTAAGCGAAGCTAATTTTAAAATTCACCGTTAATAATGTAACCATTAATTGTTATCACACATTTTTGTACTTAAATTTATAGCTGACATGTCTTTGTTAAGAAGAACAAAGCTGAATCTGTTGTTACAGTTCATAATGTCTGTTTTACCTTGAAGTAATGTGGAGCTTGCTTCCATTAGTCTACTATTTCGCTCGTTAAGAGACCTATTTGTTACATCTTCGGGAAGGTTACAGTTATCAAATTTCGTCATGGAACGCCATTGAATTGTGCTTTGCGGAAGATTCTGAGTATGGCCGTGAAGCTCAGTATGATATGCTCGACTCTAGTGTATAATATATACTTTTTTTCTACCTTCCCCGCATTGCAGGGAAGTTAGTGTGGACCTGGTGTAAATACACTCAACTTCTCTTCTTCTTCATACATTGTACACTTATCGTCCCAAATCGAGACATAACATGTTCAGTGGCGGAACTTAATATCACGTCTAGCTTAAAAAAGTGAAAATGAAAATAATGAGCATTTGACCGAGTGGAATTCGAACTCACAACCAATCGCTTCTAGAGTCAGACGAGGTCTCACTGCACCACGACGGTCTTAATTTATTGTTGAAATCAATGCTAACTTATATTTTTTACTTAATTAAAATATCTCCAGTATAATTAAAGTCATTATCCATAGAACGTCACTTCGTCTCTAATTTCCACTTCATAATATTTATATACATATATTTGAAGTAATAAATCAATGACGAGCCAATTATCAAACCAAATATATTTAATAAGTTCCAATGTAGCCAATGCATGAGAATTTTTTTGCATCAGAATTTAAATTGGTGCATTGTAACTTGTTACCTATAGGAAAACTTACGATAGGTGTTCACTTTAAACAGATTTGCTAGTTAATTTTTCTCCCACGCATATTGTTTTCATTTTTATGAAACCATTTATTCGCTTTATCCAGATTTATTATGAGAATGACACTTAATGGTGATCCATATATTTTTTATATATATTGTTCTTGCTTGTATGTACTTTCCTAGTTACAGCATTAGTCGTTTAAAGTCACATGGATATGTAGTAATGGTCTATGCCTAAGTAAACGGAATTTGTAGACATTTAAATGCTATATTTTAATTATTTGCAGAGGCTGAATAGAGATTCAGACTAGAAATAAAATGATTACATATCTATCTTTCTATCTATATCATAATAAAACCGTAAAAAAGTTGTGTCTGTAGGTTGAATATATTTACAAAAAAATCCATTAAGGGGAAGTAAAAACAGTAAGATATGATTTTTAAAACTTTTGTCTGCTGTTTGTACGCACACTTCTTCGGAGTTACTGGACCGATTTGAACAAAACTTTTTTTGCTGTATACCTTTAAGGTCTGGTTAGGCTCAAGGGTATAATTGATTTCTAAGAGTGAAACACCTGATATAGAACCCCGAAATAGCAATCCCATAACAATAACTGTTCAACGTGATAGGCATTTTTCATTGTTATATAACAATTAAAGATCTGGAAAATCTGACGATGAACCAAAATAGACCAGCTATACCACAAGAAATAAATCAATGCCGCATTAGCTAACATTGTTACAAATAAAAAATATTAAGCTTTACGGCCATCGTGAGTGTGCATGAGTAGCATCTGTAAACACGATAGTTGTGGGTTCGATGCTCACTTGTGGAATGTTTATATTTGTATGGTTTAATATTTATTTGAGAAGTTTTGGGATTCAATATGGGAAGTCTCGAATTCACTCACTTAAAAGAAATTCATTGTAATTTTAGGTTAGTTACATTGTCAACATGTAGTAAATGGAGTAATCTATACGAATATTATAATTGCGAAAGTAGCACTGTCTAATTGTCTGTCTGTGACGTCTGGCGGCCGAAACGATTGTAATGAAATTTTATATAGACATTGCACATTTTATTAGTTTTTCCAGCAATTTCATTGTTTAATGAAAAGGCCGCCGACAATACGAAACAGCTATAGTACACACTGCGGAAGCCGCGAGCGGGTTACTAGTATGTAATATGTTCATAATATTTTTTATTTCCAATGCTAATTTAAAAAATATATAGTCAAGAGACAGCAACATTTTCTTTGTTTATTAGATGAAAAATGAAATATTAATACATACTGTTGAATTCTTATTTACACCATATACAAATGTACCTAATATCTTTTTATGTGCATTCGAATATTAAATAAACCAAAACTAAAGATTTTATAAGATTTAATATTATATCTAAATATATTTATAAAAAAAGCTGGTTTTTGTTTTTTCGTTAACAGGATAGTCAGAGGGAAACTAGTCACGTCACGTTCTCCACTTTCCGCCCAAATTCGAGACATTGCATATTGAGTGACTGAAGTCAACGCCGCGCTGGCTTACGTACCAGAGCGGAAATATGAAAATAATTGAACTATAATACTTTTTTATATAATACCAAGCATATATAGTTATTCGGATTAAAATATGTCTACATTATTATCTATATCTTCTGTGTTGCAACTAACAAGCAAAGTTTTTAAATTCAAGGCTCATTACATATATGGTCAATATTCCTAAAAGATCCTCAATTAAGATGTCATCATTTCGCCACAAAGGTCCAATTGAGACAACACGGCCACTATTGTGTTGCAAGCGCTGCGTGAGAGCATGCGCCCTAAATGTTCTAACCCTATAAACTGTACCATAAATATACTTTTTTTTCAGCTTTACTCTATATCCCGGATAGCGGTAGGTAGAGGGAACTTAATGTCAAAACACTACGCTCTCTGCTTTTCGCCCGAATATTGTTTTCTAGTGTTTATTATGTATTTGCGAAACAGACTATACTCTTAGTGTCATTAAAGAATAATAAATATTTCGTCGGTAGTACGTGATGCAAACTTTCAACATAATGTAAATTCACATAATGCAGTTTCTTGATAATATGGACATTGTGAGAAAAGTGTAAAGCACAATTTTTGTTTTCACATCATCTAATTTTTGATTTAGTTACAAATATTACTAGTGCGGAGTAAAATTAGTAATTACACTCTCGTAAAATTAGTAAAACACTCGCTTTATACATCATTAGGGTCGTGGGCGGCGGTGATCACTTACCATCAGGTGACCCGAACGCTCGTTTGCCTTGTATATAGAATAAAAAAATAAAATAATAAAAAACAATAATATTACATAAATATTTAAATTTAAACCATCGTTGCGTAGATATCTGACTGTAAATGCTTGTGAATTTGGTGGAATAACTATATTTAAATTATTTTTATATGTACGCTCTTTTACACGGCGTTGAGCTCCGCCAATCAATGCCAATGCCTCGAGATGACATCTTGGTAAAAAAAATTATGATAAAATGTAAGCAATATGAGCGTGGGAACCAAAATATATCACATTCAGCGAATGCGACGTTACATTCACAAACGTGAAACTAAATTTAAGATATCTATATAAATTTATAATTGGTACGTGTATTGTGTCAAGTTCATAATGCAAAACAAAAAGGTACGAGTAATTATGCGTTGTATTGTTATGATCTCAATGATTTTAAGTGTTTCTAATCTAACACAGATCACGAACGTATTTTTTTTATTTTTTTACAACTGTGAAGCTCGAAAGAACCTAGTATCAAGGTTCTCCGTTCTCCACTTTTGTGTTGAGTGTCGGAGAGAGCGGAGACATTAACATATTTTGAAATGACACTATTTTAACCGGATTAATCGTGTATAATACAGTAAATACATTTTAGAACCCGACGTTTCGAACACTTTACAGTAGTCCATGGTCACAGGTAGACTGAGGTGGCATTTGTCTGTTATTTGTTACAATTATTATCTCAAACTACCGCCAACGATTTCTTAGTTGCCTCGCGTACTGCCCATCCAGGGCAGTACGCGAGTCTTGCAAAAAACGTCTGACTGTATCTTGCCTTCTGGCGTGATCGGATTGAGACCTTAAAGTTTTCAGTATTGGGTCCTAAGAGGTAGAAAGTTTCCAACCGTCTTCTCTATTGAAACTAGGGTGTTTTTGTATTATATAATAGCCTCGCAGATCATGCTTGGAATATATCTGTATCACATTCAGCGAATGCGACGGATAACAGATATATCCCAGCGTTAGACTGTACGCGTTTGATTGTGCGTACGGTGCCCACTCGGGAGAATGATTAAACAGTGAGTGTATTTGTTTTAGTTACGTTAAGGTATACCACATACAGGGTAAATTATACCGAGAAATAATAAAATGTATACAAAAAGTGAAACAAATCTCATTAGTAGTTTAGGCGCAGGATTATTATTAAGATTATTAATTAGCTCTATTAAGCCTAAGCGCAACGTAGAGTCCGCTAACGCAGCGTGTCCTGAATTCGGGCGTAAAGAGGAGAACGGAGTGACTTGAGCTTGACACTAGGTTCTCTCTGTGGTCGCCTATCTGGCTATGTGGAAAAGCGGATCCGATAACAATTAAATATTTCCATACCGTGACGGTCAGATAACGCAAAAATAATTTAAAGCCTGTTTCTTTTTTCAATTAATTTGTTATTGTGTTCTTATTCCAGAAACTATCGTGTCATCTACTAATAAGTGTGAACGTGATATGCCTGTACATAATACACTTGAGTTACTGCGGTACGGGTACACAATTCGCGTCTCACGTCAGGGTCAATACGCCCGCTAGAAGCTTCTCCCATGGTGTAGGCGATCCAATTCCATTGTTGGAACGACGAGCTTACCAGCGTAAACAAAATTTACCAGTAAGAAGATTACGAAGTAAGTTCACACCTGCTATATATTTAAAAAAAAACCTTTACATTTAACTTCTTAGTTCCGATGATTTTGGAGAAGTTCCATTCCATTATATATTAAGACGTGTGTAAGAGACCATGGTGACACAGTTTGACAACGTCTGACTAAATAGGCGATAGTTTTGGGTTCGATTCCCAGTCGGGCAAAAATTATATTTTAATTATTTTCATTTCTCCGCTTCGGTTCATTGAGTTCCGCTCACTCAACTCGCATTGTTTTGACGCTAACTACCCTGATTTGCGCGAAAAATCGTGAAGCTTTAATAATAGTATTTTTAAACTAAAAAGCTATTTTCTACTGTGGGTGATGAAATCAGGTTCTTGCTATGAAAATATAATATTGGCATTGAATTCGGACAGATGGACCATTTTTCATGCAAGTCAGACGGAAGACCTCGATCAAAATAGCATTGCAATATTTTTATTTTAAAATCTATTATGTATTTTTAAAAAAAACCTGCTAAAAATATCTTAAATTTTATGTCGTGTTTCATTATTTTTCATATTAAGCCTGACGCTTTTTCCCGTATAGCAGGGTATGTGAGGGCTTTGTCTTGTACCAGAGCAAAGAAATGAAAATAATTTAAATATAATCAATCCTCCAAATGAGAATTGAACCAACAACCAATCGCGTTTGCAGTCAGACGCTGTCTTGATGATGACCATGATACATTAAAAATTACAATAACACTTCGTAAGCTATAGCTAGGATTTAAATGTAAAGAGGACGCCATTATTAATTTCAAAACAACGTTGAGAAACAAGATAAATTACACATAATCAATAGGTAGGCCATAGATTGTAGATGGAAATTGTTGGATAGAGAATTCCGTGCGCGAAAACACTTAAGTACTACTAGTATACATGATTTAACAGATGCTATATTGTTACCTAATTCAAGTATATACTCGCCATGTAATATATAGAAGTAATTATTCTATTATATCTCTAAGTATATTATGTATTTATTAACCATTTCATGCGACCTAAGCTTTTTTTTTTAACCTGAGGAAATCCTTTATGCATACCCGCCCGATTGGGGACTCGGGCGCGGTTATGTGGGACTCCGGACCGGCAGATATGGGCCGTCCGTTTACCCACTAAAGGCCACTGGCCAGGGCCACGGGGACTACAATCTTCCGTGAACCCTGGCGTCTCGTGCGACCTACCCTTTATCTAGATACAGGGTAGGTCGTTATAATTCTGATATTTTTTTGAAATGCAACTATATTTATCAAAATATTTAATAATCGCGAAAATCAAAGAACTTATTATAATTCTGATATTTTATATACAGTTCTTTATATATAAGTAGGTATAGATATATTTGTACTATGAAGAAATTTATGATATAGGCATTGTTATTTCCAGGGCCGACAGCGCAACCTCATCCCGGTTATCCTCGACAAAAGCCAACGATACCCTTTCAAGCTGAAGAAGTGAACCACGGCAATAATATTGGCACACCGTGGAAATTTAATAATTTCGATAGTAAGAACATTAGTTGGCCTGTTTCTATACATTTTTTTGCATTAAAGTAAAACCTCACATTAGCTTCTAATATGAGGAAAGAGTGCGTTAGTTCCTATATATATATATGGGGTCTATAATTTATCAGTAACGATATATTTTGTATGAGGCTGTTACTATATAGGTACTTTTACGATAAGTTTAGACAAAATCCTTATGCAAAGTTAATCGTTACCCTAAAATTATTACTTTTTTTGTTTAGCTGGACTTGGAGTATTAAACAAATTGACGAAATAATTTCGAGAACAATTTGACCTCTTCTATCTGTTTAGTTTTAATATTCACAACACAGCACATCATTTTAAGAGCTCCGTAACCATAATCGAAATGATCGGATATCCAAAATTAAAAAATATCGTTTTTTCGTAACCAAATTCGATGTAAAAGTTCAAGAGTATTTCGCATATGGGTGACCTCAAAATGAAAGCAGTCAATAACTGATTCTTTAGAAAATAAAGGGCACCTGGGATGAAAGTAATATCAAACAAAAAGAAGTAAATTATAGAGTGGCCGAAAACCGAAATTATCTGAAACTAACGTATAATCTGAGATTTGCATGAAATCATGAAATCTTTATTAGTAAGAAATCGAATAGTAATATTAATTCATTCTTGTTAAAGTATATCTAGTCAAGGGTACAATAATAACCACCGGTTTGACTAAGCGATTGGATATATTATAATAACACATTTAAACTCTACAATTTTAATTCTAAAACTAAGAATATAACTCGAGGAATGACGTCAGTCTCGCTCTCCCATTCTAAAAAACCAGCGGCGGCATAGAAAAATGTTCATTCACGCCACGAAATTAAGGTGTTGCCAACATTCTATTTCGTGAATCACAAAAAGCCGCAGACTCATTAGTAATTAGAATATCATAGTAAATCGTTACCGCTAATTATTATTATTACTAATTTATAACGTCCAATAATGTTATTGGTTTTTTTAAACAAAAAAAACCTTTACATATGACTTTTCGCTCACCGTATCCATGCTATGGTTAAAATATATATAACTTTAACAAAGGAAACGTTTTGAAATTATTCCCTAATTCTTTCTGGTCGCTCCAGCAAGGACGAGGTTCGTGTTGTCCATATATTGTCATTGGATCCGGACAAGTGCGCCAATTTTCAAGCAAGTCGACTGGCAAATAGTGTAAAAATTTACTGAAGTTGATAAATAAGTACAAGTCAAGCCAACAAAAGCGCGTTGAAAATTAGCGCTTTTTATTGCATTTTAAATCTGTTAATATTTAGCTCTACTTTAGTTTAGTTTTATTAGACTAGCGACCCGCTCGCAGCTTCGCCTGCGTAAACTACTTGACTGAACTAATTCGTCTTGTCGCCCGCCCGCGTTCCCACTAAAATAACAAGCTTTGCTTAAATTTATAATTTAAATGGTCGTAACTTTTGTATTTATGAACCGAATGAGATTAATAAGCACTAAATTTTATGGAAACATTACTACAATACCAGAATCAAAATTACATCTAAATCGGTTAAGCAGTTTCTGAGATTAGCGTGCACAAACAAACAGAAATAAAAATTATTTTGGTTTCTATTATATTGATAAATGCCCCTAATAATATTTTTTTCCATATATCTTCCATGCACAGAGAGCGATCAGTTACATCTTTATTATATGTATAGATATTTCCACAGATTTATTATCCACGAGGTTGTAGAATAGTTAAATTCAATATTCTTTTTTTACATACAACATATAATCAATTAACAATTGCTATATTACGTAATATCAGTAACGTTAAATTGAAGTAAACTTTTTTGCAGGTGTTCCTATACAAATATTGCCACCTTCTCCATACAAAGTGGACTCCCCGGACCCCGAATCTCTATGGCCTATCGGATTATTTATACCGCCATTGAATCCACTACGCTTCGGTTCAAGACGCTCTGATAATGGGAACAAGGGTAAAATATTATTATAAAAAAAGCTAAAGTCTCTTAACAGTAGCTTTTCAGTCTAAATACATTATTCTATGTTAAACTAGTAAACATAAAATATTAATTTGCTTAATTGATGGAACTTTAACACTACACTATATATATAATCTAACATTATTTAAAAAAAAATACTGTTAAATTTTATTAAAATAAATTTTTACTTGATTCTCTCCGGCTATCCAGTTTTGCGGGATAAAGGCTTCAGCTACAAAGAAGAATAATATGATATATTTTTTTGGTTTATACATAATTTAAAAATATTATAATAAAATATAAAATCAATTCTTACAGATAAAAAGGACGACGATCCTTACTTACTGCAAGGGTCTGAAGCTGTTGCAGCCATCGCAAAAGCTGACCATCATGGCCAACTGTATTTTCATAATATACCTCATATAAAATCACTTTTGGCTAATCAAGACCTCCGGATCAAAAACAATTTGAAACCTCACAAGATAGCAAGCATACGACAATCCTGGCCGTTTAACAGACCTTAGGAAAATAAAAAAGTATATATTGTTTATTTATGTACAATAATCATATATTTATTTACATATAAATAGCTGCACTTATAAAAAATATATCAAAAAACTTTGTTTTTTTTTTACAATAGCAAAACTTTATATTTAAGAATTATATAATTAAAATTAAAATATAATGAGTACACTTACTTATAAACAATAAGTAGAATCACATTGTGTGGACGGAATAAAGATAATAAATGTAAATGTGATTTCTCATTGCATATCTAATTTAATTTTAAAATTATTTTGATGACTTTATAAAGAGTTGCTTGACTTATCTTACGATTTTATCTTTGAGCCTAAATGGTATTGTCATTAGAAACTTATTTTACCTTACCAGTCAGTTTATAATACTTAGTTTATATGTAAAATCAATAATATATATATATATATATATGTATATATTTTTAACTAAGACTAGGCAAAAAGATCCTATAGTAAAAAAAAAAATATGGGCCCTATTGAAAGACATTGTGTATTGAGCATTTTGTGAAACTAATGAGTGAAGAAAATAAAAAATAATTTAAAAATTAACATTCTAGTGGGAATTAAACTAACAACCATCATGAACAGTCAAGCACTGTTCTACTGCACTGCAATGGCATTGAACAATAGTCTTTATACATGCAAAGAAACATATTAAACTATCACATTTACAAATAAAGATTGACACATAAAACTAAATAATGATTGTCAGAATAATAATAGTTGTATTGTAAAAAATAAAGCTAAAAGTATTGAAGGGCTTGACATTTTGTGAGCGGAATTGCACAGGTCACCGTTACAAAAGCACATGTAAACTTTTCTATGGTTCCACATAGTGTATGCACATCTTTCCTCATCGTCACTAGGAGATCTTTGTAGACACATTCTTTGAGTAGCTGCACCATAATCTATAATATAAAATATACTTCTACTTTCAGATAAAGTGTAACAGCTATGTAGAAATATTATAACATAAAATAATTTTAATTTATACAGTTTTTTTGAAGTAACAAAATAAATTGATAAATACTATTTTTTCATAGTATTTTAATTAGTATATCTATTCATAACTACTAACCAAACTAGACATAAAATTTATGAAAATTAAATATAAGATTATTAAAATATAACTTAGTGAAAATTTCTAAATAGAGTGTCCTGACACTAAATTCTTTGACTACCCCACTATGTGGAAAAAGAATGAATGACAATTTGAAGTTATATTTATTAATGAATATTACTTATGCAATATATAATATGCATATATAAGAACTGAACTGAATCAATGCTACAATAGTATTCAAATATACCTATAATTACAGTTGTATTGAATATATATCAAAACTTTTCAACGTTTAATTAGTAATAAATTGCAATATAAATATATATATATACACTTACCATCAGTCCTAAAGGCTCCTGTAGTGCCTTCTATCATCTTACCGCACCAGCCAGAAGGACAAGCAACTACATGTATACCGGCTTCCACTTCAGGTTCAGTTACATTAAAGGGAAAAGGATCTCCACATGATCCTAGTTGACCTCTTGATCTACATTTGATACATCTTTTATGTAAACCTGTAATGAAATATCTTATTTTAGATGACATACTCTTTGTTTTCAATATATTAAATAATTCTAATTGATAAACCAGTCTACCTTTCTCATTTCTACATAATTTTCCTAAAAAACCTTAATTATTTGGCTAATAACGAGCTCTAATAGATACATTTTTACTAATTGCTAAATAATGACAAAATATAATGTAAGATAAAATATTAATTATTTGATCTATATTCTATTTAATATTATAAAATAATCTTCTAACGACAAAGTATAGACACTGAGTAGTTTGAGTTATTAATAAGTGAACAGAATTTAATGTATGACATATTCATTTTTAACATGCATACTCTCACTTTACCTTGAAAAGATATCCGTGTCATAATAAAAGTGAAAACTTACAATTTGTTCCGGTAAACAGAAGTATAGCAACAAAGGCACACAATAAAATAGATTTATAATTCATTTTTACACTTTTTAATTTTTTAATTACATTAAAACTAAAACTTTTTATTAACTCTCATTTTGAAGTACATCGCGCGATGAACAAATAATAACTACAAGTGACAAGTTGGACTCGTTTAAAATTCGATGTCAACGCCAGCCGTTTACTAAACTCACTAATGAATTATGAAGGATGTCCAATACCTTTTACTTATAAATTAACGCCTATCTATGACTTTTGTAAGATAAAAAGCCGTTAAGATAAGTGATAGTGTCTTAATGTAATTTCTAATTAATTAAAGATAGAAGATATAACACCAAATAATTTTAAACCTTTGATATATAAAAAAGAATAATTTATATATTTTAATGAATTTGGCTATAAACCATATGTTTGCCTTATGTGTATTACGCGTAGTCATAAACTGATTCAATGCCATGAATGGCTTTGCATTAGTTTGTGCAAATATGCAAACTACATATTATATGAAATATAATACACAAAATTTAAATTAAATACAATTATAAAAATTCATGATATAATTTTTATTATTATTAATTGTGAAATTTTCAATATTAAACATATAGGTACGGCACCGTTATACTTTACGGATGTTTGTCTATCATCGATTTAAGTAAAGATTTTAAATTATTTATTTTCACACGTTCTACAAAGTACAATAAAATCAGTTAAATAACATACTTTCTCAACATAAATAATAAAATATACAGCATATTAGTATTTTAAAATTCTAAATGAACCATAATGTAAAGACTGCATTGTCATTTGGTAAACTTGGCGCTCTCAATCTTGAAATTGAATCAAATTTACGACATCAACATGGCGGATAAATGGGAAAGTAAGTTTGTTTATATTTTTAATTATTTATATTGACTATTTTTAGATGGTTGTGGCTACGCAAATTTTATTCTTTTTATAAAAATTCAAACTGTAGTCTGTTTGTGAGTCACTTGAAGCCGTCTATTTTGGAATGAAATTGTACATCCAGATTCAAAATTTGAAAAAATTCAAATTTACAGCCGAATTGTCATATTATTTTTAATATATATCTTCGTTTCGACATTAAGTACCTGTTCCTTATTTAAGTTTTAGTAAAATGAACGACACAAGCCTCGTTAACTTGACTGTTTTTAATTATATTTTGTTGTTATATGTGCAGAGGTAAATGAAGAAAAAAGCTTAGGAAAGCTTCAATTAAGAATTAAAGATGAACCAATGGACACTGATTTACCAGAAGAAGATGACGAACCTCCTGCTTTTGGTCCCGCAGCACTGGGCCTTCATAGAGTTGGAACTAAATTGCCGCCAAAACCAGCACCTAGTGAACCCGTTCAGAAGCTTAATGCAAGAGGTATGCCAGCTCGCATAAGAAAAAAAAATAGGTTCATATTTGTAGATGACTTTGTAAATACTTCACCGCCAAGACAATCACCGAAACGAACTCCAAAGATTTTGTCGAAGTCGCCTTTGAAACAAAGTGGGAAAAAGCAAAAATCGCCCTCAAAGACTCCCAAAGCCGTTGAAAAATTTGAAGAAAAATCGGAAAATCAATCACCAGATCGTAAGAGTGGTCAGCGCATAGGTATGCGATTAAGAAATCTTTTAAAACTTCCCAAAGCACATAAATGGGTTTGTTTTGAATATTTTTATAGTAACATTGACAAAGCTCTGTTTGAAGGAGAAAATGATTTTATGATTTGTCTTAAAGAGTCATTTCCACAATTGGCCAATAAAAAATTAACTCAGGTCCAGTGGGCAAAAATAAGAAGAATGATGGGCAAGCCCCGTAGATGCTCTCAGGCATTTTTTGCTGAAGAAAGGAAAGAATTAGAGAGAAAAAGAAGATTGATTAGATATGTTCAACAAAGGAAGACTGCTGACTTGTGTTTTAAAGATTTGCCAAGTGAAATTCCCATGCAACTAGTTGTTGGAACTAAAGTAACTGCTAGATTACGCAAGCCTCAAGATGGGTTGTTCACAGGATGTATTGATGCAGTGGATACATCAAATAACACATATAGAATCACCTTTGAACGACCAAAACTCGGTACACATTCTGTGCCTGATTATGAAGTTCTATCAAATGAGCCACCTGACACAATTTGTCTCTCTAGTGTCACACAGAAATTTAGACCACGGTTTGTTATGGAAGAAATAATTAATCTCTACCAACCTGCTCTGCCCACTAAAAGTAATAATCAAGGTGATCCTATGATAGGATGTAACGATTTATCTAAGCATTTAGATTCAAATGTAGCAGCAGGTTATCCTTTTCAATTACTTGACTTAATTGTAAGGTTAAAAAAGGTATTGCAAGCAAAAAGAAGTAAAATTAATAGGTTAAAAGAATATAATTGTGAAGCTGAGAAAAGGAAATCTTTTGGCCAAAGAATGCCTGAGGATTTTGAAAGAAAGTATGCTGCTGTAGTTATTGATCTAGAAAGAATGAACATGGACTTACAAGAATATATAAATGAAATACAAATGTATTGTCAACAAATAGCTCCAGGTCCAAGCCTGGCTGCAATGTTAGCACCATCACATCTTAGGGAAAAGTGTAGAGAAGAAGCAGCTGCATTAGTAGAAAAAAACAATAATGGATCTATTAAAGAATCAAATGTTATAGACCTTGTTACCGATCTAACAGCTTTGATGTTACAAGTAAAAAGCCTTTCAGACTCGGATCAGAATGCTTATGAATTAGGTGTATTGCAAGGAACCATGGACCAAATTAAATTAAAATTAGACCCACAATATCAAAGGCTGTTTCAAAGTAATGTAGAACTTCACATGCAGAGAATCCAAATGGGTCTAGGGCAAATTATATCTAGTAGTTGTTTGGCAGGATCATAAGGCTACAAAATTGACCTACTGTATGAAATGTAATATTTGTAATTATTTGTTATTACTTAATATTTTCAAAAATGTTTGTGTTGAATGAAATTTTAAATATTGAAAAGCATACAATTATGTATTTAATCTTAATGGTCTTAGATAAATTTTCATATATAGCTTACAGAAAAGTAAGATTTAATATAAGTACAATAAAATATGGTAATATATGTAAATGTATATTAGGGACTTAAATTTGTAATATAAAGCATGATAGGTTGTTATTTTAAATGCCATAAATTATTATCACTTTATAACATATATATACCTTTAATGGAGCATATATTTTATCAGAATTAGTGCAATTATATTAATTAAATGCATAAGATTTCGTTTCCCATATTTTTTGTTTTATTTCAACATTTTTATGTTTACTATTTAATAATATATTTGATAAACCCCTATAAAAAATAATTAGGAATAAGTATATAATTTGAATGCTTATCCTATCAGTAGTATAAGAATAGGACTATAGGTAAAAATAAAACAATTGTAATAATATAGCTATTTGATATTATTTTGATTTTTCTAGGAATGTATATTAGAGAAACATTCAATTTTCGTGTTACAATCTTTTTGCGTCAACAAGACTATCATAGATAAATTATTTTGCATTATTAAATTACATGCTAAAGGAAAAGTGAATTTGTTCCTATATGAACAGTTATGTCAGCACAACAAAGTTTAACAAAATATTACCTAAAGTAGTACTTGTCCTTCATTATTTTCATATATTTAAAATGATTTATACTTTATATTTATTCAAGGTTTCAAGTAACTCATCAGCCTCCTCAGATGTCTTAACCCTTATAAGTATAGGTGTAGGTGGTGGCTGTGCCTCTGGTGTTGGGATACAAACCATCATCACATTATTTTTACCCATTCGCTGTATTGTTATAGTTGCACTTAGAATGAAGTTTAACAAAATATTACCCAATGTAGTGTTTGCCCGAACTAATAACTGGTATTTTCCACTCTCTTCAACTTTCTTAATATATAATGTACCAACACCTTTGTCAATAAAATTAGCATCTTTCTTGACAAATACTTTACATTTTTTATCGAACACACAATTATCTTCAACAATAGGGTTGTATTCTACCTTTGGTGGTTCATCTTCGTTTTCTTCAGTCTGCTGAGAAGGCTCTTCAGGTTTTTGAATATTTGAATTGAAAGTAAATGGTTTTCCTGTGCCAAATGAAAATGGAGCATTAGTAGGTGAACCAATTGATGTGTTGCTTGCAAATGGGGATGTAGGTGATGGCTTTACACCAAATGAAAATCCACCACTTGATGTAGATGATGTTGAAAAAGTGTTTGTTGATGACACAGCAGAAGTAGTGCTTATACCAAAGGTAAAATTTGATGATTTTTCAACAGTGTTATTATTACTGAGGTTAGATGAAAGTAATCCACTTGATTTTGTCACAGTGAATGGTGACTCTACATTGTTACTGGGTTGTGTTGATAGTTTTTTGTTTATATTATTCTCCTTTATGTCTATATTATCTTTTGTATTTGCATTCTTACTTTTCTCGTATTCATCTTGAATTTCACTGAGATGTTTTTCATAATCTTTAAATATTGGTGTCAATAAACATAATGGAGTCTCTTCCACATGTTTTTTTATCCATGCTGATACACTTTGATTTAATCCTTTTAGTTTGTTATAATATATAAGCCTTTTGTCTTCTAGAGTGTTTGTTTTTTTAACAATTTTACTGCTGTCAGTAGGCTGTGAACTTGTTGCAATTTGAGTCTTAAATGGGCTAGAATGATTGCTGGAAGGGTTGGTAAAAAGAGATTTGGAGGTGGTATTCCCAACAACAGGCAGTGTTCCAAAGATTGGTGAAGACGCCTGTGAAACTGATTTTTCAAGATTATCATTTGATTTAGAAGCCAGATCATTGCTTGGTGTAGGGGCTTGCGCCATTTGCATCTTAAAAGGACTAGCATTCCCTGATAAATTTGTTTGTGGTGTAAATACTGATTGTGACAAAGCTGTAGGTATATTTCCAAATAAAGGGGGTTCTGAAGTTTGTTTCCCAAATGTAGATTTTGGTAAGGGTGTTGATGTACCTGACAAACTAAACATTCCTCTACTTGGACTACTTGTAGGTTTACTGGCATCAGAAGCAGAAGCCTCTGGTAAATCACTCTTAGATGTAGACATTTCAGTATTAGGCTTGTTACCGTTAGTCAACTTTGCCAGAAAATCAAAGGATGTTTGTTGTGTTTTATTGAAACCACTAAATCCACTGAAGACGCTTCTCTTAGGCTGAAAAACAAAAAGTTATAATAATAAATATAAAATATTAAATAGTGTATTGAGGAGTACTGTAATTAATTATACTGCTTATATGATATTATAATGCACATGTAATGTTCCTGCCTCTATGCAAAGATTTTTTTTGTTAGGGTGAAATCTGGTTAACAAGTGGGCAGCTTGAGACATGTCCTGTTCTCATAATTTGTTTTGTGTCTTTTTTATAAGTAACCTAACAATAACACTCCATGTTCACTGGTAACCTATCTATGATATTAAAATTAAACTAATTACAACATTTGTTAAGTAAATTTTTAGACATATGAAGCTTAAAATTTTAAAAGAAAGTACCTCATCGCCAGAGCCTTGAGAACGTCTTTTAGCGGTTCTAAAAACACGTTTTTGAAGAACTTCCTTTGCTGCTATTTTAAAACCACCACCTTCTTCTTCTTGGTCTGTAGGGTCATCTTGATCCCAATTCTCATGGTTCAGCTCTGTCGTAGCCTGTCTTTTTACTGACATTTTGATAAGTGGTGAAGTGTATTAGCTACCTATTTCATTAATTCCTTTCTTACATAAATAAAAACTCTAATGACAGAAACAATATGTAATATAAATTACTGGTTGATAATACTTTATTCTAGAGTTGACTCCTCAGACACGGTGAATGTTAAGGAATAAAGATCGGGTTTGAACTACAATACAAAAACCTATTAAATGTGAACTGTCAATTATGCGACGAAACGCTAGCATATTTCACAGTTGTCATTGTCATTTAGATTTAGCTTCCTAGCTATTTTTTTTTTTTTTCTAATTTTTAGTATGCTGTTGGCCATAGTGGCCTCTACAGCTTTTTCCTAGCTCTATCTCACATATAGATTTTATAAATCCATCATCGATTCACAATGAAACATATTATAATAAATAAGTCTTCTGAATCGATTTCTTGAGTTGTAAAATGCGAAACATTTTTTTTTTTAGTTTTTGATTAAGTTGCAATTAGACGAGCAATTATAAACGTAAAACTTTTTGTAATTTAGTATGTATACGAAATTGAAATAATATAAAAACCGGTAACTTTTTCCATTTGCATTTCCGACTTAAAATAATTCAAATATACAACTTTTTTATATTATATAAATGATTGTAATTTATTTCACAGTTTTAGAAATGTAACTACTTGTACTAAATAGACGACGACTGGTGGCGTTCGTATTGACGTCACCCGGAGCATGAAGTATTCAAATTCAAAATTCAAATTCACGCGCCTCTTGCCCAATGCCTCGAACCGTCGGCTGTACACCGAACTGGTCAATCAGGCAAAACTTCACGCTGCTGCGACGGGCGCAGAGTGTGGTGGTGAGGTCATAAGGGACAAGCTCTCCGCGTCCCCCGGCGTGAAGGTCATGGTGGCTTGCGAGAGGTCGTGGAAGGCGGTCGGATCGTTCTGCGAGGCGGTGATGCTCGAGAAGGCAGCGGAACGGCGAGGGGGACCTCCTCGAACCTTGCCATCCGCCACAAACGACCGGGTCGCTGGAGGGCGCCACCTTCCGCCCTAACTCGGCCAGAGGACGGTTAGCTTGGGGAAGCTGATCGCTTAGTCACCTGGCCCGAGTAGATGCAGGCCGTCGAGGGTTCCTACCAACTTTGACTACACGGCGGTGGGTGCCATGAAGGCACCCACCGCCGGGCCTCATGGTAGATTGTGGATCCCGTGGCCTCGGCTAGTGGCGGTCGAGGAAGAGCAACCGCTAGCGATACATAATAAAGTAGCTCGACACAGGTAACTTAGTAAATACCGGTGTTTTTCATAAGAATACATGTATCGAGTAAAGGTACTGCTACGTTGCCGCTCCACTTCGTGTAGCCGCGCCCGGCGAACCACGCTACGTTGCCAACCGAGCAATCAATGGTAAAAGGCCAATTAAATATTATTCTATTAAATTTACCAATTACAATACTTAATCGTGACAATTGGGTAGTCGTTCTAAGATTTCTATATTTTGAAGGTTAAACTATTTATGTTTTTATTATTTGCTAAGAATATATACTAGGGTAATTATTTTGTTGAAACTAATAAAGTTAATAATAATATACAATATAGTAATTATACCAAAACGGTCACAGTCCTTTTCCTCACGTCTTCTTCCAATGCATTAAGGTCGATTTTAATATAGTTGTATTCTTTTTTATTTAAATAATTTATACAAAGTGAATATAATATATTATGATTATTTGTAACAGTCCTTCCGTTACGAGCACCAAGGAGACGATGGTGGACGTCCCCCGAGGCGATGTGCACCAGTGCGTTCCAGCTGGTGTGAGAAGTGGAGATGAATGCGGCGTTGGGGACCACCACCCAGCATGCGACATGGGAGACGGCGGGAAGTGGAGGACAGAGCTACAAATAACTATGCGCAATGTAAGTGGATGGATGGATCAAACGATTAATGAATTACTAGATGTGATGATCGATAAAGATCTTGATGTGATTTGTGTGAGACTAAGACCAAGGGAAAAAGCAACGACACTCCTGATTTGCCGGTCAACTGCGTCGCTTTCTGGCAACCTCTTCTTCAAGATCCACATATTAAAAAGGAATATGAAGAAATGGTTTCCAACAAAATAGACAGCTGTGAAATGGAAAATGAGATAGTAGTAGTATGCAGAGAGAATCTTTGGTATGATTGAAGTAGCAACAGAGGTGTGTGGTCTTAGGAAAAGAGGTTCTACCAAAAATCGGGATGAATGGTGGGATGAGGAAGTGAACGATGCCGCAAAAATAAAAAAGGAAGCATGGCAGGATAAAGCCTTGGGTAAGACTAAAAGTATGAGAGAGATGAAGAAGAAAGAGTATAAGTTGCAAAAGTACCAAACGATAGCTCTGATAAGGGTGAGTCGTGAAAAGTTAGAGCAATAAAGATATTAAAGATATTGAGACGAGACTATTTATTGAAAATAAGTAGTTGTTGATTTGATTATTTCAATTTAAAAAATGATAATAAAAACCTTAAAATTTTAAATATTACTTGAGTTTGTTAAATTATTTTATGGAACTGAAACTGAAGCAGAAGCTGGAATTTTAATGAAGATTTTTTACTTAAATGCCATTAATAAAACAGGTTTTTTTATTTGACTGGAGTACGTTACTAACACTGAGTGTAGTAAGTGAGTTTGTCAATTTGCAAAAATCCTTAGTCATCACTTGTAGCCAACACACAATGTTGAAAGTGTTTATTGTTTCCTAATGCTTATATATATCCTTAAGGATCCTATGTATTTTCAAATGAATCCATTCAAACACATACAAATCCTTTCCCTCTTTTTAACCCTCTATCTCTATGTCTATGTCTTTGCTTATTATTTCCAGCTTTTTAAGGAGCATAAGTACTTACATTGTACAAAATCGATATAATTTATTTTAATATATTAATATATTAACCGCATCCAAAGTGGACTGAAGCGTTCTCTTACATACTCAATGCGGATCGGTCGAGCAATTGATCCTAGTTTTTTACTACGAACGGTCGATAGTGCTGTACCACGTCGTTGTAGATACAAATTAGTACGTGAAAAAGATACTTAAATTATTTTTGAAAATTATTTTGGTTTATTATAATATTTTTTTTTATAGTCCTATATTAAAATTCCATTTAATAAAATAATCATGATACAATACTTACGTGTACCTAAAGGTTAAATTTTAAATACTAAGGCTAAGGGATATATAAGGAAAAAACCAAAACCACAAAAATAATTACACTGTTATGACACAGGATGTTGCTAGTGTGTGTAAAGTTTTAGGGCATCCTTAATATTTGCATGTGTATTTTCGTAGTTACGGATCATTGTTTTTATGTGCGGATCTGACAAAGTGTGCGTAACTATGAAGTCCCCCCGCAAAAATGGCAGAGTTTTGCGTTTCTCCGTGTGCCGTGTTGCTCTATGATTATAAAATACTGTCAAACAAGCTTTGTAATATAATCTGTTTTACAGATTAGCCCAATAATAAATAGTATCTAAACCTATATTATAATAATATAATAATAATATTTTATTCATTTTAAACTAGTGAACATAATTATAAAATCTTGTCACGATAACTATATTAGTATAAAACTGTGTCGCAATTATTAATAATAAGTATATATAAGTATATATTTTTATGGCATATATTTTCACATTTGTATTCACAAAATAAAGTACCGGTAAAGTAACCTTTATATTCTACCAGTCTGGAACCGGTGAAATGAAGGTAATTTTAAGCATACTGATAAAATCCATACCGTTAACTAAGAATACAGGTGTCGCTAAAAGGTCACTGTTATTTGTATTTGAAAATACCGATATCAATAAAAAAAAATTTATGTTAATGTTTGATAAATAAATAATTAGTATGATAAGGTAATATTTTTATATTAATATATCTTGCTTATTAGCTTTGAAATGCTGCCTTATATCGGTCATTTTTGATATTTTTGATATCAAGACAAAAATAATTTAAATAAACTTTAAAATTAAAGTTTTGACATGAAATTTATTACAATTCACATTCCACAGATAACATTTTTCATAAGTAGTCACTGTTCAATTTTCACCAGAGAATAAAATCTTTGTTCAAATATACTGTATATATTTAGATTTTATATATATTTAGATATACTTAGTTCGCTTACAAGTTTCATGATATATTTATAATTTACAGGGATACGAAAGTAAAGTCTTTTTATTTTCATTAAAATTCTAAAAAGTTAAAAGAAACTGTTGTGTGAGGTTTTATCTTTAACTTATTGCAATGTTTGTGGTAATTAATTCACTTAAATATAGTTATCAATAGTTTTAAAGCTTTCATAATTTATTTGTACTATTTACTGAGTAGGAGCGAGGAAAAAATAATACAAGGTGATGAATACTTGCGATATCGTAATGTTTTAAATATTTGTTTTCAAAGTACAAAATAGTCTTCAAGTGTTGTAATGGAAGTGTCTAATGAAATAAAAGAAGATATTCGCAAAACGCAATCAGAATTAAAGAATGCTATAAAAATTCATCAAGTAAGTTTATTATTTTAATCGGTATATTGGGTAATTGTTAGTAGTTGTCTTAATATAATATTTTGTGTTGTAAATGCGTAAATAAATCAACGTTTTCCAATAATATTTATTGTTGTGTAAATTAATTTCAGATATGGGTGGCAAAATTGCAAGAAGACGAAAGTGTAAGAATGATAAAATAATACGTAGCATAAAGTTGTATATCGTTTGGTTTTTTGTTGTTATTTATTATGTATTTATCGCTTATTTTACAGAATATTCAGTTAATAAATAAAGTCCATGAAGCTGAAAAAGAAATAATAGCTATAGGACAGGCACAAGTAAGTTAACATGATATATATTTTTTACTAACTTGATAAATACATTAATCATTATTTCTACATTTAAAATATATAACTTACAATTTATATTTAACAAATATATAACTTACAATTTATATTTACAGAAGTTGGTAGTGGATAGACTTAGAAAAGAATTGGAACTGTACCAACAGAGACTGAGAGCTCGTAACAAACAAGTCAGCATAGAAAATGACAATAGACATGTTACTCAACAATTGCGAGAACATCAACTACAATTTTATAACAGAAATCGAGCTGTGTCTCTCCTCAAGCCTTCGGTTCTTAATGAAATACAAATTAAAACTGAAACAAATGGTAATGAAGCTAACATAGCTTCTGATTCTGATAACGAAAACAAATATGATGAAAAAGAAAATACACTTTGTGAAAAGGGAAAATTCTCACGAAACTTCACACAACTACCTATAGTCCACGAGAGAACTAACTTCACTAATACTTTGAATAAAGTAAAAGAAGCTCTTATGTAAGTATAAAAATTATTTAATTCAATTTATGGTAAATCCAACATAAATTAATTTTATTTTGATTAATGAATGTTAAAAATCAGATATGATTATTATTTTACAATGTAAAGTACAAAAAAAAATTAAATTTAGTTTGTAAAGCATAATTAATAATTATAATATATTTATTTAGGTATGTATGAATATATGTATATATATATTGTAGATGTTGTTGAGGCTGTTGACAGTGGGACAGTGTTAAACTATGAATGCGTTGGTTGTAGGTTTTGAAATTTTAATTTAAATAAATTATAGTATGTGAAGCCAAATAAATAATAAATGTATAAAGTAATATATTCATATTCTAGTGGCAGAAAAATACAGCATGATGAGTGGCAAGAGCAGTCAGATTCTGATTCAACACCTATGGATATATCTCCAACACCTTCACCACCACCGTTGCCAGAGCCTGGTGAACCTGTGCCTAAAGAACTGTTTATGAGGTTGTTTTTTTTCATTATAATATAAAAAATATAATAATTATAAGGTATTTTTTTAAAGCATTTATTTATTCTCTATATTGAAGTGAAATGTAAGTAGATGCATATTAGGCTGTATGATGAAATTTCTTTTATATTTCATAGCCAACCCTTCAACTGTTGGCATATTAAAACTGTTGTGGGCTGTAGGATGTGAAGGCATTAACCTTTGAACTAAATAATTTTTTTTACAGACTACTTGGCTTAATCACTCCACATCAGAAAGAAATATTAGAGAGGAAAAGGAATGAACGTCGCAAAAGATCTTCAAATAACAGTAACAAAAATGAATTTATGTATAGTAATTACGAGATGCTACCAGTAAGTTATTCTTTTAATTATTTAAGTATATATTATATTAATAATTTAATTTTATTATATTATATAATTTTTTTCTTATTTCAGAAAAGAAAAAAGTATAATCAATATCCATATCTTCAAACACACAGTGATCCTCCGCAGACTCGTTCAGCTAAATTAAAAAAACAGCAGGTATGAGGGAGAAATGCTTGTTTTTTACATGTTATGTAATATTAATAGAAGTGGGTTTGATTCTAACTACAGGTGACAATGTTTACAATGTAAATTATTTTCTATTTTGTACTTTGTAAGTGTGTACTTTGGTTTACCAAACTGTGGAAATGGGAAATAATTTTTATTGTAGTTTGTAGTCAGCTAGGCAGTAGACTATCTGGCTTCTTGCCTTTTATGATATTTTTTGATAATGTACAGGGAATTAGATAGAAAAATTGATTGAATTTTTGTTATGTTTCTTTTGTAATCAATCTTACACATTTTGAAATGTAAAATCAATCAACTTTTCCTTCAGTTCAGTGACTGCTGCAGTTGCGCCTTGTTCGTGAATGCGTTGTAGACAGTTCGAGTTTCAATGGGAAAATCCTTAACACCATGATTGGCTTAGCCAAACTAGTCGGCACATCTCTAATCAATACTCATTGTAATATTTTTTTTTACTTTATTGAGTATATACTCTATTTACAGAATCAAAACAAATCATCACGTGAAGGTTCACCTTCTGGGTCGTCGTCAGAAAATAAAGGGGGAGGTAAAATAAATTATATAATTTATAGTGAATTTATACAGAGGCACAAGACGTATAACAGCAAAATCTCTCTTTAATATACTAAAACCTTCTCTCGGTCTGTCTAGAATTATCATCAGCTAATTTCTAGGACGTATTTGTGTAACTTCAATTGAATGGCTGTGTTTAATATTTTGTTGTATTTTAAAATAATTTAAAGTAAATAAGCCCTACGCCCATAGTAAAAATATTTTTCTTTGTGTGTGTGGTGTGGTCTTACATATTTAATATATGTTAACACAGGGTGGAGTTCAACCAAGCCGTCGTGGATAGCTGCCCTCCCTGCTGGACTCTCAGTTGAGCCCGTCTACCCTACCATTAAGAAAGTTTGTCATGGATGTGGCCGGAGCGGTAATATAATTTGCCTTTTTTCTTTTTTTATGATTGATTGAATTTGGATTCGGGTTTCCGGTATCGAGCCTATCCGTCCGGAATACAGATAGAAAAATACTTATTATGTACTAATACAAGGCAAATGAAACCAATGTACGTACGTTATGAACATCGCTATTTATATCACACATGAAAATTCAAAAATGTGTGTGATATGAATTAGGTGAGAATTGGTGTCGCAATGGTTTATGAGCGCTCGGTAAAAGTACAGGTGATGTTTGCGCAGGTGTACACTCGCAAACAACAGTGCTTGCACCCAGATTTTTTACAGTATTTTATTTACTTTTGATATATATATTAAGTGCCTTCCTGCTTTAGCGTGTTTCGTCGTCAATTTGGTGATTTGATTGTAATACTATATGAACCATACTATATGAATAACATGACATATCGTTAAAATAGTTTTTTTTTAATTTGCTTGATATTCGAGGCCGCGGTCCTGAGTTAAATTTTCTATACAAACACGGTATTTTTCAAATCGTTCCTTAAAAAAATATCGCTGTTTTATAGAAGACTCACCACGATTTTGACATGTCACGTTATCATTGCAAAGAAGTGATATGTATATAATATGACGAGAACATAGTAACAAATAAAAACATATTTATTTTATATTATCCATATCCTTTTTTATATAAATGCTTACGCCATTAACCATTTCCATTTACCAACCGTTTTACCATTGAAACGTTTTGTTTATTTATTTAGACAACCAACACAAAAATAATTAACATTTATTTAAAAATAGAACAATATCTTAATAATAACTGAAGAGTGCCGTCGCGATTGGACGTGATGACGGCACGCGTCGGTAATTGTGTAAAGTGTGTAACAGACGTGCCACAACGAGTTAAACATTTAAAACATATAAAGGTGTTTGAGACATTTTCTTAATGACATAAGGCATGTTTCAGACGTGCCGTCGCTGCTAGTGTGGTGTTCGGCGTGCAGCGTGTGGCAGCACACGGGGTGCGGGGTGCGCGGGCGCTGCGCGGCGTGCGGCGCGCCGCTGCCAGACCCCGCGGCGCCCGCGCCCGGCGCCCGCGACGCGCCGCCCGCTGACTTGCACGTATACAGAGGTGTTTATATACAGGAAAACCCGTTTATTACGATTACGTAGGGATATAAAATAAGAAGCGTGGTAAGCGGGAAATGAGCACTTATTTCGTGTAGATATTAAATTATACACTTAACAAAAAATATTTATTTATATATATATTCATACTTTATTAAGATCTCGACGCTGAAAAGACCTTAAACAGTCTAATTTCGTATTTTAAAATGTTATTCACACACTTGGGAAATTAAAAAACATATTTTTAGAAAATGTATAAAGCGCCTCTTGCAGGATTACCAAGAGGCGCGGGTTTAAATCCCGCTGCGTTCAAGTTTTTATGTTTTCTAAATATATCTCTCTCACTCTGTTTTTATTTTATTTCTCTATAACAATTATGAGTAAAAAATATAAGGCATCATACAAGTTATACATAATAATTTCCAGATAAACTTGCAGAACGCAAACGCTTACAAGAGAAAAATATCGAACTGTGCGTCGAGTTGCGTAAATTAGAAGCACGGGCGGCGACTCTGAAGGAGAATTTGGATGAACATAATGCAGAAAAACGACAACTATTGGCAGATCAGATTAAAACACAAAGAAACCTCCAGAAACTTCTAGATTTTATCAGTCAATTCAAAGAGACGTCCATCAGTTTACGTTCTACTTCAGTCAGCGAATCCGGTAGTGAAGTTAGCAGAAGCAACGAGGAATGATAGATAACGGGGTAAGAAAAGTTGCGTTAGGCATATGTGAAATGTAAAAACAATTTATACTAGTTTTTCAAATGGTAAATAACATATTACTCAACTTCAGAATTAAATTTAAATAAATAAATGATTGTTTCAAATACAAAAAAAAATATATATAAATTATAATATTTAAAACTCTTTACTGTTTTTACTGAGTGTCTGACAGACAGTAGTAACTTCTAGGTGAAGAAACATGAACGAAGAACCTTTAGCTTTGTGAGGAGTGTAGGAAGCATAAGGAGAGGATATTAAAAAAATTATAATCTAAATTAGAGACGCCGAAAATGTTCGGCTCATTCGGCTATTTTTTCCAATATTCGAATCCGAATTCGAATAGCATAATTATAGTATACTTCTTGTTCCAAAAATGTGTATTTCAATAAGTTTATTTTTATCAGTTTCTTACATAATGGCGTAATTTCGATACTCATATCACAATATTTTTTTTATCTTGCTTCGTACGTTTCAAGTAATCCTGGAAAACTCAAGTCAAGAAAAGCGGCCATTAGACATATGTCATTTTCATCGCCTGCATTCAAGTACCAAGTACCTATTGGCAGACACTCGTTACTACATTCTCTCTAACTACCCTGAGCTATGCGGGAAATGGCGAGAAGCTGCAAAAAAAACCATTCTCATGAGCGGAAATCGAACCTACAACCAACGTTATCAGTTAGACGCTGTCCCACTGCACCCCGATCCTCGCCCGCATTGCATACATATTAAATATTATTAAATTTTATTTCAGATGGATATCCTCTAGTGGCTAAATCATATGTTAAGATTAGTTCATAATTCTTTTAAAATCTTAGATGTTTTTATACAAAAAATAGATTATTTAGTTAAGATAAAAATCGCTAGAAGAAATGAATTAGACTAATGTATATATATATTAAGTTTGTTCTTTTATAGAACATATCAATTAAATCTCATTAACTTTTAGCAATATCGATGTTGTTATTATTTTATTAATAGAAGCCAAATTGCTTTAAGTAATTCTTTTTTATTATTGTTGAATTATTGTCAGTTAACATCGTCAGCATCATCGTCAAGTCCATATCTTCCACAGTCTTATTATTAATATATGTCTAATAAAAAATGATATTTTAGTACAATTTTTGGTGATTTTATATCAGTTTAGTTCTGTATTCATAATTCCATGAAAAAGTTCCAAGAAAAATCAATATGCAAGTGCTTGTGACAAATGACGAAAACTTATTTTAATTTTATTATATATTTAGGTACAGTATTGTTTTAACATATAACATTTAATTCGATGAAGTATGAAACTGTTGTCTTTTGTTATTTACATTTTCGGTAAAGTGTATGAAAATTGCTAATTTTTAAATAACATATAGATGTAATTTAAATAATTGAATTCATTTATTTTCACCAAGTTCATATCACACTCTTTTATACCGGTAGTATATTCGTTTAAATAGATCTCGAGTATGATTCGATAAATATACATAAAAGTGTTCCGTTACTTACCGAATGACCGACAGACAAAGTACTGTCGAAACTACTGTGCGTAGAAACATGAAATTTGGCATTTAGGTTCCTTTAAGGAGTGTATAGGTGTTAGAAAAGGATCAACACTATTAAATGTCGAAATTACAATAACATTTTCTTAGTTAGTTAGTTAGTTACAAAATGTTCTTAAAAGTAATTGTGTAAAATTTAAGTTATTTGAAATCTATTTGTTTTATGAAATATAATGAGGTTTGCTTTTTAATTTTCGTGCTTACGAAGTTGTCCAACATACTTTGTCACGTATAATTTATTATAAGTTAATCTTTTGCATGTTTATATCAATTTTAAAACGCAAATCAATATTATTTTACGCATATAAAATATAGAAATAATATTAATACAACAATTAAATAATAATCTTTGCTCTAAAATCGCGATTCGCTGTTATATATTTTTTAATTTTTATAATATGATAAAATTTTGAGGTTGATGGGAGGTTTTTTTTTTTTATCATAATGTAGGTTTAGAATTATTACAGATTATGTAAATTTCTGAACCGAACTTTCTTAAAACTTTGAATGTAAAAGTTGTCTTAAGAATCGTTAATAAAAAACATATAAATGTCAACGCCAAATGTTATGTTAAGTTAATAGCTAATAAACTGTTTTCTTTTATAATTTTTTTTTGGAAAAATTGTTTCGAGAAAATAAAAATAAAAGTATTGTATACTTTTTCGTAGTATTTTCGATTTTTGATTTGGGATATATAAATTGATGTCATGAACGGATAAAAGTGACTGATATATTGCAAAATTAAAATTTTATATATTTTTATAATGGTTGGTAACAATTTTATCCAAAAAATTAATTTTTTGCCATTATAATTAAATTATTTTTCTTAATACACTGCAAACACTTGTGAAAATGCTTTCATTCTTGCTTGTCTCAATTTGTGGCCCTTGTTTTTACTACATTTATTTATATATATTAAGATACAAACTGAACAATATTTGTAAGAAAGTCCCATAAATTACCTCGGTATTGTTAAATGGACCACAGCACAAAGAAAAGCTATTTTTTTACAATACAATAACACGAATTGGCTATCAAGTGTTCGAAATTGAGTCCTATAAGTAATAAGTATTAAAAATATCATAGTAGGTGTTTTAAAACTGTGAAAAGCTAGTATGTAGTTATACAAATATTTTTGTATATTTTAATTACATTAAGACGTATTTGATTGTTTCTGTGATATGATTAAAGTTTTTGTCTAAGTGATTTTGTTAACATGGTCTCTATGTAAATAAAGTTGTAAGTTGATAATTTAGATTTTCTTATTTTTAACCCATTTTTAATATGTCTTTATTTGCTTAATGTGAATCTATTTATGTCTGACGATGACGACTTTGAAAGTATGTGAATAACATACTTTCAAAGCATAAACATATTGTCTTTTCCAGGACGACAGGATAGGAGTGCCTTGTTTTATTTAGTTTTTTATAAATTATTTCATAAATACTATTGGTTTTATTTCTAATTTAATAGTTTATGCAGTTTTGTTCTTACACGTATTATTCTCGTTTTTTTTTCTTTATTTAAAAAATCACCATTAAAGAGTCCATTATATTTATTAAACATATTAAATTATATATGTATAAAAGTGTTACATTAATTAAACAATAATTACTGAGGACTATTCTTAGTAATTTGTTTAATTTGAGTGCTATAGTGATGCTAAGTTGTTAATGCCGATAGTGAAAACAAATAACAACTGTAAGTAAAGTAGGTATTGCATATTATGGACTTAATGGTCTTCTTTTTTGTTAATACACAATTTTACTATTTCTAGTAGCTGGTCTACATCAGGTGCTCCATATCTTTAATTTTTATATGTCAACTGAACTCGCCGCCACGTCGAAAAACTTTTGTAAGGGCACCATTTTCTTAATTCTTATAGTTTGCTGGACTATTATGATTCTTTATCTAGTCCACTTTTTAAAATCTATTATAGGCTAAATCCTGCCTAAGCTCAAAAGCTATACAACAATAAAGATTTCATTGGAATCTTCTGTTTTTACGTTTTTATAATAAGTTTCTTACTATTCTATTGTATGATTACACCAAACTACCAATCGCGTTGAAACACTTTTGGTAAAGCGCCATTTCTTCATTTCGTATGGTGTAGGTGGTATCTTATAATTCTTCATCAGCTGATGTTCTCGATTCGTCTGATGGACTCGTCGACATCATATATACCTTAAGTCCTGATCAGGCTAAAGGCAATTAAAAAGAATTCATTCAAATTCATCTAGTAATTCCGAAGATTTATGCATACAAACATTCATTTAAGCTGTTTTATTACATAAACACTACTAAATACTATACGAAATCAAAATCGTTTTAAAATAATAAGTAAACTAGGAATAGAGATAAAAACATAATATTGTGTAATTAAGTACATAAAATTAAGTTTCCGATCATTTTGTAGATTAAATAATGTACGAAAAGTATTAAAATCTAAATATATGTAAAATAAAGTAATGACCATCAATATATCTATATGGCAATACCGTCCAAAAAAATATTATTAGTAAATATCGATATTTCTAAATAATAATTTTGATATATCGATATTCTATCGATAATCCTGGTGTGTAATGTGTATTCTATTAACCTAATGTATTTCCCTTCTACTCTGTATAAATAATGTACCAAATTATTTTTGTAAAAAGTGGCGCAAAGTTTTCTTTCACGTATTATTATAATGTTTTTTTAATACATTATGACAAATACTCTACAGATATATCTACATTATTTTTAGTGAACCATATTATAATGATAAAAACTTAAGTTTATTCTTAGGGATGATAAAATTTTTAATTACTATATAATTCTATTTATATTTTATTACAATTTCTAAATATTGAAACTGTACAGTATTTAATTTATATAAATTAAAAGAAAAATATCTAATTTATCTTAAGATGTTTGTTGATTATTTTTTTTAATACATCATTTTCTAGCGGTATATAATATTTTTTCACAAATCATACCTCAAGCGGGGGCAAATTGATACATAATCTCATCTAACTCAACAATTTGCCCCAAGCTGGGGCCCGTTGTTACATCCCCACTTCGGGTATTATAATAATCGATATAATAAAATCTTGCATAGATTTTTCTAAAAAGTTTCTTAACATGAAACTGGCATATCTAGTTAAATTTTATAGCATAAAACTAGTACTATCTACCTGTTTTTTAAGAAGTTAAAGTTAAGTAAAAAGCAGAAGTTTTAGCCCCTCTCCCCTGTACATACAAGAATATTTTAAACGTACAGTATTAGAAAAGAAATAATATTTATAGTATGTATCATCTATTCTTACTGCATTTGCCTCCAATACATTCGATCAAGCAGATGTCTCTGCACATCAGGGTCCGACCGATCATTGTCGTCGTCTTCAACGAGATTCCTTCCTATTTCCGACGCCTGAGCTGGTGCCTCGGCCTCTAGTCGCCTAAGCTGGACTTCCTCTGAGTAATCAGGGGTGTCACAGCTCCGGTCGGTCGGGACGGGATTCGGCTGGGCAGACCGCCCAGGCAACAATGGTTCCTCCCTCCCCTGTCTGACCTCACATCTCCAGCCCCTCTCGGGCCACTTCCAGTTTCAGGCCTGTGGCCTACCCCAAGGACTGGCCCATATCTATGGACTGAATGGAAAACTACGGTCAGAGGGCTCAATCCTGGCACCCCCAGGGCGAGAGATAAGACCCAGTCTGTCTGTCTTACTGCAGACATACGATTTACTTTTAAAATAAAATAAGAAATTAGCGCATCAAAGCAATAAAATAAACATAAAACATTTTGAACTGCAAACAAATTGACAAACACAATTAGTAAAGTCGAAGTCCCAAATTTAGTAATACCATACAAGGTTATATAAATTCGATTTACAATAGTTAAATATACAATTGAAACTTTTAAGTTTTGGAGAGCAAAGAAGACACGTTTAAGGAACGCCAATCGTAGATATCGTAAGAGTACGTAGCGGTTCAATATCGGAAACAAATAGTAAGCGCGGCACCAAAGCGACCGTCGGCGTCACGCTCTGTTCTGAAGACCATCGTAACTACCTCGGCAGCCTTGCTCCCGGTCACTAATACCAGATAAGTCTGAGTCTACATACTACAATAGTTTTTTTTTTAAGCAAATAGCTGTAGGTAAAGAGAACTAATAACGCACACAAAGTTTCTGTGTTTGGTTAGTCCTATTTAAGAGATTATTCTACTAAGTTTTATTATTTTACTATGAGATAATTCAATTTTGGTATTGCTGTTTGCATTTTCAGTCTATTGCTATTGGTAATGATAGATTACAAATTTAATATACATTGTAATGACAACAGGAGTTTCATACTACACACGTTTGTTTTTAAATAAGTTCTTTAAAGTATATTTAAATACATTTTGTTGTACTCCCCTATGTACGTGAAACAGCTTTACACGATATTTTATCTAACTTCAATAATGGAATTAGCGAATATGGAGTATGAAAGAACTATTTTTGTTATTCACTAAAAGCGATTAAGCGATTGGTCAGTTATAATAGCTTTGTAAAGTGTTTACTTAACTCCTTGAAACCTAAAGACCTTTTATAACTTCACAATATGAAAATTTAAAAGTTATAACCCTTATTTGTTAAAAAAAAAATATTGTAGAAGTCTCGGTGTGACCTTAACTTAATTTTAACCGTTCAGAACTCCGTGTAACCGCAAATAAGGTTCGTAACGACAGGGTTAACTTTAAGATAATCGTAGTGCGGCCATACGAGTGCCCTATAACGTTGCTTAATGTAAGGCTCGACCTTTTTTTCGTTGAAGCTAAGGGTCTGTAGGCCAGTGATTTATGTGCCCTTAACATGCTTTGATGGTGTGAAATCATTTTGAGATTATATGGGTTGTTATTTGCCATTTGTGATTGATTTAATTAGAGCCAATAGCCAGTTGTTACAAGATTTTTCACTATTTTCTAATATTATAAATATTTAAAAAATTGTTTATAGAAATAAGTATTTCCTAGTCAAGGAGTTGCAATGTGTGATGTGTCTGAATATAGGCGATATTTGTGTATTCAAATAACGCTCGGTATAGTGTTTCAAGTTTCACAAGTCTAGTTGGACAAAGTTCAACTTTGGTTTCCAACTCTATTCAGCTGATGTTGAAATGGGAAGCCAAGAAATAATAATATAATTGATGTGAACATTAAGTATGAAATAATATTAATATTATAAAGTAAGTAATATTTTAACGAAAGGTAAAACTACAAAATGATATATTTTTTTCATTTTCTAAAGTGATAATTACACTTGGGAAATAGAAAACATATTTAGAAAACGTATAAAAATTTTAAACGCCGCGGGTTTCGAACCCGCGTCTCTTGGAAACCGTCCAAGCGCTCTGACTCTTAGCGGTCAGAGCGTTTTTATACGTTTTCTAAATATATATATTTTTAAATGATATGACCAAAATAAAAAATTAAGAACTTGAATTTACGATGAGTTATGTATTATAATAAACATTTAAAAAATTAATACATTTAGTTTTAATACTAAATATTTTGGTTTCGTTTACTAACATTTATAGCAATTGAAGACAGGGAAGAAGCGCAAGAGTTGGCTTTTATCCCATAGGTGTCTTTTGATCGTGCCTTACTTCGGTAGAAACATTATTATAGACGTAGAAATATCAAATCAAATTACGCTGCCACCTACTCTATATAAACATATGAAAATATAGATTCAAATTAAATTTAATATTTAAAATATAACTAAATGTTTCCACTTTTAAAAACATCTTTTCTAAATTACTATGATTAAATAAGTATTATACAGTAGGTATATATTAAATTTTTATTTGCTGTTAGAAGTACCTAATATTGAGCAAATTCTTAACTTGATAATAAAATTATATGAGTAAATTGTTTAATACGATAACTATAATTGCGTATTAGTTATCTACATTTAATATTATTTTTATACTTAACACTCTTTATCTGAATTTTATGGACAAAATTTTTTGGCAACAAGGTATATATACATGCATTCTTACGTATTTACCATATAATAAAATTATCAATATAAGTTACATCAATAAATAAATTTCAACTGCTTTTATACAAAACCATCTGGACGGAAGAATATGAAGTTGGCATACTTAGGGTTTATATATGAAGAGAGAAGAATCTTGCCCAAAATAAATAACACAATAGAAGCATAGCCTTTAACTCTCGTGACACACATACCTTCTTGCTTTCAGCATTAAACAGGTTTAGTATTATTAACATCACTTTAAAACGTTACCTAAATTTTAATCTGCATATTATGGACGTATCTCAATGTATTAACAGCATCAATAAATGTATTAATTCAACTCAAAGTCCCATTACTGCATCCTCGGTGTACACAGCACCGTAGGTGTATGTGCAAGGCCTCACAAGTCGTTATGACAGCTTGTTTGCGTGGCGCCGCCAAAATTGCGATAGCGATAATTCTACCTCAATGATAAATCAGCTACATACGTTGAAAGTTTTTTCTCGAGGGTGCACCTCATTGTTGGTGATTGATCGCACGTACTTGCTACTCAAAACTTTGTTTTCGCCAACTTTTACTTACTGTAAGACATGTTTTCTAAAGAGTTTACGTACTTGACACATGTGAATCGATTACCATCAATTTATTAATGTTTAATTTGTTTACACAGATTTAACCCGGATGAGTGCTTAAGAAAAGAACAAGACAAAACTACTCAACTACAATATCTCGAATTTGGGCAAACACTGGTCTTCACACTGGGGTCTCTCTAACTACCCTTCTATGCGATATAAATTATGAAGCTGGAAATGTTCTGAACTAAATCCTTCATTTGTGTTTTTTCTAGTAGGTAAATAAATGACGTAAGATATCAGGCAAATAAAGATTAAATCGACCATCAGTTACAGGAATAAGAAGACCTATAAATTAGATATTGAAAGTGACACCCCGGGAGACTAGCAAGGCCATTGATCCCCAACGTCGATTTATAACCTTTGCTAATTGCCCTTAATTTATATCTACGTGATGGCTCCTCCGCCCATATAAGGGAACGTGTGTAGGCGACGTTGTATCGAACTATATTAGTCGCTCTCCAATTAAGTTCATATTTAATAAAAAGCTTCAATTTCAAGTCATTACAGTATAGTAAAGTAACCGACGTTGCGAGCGAGTAGACTGTAATTCGATCCCCGCAATAATTAGCTTGAAGCAATCAGGCAATTTTATGGCAACTGCCTGCATGACAAGGACCGTATAACGTACTTAGAGTACCTATATACGTAATATTTCCGCTTGAGCGTTTATATACATACATACTCATACATGCCACGGCATCCGTCCGTGCGTACATGAGTATAATTATTTTCTGGTCGTATCACGACATTACCATATTGTTAGTTATTACACTAAATGAACACCATCTCGGTGCAAATAACTTTACTGCTTTTGACTGTATTGAGATGTTGATGGGTTCGAATTCCGCTCGCATAATATTAGTTTTAAGTTTTAAATTTTATAATTTATTTTCGACATCAATTTACGAAGCAATATGTTACTACAAACTCTTTGACATCGACTCAAGATATTGAATATAGATATTAGAAGATAAAAAAAACACGAACAAAGGAAATTTAATAGTATGAAATTAATGACGTAACGAAGTAATTGCTACCTTATATTATAAATAAAAAATGATAGTCTGTCTATGACGCTTTAGCCCCATTTTAATAATCGATGTAATTGAGCCAATGAACAATTTAATTAAAATTCTAAAGGCAAGGCAGGGTATAGTGTAGGGATGCAGAGTGACAAGAGTTGCAGCTAAACATTTAAATAATATTTTTATTATACATAAAAAAATATATATTTTGTTTGAATAACTTTTTGCTGATAAATGATAAATACAAGAATGGATAAAAATACATCAATTTAAAAATAGTACCTACTTACTACTTGGGTACATTTTATACGTTTAGTTCCGTTAAGTTGTAGTACGAAATGAAACATAATATGAGAAATAATCCAGAAATTTTACAAAAATACTAAATTTAATTCTAAGAACGTAGCCCCTTTGAAAATATGCGATTATTAAAATGTCGGAGTACAAATGAGCGCGGGCTATTCAGGTATTTACGGTACGGTTTATTCGAGGACTAGACGACATTTCTTTACTACTATCTTATTATTTGTTACAGAAAACTATGATTTTATTAACATTTTACAGAGAGAAAATTTAGACAATTTAATATAATGGTCTTGATATAGGTGAGAAGTGTTAGATGTTGGACTCAAATCTGTTACGAATAAGTAGTTGCAGTTAACGGTTTTTAACATTTACTGTCTTCATCTGTCAATTTATGTAATAATTCTTGTCCTCCGATTTTCCATAGATTTGCCCACGTGTCTTTTTCCGATGATAATGCTACTGCAATTTGCAGCTTGAAACCACTACAAAAAGTTCATAGGCGTGTTCTTTTTTCATCTAATTTGTTACTTGTAACGTAAGAAATGTGTCATTCTAAACGCTTAAAGTGATTTTCTCGGTGCCCACCAGCACAATGCGGGAGATACACCAAAAAAATTACAATGATTTACCAACTAGCAGTATTTGCGCATAATTTTTCGGCTACGCACAATAGGATTTGACCTATAAATTGCATAGACTATCCCCTAAGTTAGTGTCACACGCACGCGCACTCACTGCAGTGGTAGATAAAGTGAGTACCTACTGATGGGACGCGTGTGCGGCGCGTGCGCTTGTATCTTATAGTATATTAATACTTTTTACATTTAGAATTGTTTATGATGTAAGTTGTAATGAAATTTTTCAAGATAAACGTATAAATGATTTTTGAAAAAAAAGATGCATTATTTCGAAATTTTGTTTAATATTTACTAATATTATTTCACATGAAAAGTATGAAACTTGATTCTGAGATTTATCTTTTAGATTTATATTGAGTTTACACAATACTTAAACAATTATTGCATATACTAAAATTAATAAACCATATTTCTTTTTAAAACCGTAAGGTAAATGAATAAAATAAATTTATTAATTAAACAATCATATATCAAAATATTTTATAACGTTCCTTTCTATAGTTTTCAAGCCCTTCAATGAGACTAATACTCTGATGCGTCCACAAATATCAAAAACCGATCAATTAACACGCGTCAAAGTACTCAAAGTACTACCACGAACAATTGCTGGCATTTGCAGCCACTCGCACGAATAAATCTAATTCGACACTTCTCCATGAGAACATTAAATGTATTGATTTAGTCTTATTTCACAAAATGCATGAAGTATTTAGGTTATCTAGTACATTCGTCGTCATGCAATAAATAATATAAAAAAATAACAAATCTCGCTTTTCTTTACTATTTTATCATTATCTGATTGTCTTTGGTTTGGTTGTACTTTTGTTATATTGATAGATATATATGCATATATCTATCTATCAATATAATTACATGCGTAAAGCCAATGCAAGTCTTACTTTATATTATATTTACTCAATAGATTTGAACCTGTAACTATCATTAAATTATGTCTCGATAAGAACAATTCATTAACAATACATACTTCTGAGTATTGATATAAGATTACGCAAAATCATTGAGAACGCCATATAATGGCTGTAAAGATAACTGTTATTGTTATGATATGATGACGGTCACATCCCCTAAACATTGTGCCAGTGTTAATGCCATATCGGGATTATGGACCATTAGGTACGCCACCGAATAAATAAGGATTATTTAAAATTGCGGTTACTGGTGAGAACGCATGTTGCTAATATATTTTGTATTATTTCAAAATGTCATATGATTTGTTAGAATAATCCGATGATTTGTTATTAAAATTATTCAGTATTTAAATACGCGTTTATAAGTAAATATTCGT
Source organism: Podotricha telesiphe (assembly GCA_038994665.1). Taxonomy (NCBI): domain Eukaryota; kingdom Metazoa; phylum Arthropoda; class Insecta; order Lepidoptera; family Nymphalidae; genus Podotricha; species Podotricha telesiphe. The sequence continues at coordinate 462,603 of JAOYRR010000252.1, forward strand.
TTTTATAATATATAATATAATTTACTTTCAAATAACGATTTAAATGTTGTATATAAATTTAACTGACCTATTGTGTGTGATTATAGCGAATCCAATGTCTGTTTTGGTAAATTTAAATATAAAACGTATTTATAAAACTTTATGGTCAAATTAATAAATTTGTATTGTCTATGTAACATAATAATTCCTGTATTTTAACAGCCATAATATGCTGTTCGGAGTTAATTAAGAAACGATTCGTGCTCTACTGAGTCCATAAAGCAAATCATATTTAATGAGTTCTCATTCACGTATAATGAATGACCTAGAAGAGAATGCAAAACATTCTAGTCTCTGATCTTCAGGACATTAATCTTAGATCGTACTTATCATTTAATTAGATCCAGAGCGCCCTTGCGGCTTCAATTTTATTTTATAACGTCATACACACGTTCCTCCCCTAACTACATAACAAATAAATGCAATATGCGTAAATTTAGTTGGTTTCTCCTACACAATAAGGGCGAGATTGCTTTGATGTGCTATAGTAACACATTTTGTAGTTTCAATAGCTGCGTCCCTACTTTTGTTGTCTATTCGCTACTGGCCAGTTGATGCGGCAAATTAATAGGGTTGTCATTTACAGATTTTGCATTATTTTAAAGTATGGCATACCAATAATTTATTTATTATTGACTAGAAAAATATATTAAACAGATGATATGAATATTACTTTAATCAAAAACAAAATAAAGCTTTCACATCTAAAATTATCTATAAGTATGTACAGTTTCACATTTATTGTAATTTACTTATTAAGATTTACACCCCTGATTGGACAAGTAAACTGCATTTTATGTCTTGCGCGTTCCCGCCGTTCTCTTCTAATACAGTACAATCAAATTATTTTTTACGCCACTCATTACACTATATTAAATTCCCACGAAATTGGAACTTTTTTATATTCAACCTTTTATTTTGACAATTACTTTTAGAAGTAATGTGTTCACGCTGAATAATTTCTACGTAATTCATTGCATTCAGATGTCTGAGCGTTCAATTTTTAATTGAATGAATGAGCATATTATGGCACCGGATTCGCATAACAATAGATATAATGGATATTTAATTTGATTCACTTTGATAATCTACGGACTAAATATTTAAGAGAAAACGTGATCAGCATTTAAATAAACTATTTTATAAAAGTTTTATTATCAAGAATACTTTAATACTGAGTAATACATCAAGAACGGTGTTGACCTATAGGTAAATCTATCCAAGCCAGTTGCATTGCATTGCATTGCTTTTATATTTATTTACCTAAGTACAGTATCATTAAGATTTAGAGTGGAACGTTGAATAAATTTATAGTAAAATATAGTAACGATTCTAATGTACATTACACACATGAAAAACCCATGCAAAACATTTGTGTAAGAGAAATTTATAGAAGAAATAATTAAAGTGAAATTGATCCTTTAAACTATACAACAACTACAAGCAAGTGAATTATATAAAGCGAAGATAAAAAAAATACAATATATTTACGTTTTTAGATTCTATAAATGAGCCTACTGTTGAGTTTACGAAGTGATGCCAAAAGAATGTCAATTTTATTTTTATGTTAATTAGCTAGGCGACTCAAACTTACAGTTCGCAGTGCTAATGTTTATTATCGAAGGCATTTACTGTATTTAGTTTAGATCAATGCTATAATATTAGATAGACTTGGGAAATCATGATTGAATTTCGGTATTGTAGCGGTTACGAATTAGACGGGTATTTTTTATTGTCAGTGAACTTAGCAGATATATATGAATTCTTTATCATGCATAGGAAAGTAAGAGAATAGTAGAAAAGTAATCGTTACCGTAATTTATGTGAAAAAAAACCAAGAACGATAAACCTCCTTCTTGATTTTTTTCACATAATTTCACGTGCATCTAAGAGGCCAAATTGCGTGTAGAATATCGTTTGTTCATATTGTATACGAAACGTATTAAAAAGTGACGTTAACAGTTGATAAAATCACCTACCAACTGCTTGTAGCAGATAATTGCTTAACATATAGTAATTGGAGCGGTTCTACACTTTTTTTACTAATGGTTCTATTGTTTAAAAATCATATAAAAAATATCCTTGAAGATGGTTTATATGATTTGTGACAGGTCTCTTTGAATTCTCACAGAATATGAAAGGAAACTAGACATCCTCTTGTGACTGGAACTCACCCTCACATAGCCAGTATGATAAAGTAGGAAAATTGTCAAAAAGTACTCATCATCAAGAACATAGTTCAAATGAAATATAAAAAACTAGTAAATATTTCATATGCCTTATAGTTGATTTCTTATAGAATATAATAATCATCTTAATTTTTCCTTTTGTATGCAAATTTCAATTTATTATAACTTGTTGTATTACAAAGAAGAACTTTTATCTAATTCTGGATACAACTACGACGATAGTGTTCACAATTAGACATACTTTTTTATAATGAACTAAATATTACATTGAAAACAAAACAGATTAAAGTATCTTTAAACTAAAAGCATTAAGATATTATATTAAAATATAGATATTAAATCTAAGTGCTTACATTAATATACGTATTAAGTACGAAGCTAAAACATCTGCCGCTGTAAAAAATCGGTGTAGTGAAAAAGAAGAGTTTAAACTGTATTTAAATTTGCATCAGAGCGGTTGTGATGCAGATGACTGACGTCACGTGGACGCGGACGCTGCCTAATTGACACCCCTGGTGGGGACGACGCAAAATGTCTCTTTTCTTTTTGTTCTAAAAAAGCTTGCGAATATATTTATAAATGTTTGAATTTAGTTCAATAAAATAGATATATTTATATATATATATATTATTTGATTCATAACTTGATATGTTACTCTATCAGTGAGTGCACAGCCGTAAAAGCGGACGTAGAAAGTTGAAATTTGAGGATTGCAGAGAATACTAAGCGAGGATTTCGTGAATTTAATAAATAAATAAATAAAATAAAGATTTTTAATAAATTACTACTACTAAATTATTGACTTTTTACGTTGTAACTGCGCTATGATGAGGTTTCTTGGGAATGTTGTTAATAAATTTTATTACTATTGTTAAATATTAAAGAACAATCAAACAAAAATATTTATTTAATGGGAGACGCTTTTTAATGAATGATTGTTTTATAAATACCTATTTAGAAAACTCTCTTTACAGAGATGCTAACAACAAATATAAGTTGTAATAAGCGTATAAAAATTTCGACGAAGCTGGATGTAGAACGCATGGCTTAGCGGTCAGAGCGCTTGGACGGTTTCCAAGAGGCGCGGGTTTAAATCCAGCTGCGTTAAAATTTTTATACGTTTTCTAAATAAGTATTTTTCAATTTCCTTAGTGTGGGAATAACACTTTAAAAAAATGATAACATAATTATAAATACCTATTATATAGAAAACAATATCTCGTCATAGAAACTAATTTTAATTAGTTTAAGAAATAAATTTATATACACAATGTGATTGACAAAAAGCTGATTAGATTTACATCAGAGGCCATCGTGGTGGTACAGCGTCTGACTGCAAACGCGATTGGTTGTTGGTTCGATCCCCACTTTAAGGAGGAATATTTAAATTATATTTATTACTTGGCTCTTGCACAATACAACGCGCAAGGTTAAGTGCAGTCACTCAACACGCTATATTTCGAATTCGGGCGGAAAGTGGAGATCGGAGTGTCTTGACACTAGGTTCTCTCTTATTGCCTTACTATGCGAGAAAAACAGTGATGCTGGATTAGATTTACTAATCTGTTTTTAAAGAAAAAGAAACATGAGATTTAATTTCGTACTACATCTTTTTAATTAGTATTTACATTTTAAGGTCAAAGTAAACCTCCAACAAGTTTATTTTTAAATGATAGATAGAAAGATTTTTTTTAAATGTCATAAATAATCCGCCACCGGCCTGAGGAGAATCATATATATATTATATATATAATTTCACATACATAAATCAAAACAAATCTACCAGAATTCAATAAGTAAGGTAAATAATACAAACACTAACACTATAACGAAAAGCTAATGCGGAGGCTTTAAGCCGTATTATTTGTCAACGCCGCCGGCAGGGTGATCTTAAAATCAATTTTCATTTATTCGCAGATTATCCTCTGTACTTTGCCTCCGGTAACAGAGTCTGTATAATATAATAGAATGTTTATAAACAAATAAATATTAAATATAAAATAAATGTAATTATTAAAACTATATATGTAAATAGAAATATATATATGTAAATACATCAATGATGCAACCATTATTAAAATGTAATTAATTTGACTCAATTGGTATTAGTTTTACTTTTGACTAGACGCTCCGTGACATGGCTTCACTTATACAATAAAAAATAACATTATAAATATATTATTTAATTTAAGAACATTATTACAGCTATGCACTTTTTAAGATTTATATAATATATAAGAACACTTGTAATTTTGTAGTTTTATTACCTTCTAGATAACCATTATTTTTAAATTTCTGTATCTGTTATGTTCAAAATACAAGAAAAAAAAGGTGTTTAATAAATAAATAAGTACGAAACGCAATAGTAAAAATACCAAGAAACTTTACGTAGACAGTTCTGTTAGAATTCTTAGGTCTATGCAAGTGTATGGCCACAACACTGCCGAATAGTCTTGGGCGGCTAGAACGGCGAAATCTTTACAAATGTGCGCCGTTATCGTGCAACGCTGCCGCCCGATTGACTTGACCGTAGTCCGGCCGCACATTTCTCACCCTGAAAAATAACGGATTTATTTAATTTTATGGCCACGCCGCGTGCTGAATGGACGATTGGCCCACAGTTACAATGGGGGCTTTGTTTTTTGTTTCTTCAACTTATTTTTACTTACTGTTTAGCGCAATATTGACTTTTTATAATTGATAGAATTGTAAAAGTCAATTTACTGATTGTTATATTAATTACTTAACAAAAAATGTACAATAAATCATGGAAAATCGTTATATTGATGCCTTTAATAAACTGTGATTGAATCGAATAAATTTAACAAATCTAGCAAATATTGATTTTATATTGAAGCTGTAATTGTCAACAGTATTTTACGGATAGCTCAACTTTTTGTGATTGTTTGTTAACTGTGTTAGCGTACATCATCCTATCATTACAATGCCGTTTCCCCCGTGTTTGCCTTTCCCATGAAGCTTCGCCGGTGCGGGGTAAGAACGGTCTCATTAATTTAATCCCCGTTTATAATACACCGATTCGTCACGTTTTGCTAAACTCTGTCTACGCTATTGAGGTTTCGAAAATTTTATTGCATAAAATTTAATTAATAAAAATATGACAACCGCTAAATTTTTGAAATATTATAGATTTGCAATTAGTTGAGTAATACGGAAGCCACTGAAAATATTTCGATAAACCTAATGGGAGGTTTATCGAAATATTTTTTTATACTCCTTGACACCCCGGGTACGTAAATTGGATTGGATTTTTGAAGACGGCCGACAGTAGCTATGGGTTCCAGCGTCGCCTCGCTAACTAGGCACCAGTAGATATGGGTTCAAATTCCGACTGGAAGATTGTTTTTTTATAATTAAAATATTTTTCGCATTAAACTTTTTACTTACTTCTAAACCCAGCCACCCTCCGAAAAAAATATACGCCGATACCAATAGTAAGTTAACTAATGCGTCACTCAACCTGGGTACTATCAGCCTCTCTTAATCAATTTTTTTATTTGATATTTATTTAGAAGTCAATATTGTATTTAGAAAATAAAATTAACTTTTTTCATATTGTTGCCATACTTAGTTGTCAATTGAATGTATATTTATTTGTTTTTAACTAGTACTTACAATGTCTACTTACGCGTAGATCTCGGTCACATTGAGTAATGTTCGAAAAAAGCAAGGCCGATGGAGAATTATTGTAGCGTGAAATTGTCTAAGCTGATTTTGAAACTAAAATAATATAAATTTTATGTGAGTTTTCGCCTTGGCTACGCCATTTTTTCTCTTTTAAATATATCTTTCTGTACAACGAAAGTTTTTTTGTTACAAAGTATACTATAATTATTTAAAAACACCTAATAAACTATAACAGAATTTATTTTCCACTGTAATTTCTAATTTCATTATCAACATTGTCTTCATTCCCGTCAAACTATTCGCAAATTATATTTAAATCTTAATTTTTAAATTGTTTAGTGCACAGGGTACACTAATTTACCAATCAGTTTTAAAGTTTTTGCCTCTATCCGTTATCGCAATAAAACCCCGAAATTAGATTTACTCTATTCTTAAACGAATCTCATTATCTTTTAAGGCTCTTGGTCTAATTTCTTTTGACCTTATTTTTTACATAGCATTTTATGCTTAATTAAGTACAAACGAGGCAATTTGCGCCGCCGCCGAACTTAAATATTGTTTTTACATCGAGATATGTTTCAAAGGTGACGCAAAGATTGTTCTGATAATAATTTGGTACCACCTGCCTCAACAAAACATTATTGCAAGCATTATTTCGAAATTGCCGTCTTTAACTTAATTAAAGCAACGAATTAAAATAAACTTAATTCTTCGTCGGAAGGCATGTTATTAAAACAACTCGAGTAAACAAAATTTAAATAAGTAACGCGAACTTGGCAGCATGGACCGTTTTACATACCATCATTCGCTTATTACGGCCCTGCCTCGTTCCTCTGATTTTAAGATAAACGATAAATTATTCAGATTCTAAAAGTGTAAGCAGCTTGCACTCGTTAAATAATAGTATTTGTATGGAGTGTATAACACCAAGTACTCCTAAGAATTTAGTATTTCAAAAGATTATGCAGTATCAGTGTGCATAGCAAATATATCCATAGATCTTTTAACATTTTTAAAATGTTATTCACGATTGTTTTTTAAGTACAGTTTAAAAATTTGGACACAGCGGGATTCGAACCGGCGCCTTTTCGAAGCCATGCAAGGTATAGGTTATTAAATATTCGTGTTTTTTTAACTTTATAATATATTTAATAGAATTAGTAACTTTATATTTGCTATATACATTTAAAATTTAACAAAGGTTTTAAATTAAATTAGCACCCGATATCCCTAGGCTGAGGAAGGCACATGTGCCGCGTCACGTGATACCGAAACAGAGCGCATGAGAGCCTTAAGCCGTCATTAGCACATTTCGTCAACTGAATGAATGCCAGTTAAATTTATGCAAATTTCTCTTTCCTCTTTTCTTAACTAGGACTTAAAAGGGAGGAGGAGGCGAGGAAGCAAGGATTACCTCAGATCCAGCAAAGACAAACTTTCGCTGTTGGAATTATTTTAACAGAAGGGGTAATGTGATATTTGTTTATTCTAACATTGTTCTTAAAAGTAAACCGTCTATTTAACAAGTTTTATTCCAAATTCAGTTTATAAGAACGTGCCGCTTTTATATTTATAGTAATTACGTATTAAATCTATTCGAAGACTAATCGGCAGCTTACACCGCGCTGTCGGCGGCACCATCAGTTTACAACACAATGGTCGGCAACAATGGGGCAAACGGTTCACAATAGTGCCGTTTACCCCACGACATCTACTCAATGGTCAGTCGATCCCTTCGTTGAAAGTCTTGAGGAAAGTCGATAAGAGTGATTAATTAGTTTAAACCCAATTCAATGAAAGCTGACTTAGAAAAGGTCTTTTTAAAGAATAGCGAATCTTTACAGAAGGTAAAAATTCTGATTAGATTTCCGAATTGATTACCAATTTCATTAATAAAGAAGATATTAAGCTAGGAATATATTGTTTAGAGATTTCTTCCATCCGCCTTTATTAAAGAAATTCATAAGATCTAAGCTCGAATGATTTGGGAAAAATGTAAGTAATAAGGCTATAAATTAATCGAGTGTAGAAAATATATACGTCAATGTAACGCGTCGGTTCCGTTTGCTTGAATTTAAGTGAGGTACATGTGTTTTATCGATGTTACTACTACCGTTAAATTACAATGTTACTAAGCATTTTGAACAATAAACATTTCACTTTTTGTATATTTTTGAGAACTTGTATATTTAAACTGAGAAGATATATGCCTTTAAGAATTCTTTTGTATTATACGTGATGAATATTTGCATTGTCGATATAAAAAGTACATTCACAGCCTTACTTACACATAGCAGGGTCGTGTTGAATGGATTGCAAATTGATACAGAAACGCAAGGCGTTCCTTTCGATTTATTTAGGAATTTTGCGTATTCATAAGTGCGTATGTTAAATTGGTCCATTCTATTCTACCTAATAGGAAATCAAATACTACCGCACGATTCGTTTCAAAGATTTTATTTTGAACACAATCGTTGTTAATTATTACTAATATTATATATTTTAAAGTCATCGTTTGTTAGAGGACTATATTTAAGTTTATTTTATTTTTCCAATCTGGAGTTAATACAAAATACGCAATGCCTCGATTTTAGGCGGAAAGTGTTTTTATACTAGGTTCTGTTTGACTGCTGTGCTGTGGGAAAACGTGGGAAGCTGAAAAACATTTCATGAATATTGTTATTTTTAAATTAACGTTTTTGTTAGGTCACCACATTTTTGTGAGGACATTGCTAAGCATCCATTTAAAACTACAGAAGAATATTTCAAAAATGTTGCAGTTCTGGACTCTGGATACCTTTCCAAGAATCCCTGTGCCGGAGATATTCGCGGATTCCTGTTTCAACTATATTTTTTCTGTAATTATTTTGTAAATGTAAGCATTTATAAGTAAAAATGATGATGAAAATGATAAGAAGAAATAATATTGCAATCATATTTTGTAGTTATTTTTGTTTTATTCGTTAATGAAGGCTTACCAACAATTGTCACAATTTATGCATCCAGATTAATTAACATACAAAATAAATTATATTTAATTGCACTATTAATTACAGATAAGTACGCTAATAGTTGTCTAATGAAAAAAACATATAATAATAAATAGTTATTACATATGACCCAATAACATACTCATTATAAATAGATATTTTGTTAAGAAAACTATTTATTTGTAAAACTGTTTAAAAAAATCAATTTTATACTTATTCCTAAACAAAAAAGCATAAATAAGAAAATATAAAATCAGATTATTAAAAAATTATTCTTTGAATATATTATTGGAACAAAATTAAAAATAAAGTATTAATAGATTCATTTATATTATTTTTTGAATTATTATCTTATATTGCGTAAATGATTAAATAACTAATGCGTTTGAACGACTCAAAAGAATTTCTGAATTTCTGAACGATATTAATGAAACATAATCAAAAGCTGCATAAATATTTAATATAATAAAATCATAATATTTTTATAATAAGTATATTAACAATTTGTTTTGCTATATTTATTCTTTTAAATAAAATATTTTTATTATTTACACACTAATAATAGACAATGATAGGTCTTGTTATAATTATTGTTTAGTAAAAATAGATTTATTATTTTGTTAAAACAAACAGCGGCATTGTGTTCCGTCACTCAAAGGGCAAATTTCTTAATAGTTAAAAAGCAGAAGACGGGGGTGTCTAAAACGATAATTACCGAATAGAAAGTTGTCGTCTCTAAAATACGAGGGATATTCCTAAATTAAAAGAACTGTATTGCCCTTAATTAAAAAAATCGCAGAATACTTAAAAAAATACAAAAATAAACATGGATAATTAGGACATACGGTACACGGTTCATGTTACGAAAATATTGTATTTTCACCGGACACGTGTGCCAATTTTCTGAATAAGCCGTGCTCTGCAGGTTATCGACCGTAGAATGTAAAGCACTTATGTTTTGGGGCTCTTATATTATATTGGAAGTGGTACAGGTAAAGCGAACATTATATTATTTTAATTTAGACGATTATATTTATGTTTAACGTAACTAAACGCGGCACTCCGTTCTCTACTTCTTGCCACCAGGTCACTCTACCCACTTTGCCACGCAAAACCTGCAAAAAAAGTGATAACTTTGTCATTTTTAATTTAAACATAAATATCATTTTATAAACAGTAACAATGTATTATTAGCTTCACCTTGCTAGTCTGCAATATAAGGAAATGAAGCTGCATATAACGCTCTTATGCTGCTTGATGTTTGGGGCTACGAAACTAAATTATAACATTCATTGATAAGTACTTTAATCTTAATTTTTTTTTGTCCCCTGTTATTATCACCCTTTTACTAACGCATATGGTGACAGAGTCACTTGAGATATTATCAAAAAGTATTGTGGTGGCTAGTAACAACCCGCCATGAACCCCTTTTTACCGTGACTTCACGATATTCAATATATGAATGTAGCTTACAAGAAAAGTTGGGATAACAAGACATATATTACAAAGGGGGTGCCCTTGTTTGGATGATGTTTTGTGATATGAATATTTAAAATTCTAAGCAGTAACGGTTTACAGAAGAGTGAAAATGTATTAGGAAAGGTTTTTTTTGTATACCTTTTAAGTAGTAAAGTATAGGTTTAATATTTTAGTCCATATTGAAAATATATTTTAGCTAATGATAATTGAAAAAAATACTTAATATATTAATTTTTAAAGAATAACGCATTTTTAGGATAGAGTAGATTTAATAATAGACGGTTAAGGCAGGCTCACCATGTTGGTTTGAGGTGATTGAAAATAATAGAAAAATGTCTATTAATATCTTACATTGATATGTTTTGCAAACAAATAATAAAATAAATTTATATACAAACAATTTTTTTAACATTTTAAAGTAAGTTCGCACACTTAGAAAATCAAAACTTTTAAATACCTTACTTTTGATAAATTTAATTAAGAAATATTTCCTTAATAAACCATGAAAAAGGTATATTAAATGAAGAATCGAGTGGTCTCGAACTCAGCTTCCTTCTCAAGTTACTAAGACTACTTCCTCTCTACCCTGCTATGCAAGCGAGAGCCGATAAAAATATTATGTAGACATTAAAGCAAAATTTCAACTACATATATTTAACACCGCAACTGCTTTTTTATTTATACGCGCCTTTACATCTATATTTAAATTAGTTATGCAGTAGTAACTGCATTACGAATATAAGTGTAAAATCTCGTTAAATATACTTAACCTTTTTTATATTAAATAATTAAATAATAAAAGTATAACATTTGTGAGCCCGTTAAACATAGTATCAATTATAATTATATTAATTAGTGAATTTTTTTATCTTTTGTTACAGAAATTAAACAGACGAAGGAGTATGAAATTATTGGCACAGCTAATGTTTGTATGCAGCAAGACTTTAGAAAGCTAATATTTTATATAATATAGTATTGTAAATACATATAATTAATAACATAAACATTACACATACTACTACTACTGTTTGACATATATTTTTGTATAAAGTGGCGTTGTCTCACCAACGTGTATTTAATTTTCGACGTGCCTACTATTATTTAAAAGTCACTACATTTTCCACCGACGGCAATGTTTCAATTTATTGTAATCTAACGCAAGGGATGCCCTGCGACCGTCTCCCGTTCATAGCACAATGAATGAGGTGTCGCCAACTAGTTTTATCAATGATGAATGGTTGAGAATGCTCCTGCGCTCGATTGCAACTTGCATAATAGACATTAATTTCTATAGTCACGCTATTCAATTAATTTTTATTATATCTTGCAATTTAATATTGATGTCGTTCATTCAATCACGTTTATACACTTTTTTTAGGCTGAAGAAATCTAGTGTCATGACACTTCATTGTTGCAAACTGTTAAAGGAAATGTTAATGTAAACTCACTTACTTACCTTTATATGTATGAAAACCAATAAAATTCAATTTAGAGGTCATATTTTTCAAACACTATTATTAAAAAAAAATTTATTCCAAAATTGAAGGAACGGTATATAAGTAATATAATATTTTTGTACTAGTATCTGTAGTACTGTAAAAAACGTATGATACAAATAGAATTGTGTTGAGTATCGTTTTTATTTAGGCCTAAATGCAATACCGCACAATCTGTCCACTTACGGCGTTAAGCGTCGTTTCAGTGCCACAATGACTTATGTGACGCTTGTAGCTTTGTGCGAAAAGCTCCGCAATAGTGAAGCTTTCGTACGGGAAAAGGAAGGGCATCACTCCCCGCCTAGTGGCAAGCGACTCCCGTTCATTCGCTTCCCAACCGTGGTAGCGAGCGCACGTCTCCGCGTATATAACCCCGCTGTCCACGTGATCGCGAAAAAACTTTTCGGTGCGTTATCACAAACTGTAGACACTCGAAATATGAACACCGTTTGATTGTGTGGTGATTTTGAATAAGTGAACAAAGACTAAGACCAACGGCAGTGCGCTGAAGAGCTAATTACCGGCTAGGCTAATTGGCGGGGCCGGCGTTTCATGAAGGTGAGCCGACTTTTATTTCCGTTCGGCAATCCCTCTAATTGCGTCAATTAGTGTAATGCGGCGACAGCTTTGAAGAGTCCGCTTAATGATCTCTACAGTTGCTGTGTTGCCTTTGAAAAACTAATGAAAGTTGTAGGGAAAAAAATGGATTACAATAGAAAAAGGCTTTCTACCCTGAAAGCTCCAAAGCTATAGTTGTTAATTACGCTAACAACGAAAAGCTTTCATTTTAATTCAAAATACGTTTGAAGTCAATCACGTTAATTATAAAAATTATCAGCCGCAATGAAAGTAAATTAAATCAGAGTGTATGTAAAAGAAAATGTAATATCCTTAATTGGCGCAGTATCGTATATCTTAGCTAATGAATAATATTGAGAATAGCCGTAACGACATGAACTACAAATACGTAGACGCGGCATTTACGTTTCAATCGAAAACATTTCGAATGTCTTTTTTATACTTTTCAACTTTTATACATATAATAAAATATGTTTTATTATGTTACTAGAGCAAAACGATCGATCGATAATTTACGATTACGATTTACGATTTTTTTTATTTATTCATATATATATATATATATTTTCAAATAATTCATTTTCTTATTTGGAATCAGATTACACTGGAACGTTTTTTTGTTGCCATAATAACACTTTGTCTATAATATTTATTCGATTTGACATTAATATATAAAAAATTACCATAGTGAAAATTAAATCAAATATAAAACCCACTTCAAAAGTCTTTTCAATTTATAACTTTAGAGCGCGACATGGTCCCAAAAGCCAATTAGAATGGCGTATCCGTTGTTCCTTCTCTAATTAGCAAGTGGCTCATTAGAGCTACATCACTAGACCAAAGAGTAGCAATGCTTCATTCGTTTTAATTATAAACACGACTCCTTCTCTTATAATTACCGAGCGCAATTAAGGGACAACATTTTATTGCTTATCTAGATAATGACTGTTTATAACGAATTAGCTGTACTCATTTTATGTAGACGAGTGAATTTTTATAACGAACAAAATGTTAATTTTATATGTCATTAAACTGGATTTAATAAGGGACTTGCAAGTGTAATCTTATTTTTGTACCAATTTCATTACAATGCAAGGCACTTCTATTATTACACTGAATATTGTTATATTTTGAAATAGTACATTAAATTAGAAAATTATTATTATTTTTAAATTTCATTAGTAAACTTGACATACGCTTATATAAAAATCAAGACTATAAATTATAATGACAATTTAGATTTAAGTCCTTATATAGACATGCATATATAGACAAATCTGTAAAATATAGGATATGTGGCATATCTATTAATTCATTTGGGCTAATTAATAAAGCTGCTTTAATTAACGAGGCTGTTAGTACAAATTAATCAACGCTGATTGGTCCAATGCGATGACCGCGCGTCTAATATTAATTACAGCTAGGATTATTCCATTTTGTTTCATAATTTTACACCAAATTAATATTAAATTATAATGAATATTATATTCAATAAAACATTTATAACTCATTTGGTTAATGAAATGAACGTAGGTATGTATACATCGTATGCTTGTGTTAGTCTTGAGTCTAAACATATTTTAAACAAAGCCATGTATACAGTTTACAGTTTATAGGTCTGAAATTAAATTAGCAATTACATAATGGAAACACGATTTAAATAAGTTTTTTTTTTAATGTAACTATGGCTGATTCTAAGAGATAACGGCGTCTAATCCCACTCGCTAAGAGCATTCTGATTGATAAGACTACGTTCCATCACTCGACACGCGCATTGTCTCCTTATATCAGTGCATTCTTTATATCGCGCTTATTTAGACAGATCGCGCGCTACATAACCTAACGTCATTCTCCATACAGGAATTCTCAAGCTTTTTCGATAGCGATACACCCACCAAATACTTTTAATTTGAATATTTATATGTTACCATGATATTATATATTTTTTAATTTTGTATCGGCTTCACCCTTTTACCCGCATGGCAGAGTCAGCCCGAATCCGAGACATTGCGTTTAGTGGCGGAACCCAATGCCGAGCTTTGTCTATCACCAGAGCGAGAAATGAAAACAATTTAAATATGATCATTCCCCAAAGACACTGTAATTTATATCAAAAGAAATATATTAATATTGAAATTAATTATACCATTAAATAGACAAAAATAATAATTTCGCGGGATCCATTCAAGGAAACGTTGTTTTATGCTATAGAGAATGCTTATAGTGGTTGCTTATAAGCATATTCTCTATAATTATAAATATGCCCTTGAGACAACTGCAATTTACCAACAGTGTGCAGTAATATACGTTCTGACTTTCCTGCAATGGCATTTTATTTACCATATTTAAGAAAAAACACTTATTAAATAAGTATATTAACTAAGTATGTTTTAGGGTTGTCATTAGCAATTGCACGAAACACGGGTTCAGGCGCACTAATTGGGCCGCCCTACTGTCTTCTACAAACAAATTAGCTCGAAGAACGGGTGCCTGTTGTTTAGGGCTACCTCATAAAATAAGTTTTATTATCAAAATGATTTAATAGTGACCAAATCTTTATATATCTGTTGGTATTCTAAATATTTTATATCAATATTTAATATATTTAGATAGTTATTCACTATACAATTCCTTCTGTATTAGAATAGTTATACGGGAGTGACTGCTACATATCTATTATTTTGAAGAAAGCCTCTCATAAAGAAAAGTCTTTTCTAAAATTATGAGAACAAGATACAAATTTAAAATAAAAAATAAACAAAATGTTGATTTTTCCAATGCTATACGTAATTCAAATAATAATCGCTAGATGAGTACTACAATGCACATAAGCTGAAATCACGACTTTCAAAATTTCAAATCAAATAAAAAATTTTTTTTTTTACGATCACGTAATATAATAGCATGCAAAATTATTCAGTTATGTTTTTCCATAACATAGTACAGAAGTTCATTTACTTATATTAGCATTTTAATAAAACCCCCAATAATCGTACAATGTAATAAATGGTAGTTAACTAATATTAATATAACTTGTGGGTTCAAATGCTATTTTATTATATAAATATAGAAGTATATATTACACTAATTATTTTTATAACATAAATACTTTCCCTATTAGACAACTTGTTGCGTTTGTGGCTTTGGCATTCGTTACAATGTGTCTGTGATTAACTGGAAAATATACTACGAAATATATGCATAAGAAACTGTAGATTTTCGAATAAGAAAACAGATATATAAAAAGATAATTATTTATGTACCCCAATAAGTCTTAATAATATTTACATTTCTTTTATTTAGCTTTATCTTATTCCATTAAATTAATTAAGATGTTGTGATTTACTTGTTACAAATTAATTAATTAAAGAAGAATTTATGTATCCTTAATGAGGTGGTCTTAAAAAGTATACAGCTAAGCTAAGCTTCTAAGAAATAAAAAAAACATTAGTATTTTCATCACAATAGGAAACCCTTTTCCACGGCCAATTATAAAATATTCTATTTTCATTGATAGTACTATGTAACATTTTAAATTAAATTCATTCTAAAACTATTTTTATATGAGTATCGTTATTAATTTGTTTTAGATCATTTGTATGTAAATTGTGTATTAATAAAATATACGTATAAATTAGATTATAATTGCACTTGTATAAATTAATTATGTATCTGTGGCACAGAGTGACAGCTTCTGTAAACGTGATATTAAAATTATTTTCTTTCTCCGCTCTGGCAAAATAAACCGTAATGGCGGAACTCAACTGGCACTCAACACGCAATTTCTCCAACTCAGGCAGGAAGAGGATAGAACGGAGTGTCATGAAAGTAGATTTTCTCTGCCCACCGAGCACTATAAAGCGTGAAGTGAAATGAAGTTATAATAAAATAATATAATGAAATTTAATATATTTAGTAAACTGAATTTGATAACCCTGAGAAAAGGTCACCAGTAATTATGTTGGTGGACTTTTTCAACAGTGGCGGTAGCGCTTCCTCTTGTTACTTATTTAATTACACCGCAGCGCGACTGTCGCGTTTTTGTTTGCTTACAACAGGTACTTCGATATACATACATTTAACATGTCGATTATTATCGATTGCAAAATAACAAATGCATTGATCAATTAAGTACTGATTGAAGACACATAGCCACTGTCACACACTAGCTATGTGTTATAATTTCACTTGGGAGAATGGTTTACTTATATATTGTATCTGATTACACAAAATTTGGCGGTAAATTCTGTCACAAATCTCATAAGGTATCTAAAATAGATAAAAGAACCTATTTTTTCAAAATATAGATCACTATTCACATCGGTACATTAATCTAAAATTCATAACTTTCTTTTTGTGTTTTAAATTTTTTTTAATTGTAATTATAGCCCTTATGTCTTTAGTGTTATTCCGCAAAATGGAAAATGATAAATTTCTTTTGAATAAACTGTTTTAAAAAGTTAAAAATACGATATACAAGACATATTTTCGACAAAAAGAACTTAAAAGTTAAAATTAGCTAGAATTGTAAAAAAATATTACAAAATTTGATCAAACTTAATTTTATGTTTACTTGCTCAGGTGTTAGATACGTAAACACTTAATTGACTTTTAGAAATATAAGACTTTGCAACAGTATTTTGTACAGCTTGCCAATGTTAAGCCTATTTATACTCAAGAAATAACTGCCTTACATCTTGAGAGTGATATTTTTTACAAATAATAGTGGATCCTTATTGACACTATCACGACGCTTTCAAGTGTCTAGACATATTATGATTGTGACAAGGGTTTCCATCAAGAAAAATATTTGAAAAGGCAATATACTTAATTTGGGCGGAAAACGGAGAACGGAGTGTCTTAACAATAGGTTCAAAGTGAAAATAAAACGTAAAATCTTGGTTTTCCCGTAGGAATTTTGAAAAATCCTCTCTTAGTAGTCCTTGTTTCAACTTAGTTTCGGCTGTACGTAATCTGTCAGTCACTCAGTAACGAAAGAGTTTTATATACAAATAAAGTAGATAAAAATGCTAAAAAATGCAGAGTAATTTGCCAAGGCTTAAAGTGCAAATGATTCATACAGTATTTAAATTGTGATAGATATTTAGTCTGCGGTTTAAGACTAAAATTAGATTATTATAATTATTGTGATAAAACAGCAAACATTAATAAACAATATAAGCAGTATCTGTCTTACGTCACTGCTTTCACATGTTACAGTTGTTAATTAAAAGTATTTTGCATAATATAATTATATCACGTGACTTTACAAATGTAACATATTATGTCTTTAAAAGGTGACTATGAAATTTATGTCAGATTTTAAAATAATGTTGCCAGTTACCTAAATCCTAGGTACGTTATAATAATAATGTAAGAATATTGCACAAATATAATTACCATTTTTTTTCATCCACCCTCCGCCTCTTGTAAGGTTGACAGATAGTCTATTTTGGAGTTATATTTACATATTAGTTAGCTTAATGTAAATCTTTGTCTAACCAGACCGGGGAGAGGAAGAAACGTCTATATAGCAACATTCTCACAGAAATTACAGAAATAAGGTGCAGCATCAAAGTGCGCCACTATTGCGTCTATTATAATTGACAGTATACATAAGTATGCATATAAATACCTTACAAACCATACCATTAGTAAAATATATCCCAATACTTAGTATTAGTGAAATTTAATAATAAAAGGAGATGTCATCTTTCAGAGTAAAAACAATTAAAATCACGTTAATAATTGAAATAATAAAATAATATAATGACAATCGACAATCATAGTCCATATAAACTGGAATCAACATCGCTCTAACTCAAGATCTTCATTCAAGATCTTCAATTCTTTGACATTTACACCGTACGGTGTAAATGTCAAAGATATGTGTATAAAGTATAAAGTGATATGAATTTGTTCCCATCGCTTAGACGTCTTCAACGTCTTTGGTTACTAGTATTAAAAGCCAAGCTAATATATCAATACTATTTAAATGTATACTTAGAAAATTTTGTCCTGCAACCGGTGTGATCTACTCATTAGGGCAGATAACCTTTAGTGGCGTGACTAATGACGTGCATTGACGCTAGCTCTTATGACGAATGTGAAGTAAACAATTTTAGTATCAAACGAGTAATATTGACTTATTGGTTAAAATATGAACCTATTGTATTGAAAATATGAAGCAATTGTACATTGAACGTGTGTATTACTTTTATGAAATTATAATCTTTTATTATATTATATATTTATATATAATATAATAAAAGATTAGAATATATATATATATATATATATATATATATATATATATATATATATATATATATTATATTATATATTTATTATATTTATATTTATATATTATATATTTATTATATTTTATATTATATATTATATATTATATATTTTTTATTTTATTATATATTAACTTAAGTTTAAGTAAAAAGCTACTGTCAATATTGTAAAAAGCTACTGGAAATATTTTCAAATAAAGTACATAAAACTCAAGATAATGAAACTTATATATATGATAGCTTTATGCATTAACCTTATTAAAGAGAACAGTAAATATTTAGAAAGTAATATCATGATTGTGCGATGAAACTTGTAGAAAACCAATACTTTACACCGATTTTTTTTCTCCCTAATTGGTCTTACTACGTTGGCGGCTCGAATGCAAATACTCTGTTATTAGGCAGGTTAATTAAAGAGTTATCGGTCGTAATTAACCCGTTTCGGTACAGAACGTGTGCCCATGGCTCGTACAAACACCGCTAATTAAGAAATTCCTCTTCATTAGCTCAATTAGATTTATTCACATCAGAAAATATATCAATACATTCATACCAATAAGCTTAATTAGCTATAGAGTCTTCGTCAAGCATCTCAAAATAAATATTATTAATTATAATGTATCCAATTTTTAAGACTTATGTGTATTTTAAGGTACATTAATAGCTCGCGGCTTTGCCTGCGTAAATAAACTACACGATTAAACTATGTCGTTTTTTCATCCGCACTTTTTCGTACTTAATACAGAAACTTTGCTTAAATTAATAATTTGAATGGTTGTAGCTTTTTCAGTTATGAACCGATTGGAATATAATAAACTTAAATGTTAACGGAAGTTTACCACAATACAAAAGTACAAACTGCATTTAAATCAGCTGAGCCGTTTCTAAGATTGGCCGTGCACAAACGCAAAGACTAACAGATAAACAGACAAACAGGAAAGACAATTGAAAATCATAGTCTTAAGTTTCTATAATATTCATAAATGCCCCAAAAATTGTTTTTTTCTTATATATCTTTCATGTAAAGACAGCGATCAGTTACATTTTTACAGACATGGGAATGGTAGGCAGAGAGAAGCTAATGCCAGGACAGTCCGTTCCACACGTAGAAGTTTCTTATGAAAATAAAATTAGACAAAAAAAAAATGTCTACGCATTTCAAAACAGTTTAACAGTTCACATGCATCGGCCAGTATTTATTGATCACAAAATAAATTAATTTATTACTAAGTGTATTTAATTAAAAAAAATCATAATCAAAGGTTAAAACGTTTAAGTTTGTTCGGTGACAAGTATTGATTTAAAAATAATGAACAATGATCACAGTTAATTCCGTGCAATATTATAATAAATAATTACAATGAACACTGTTTTAGATATTTTTTTTATTTATTCGGTTCGGATTGACTATTCATATCTAAGACGGTACGACGTCTTGTTTCGTTTATATTAAAAAAGCAGACCAGGTTATTTTTTGTTAATTTTTTTAATCTAATTACCTAATGTTATTAGAAAACTATTTAATCAACGAAGCCAGCTGCGTGCAGTAAGACGGCTAGAGTTACATGTTTTAATACTATGCATTAGAATCCATACAGAAAGGCTAGCACCTTCTAAATTGAAAAAGTTATTTTACTGCAACAAGAATAAGTGGTAAAATTATCTAAAAAATACAAAGCTTATTTTTTTTTAATTAATTTTTGTTATGACACTAGATTCTAGATATAAAGGGTTAACCTAAAAACAACAAATATTTAAAGCACAACACAGACGCTCAAAATTAAAAAAAAATTGGAATTAAAAATACTAATTGAATCTAAAAACAGATTATAAGCTGTAAACAGGATTTTTTTTCGTTTAATTTCTTATGAAAAATAATTAGCTGTTCTTTCGAAAGTGTCATTTCCTTTCAAGTATGCTTAATTCTATTGTCGATGCGATAGGAAGTCGTGACCCGCTGCGGGTTATCGACAATTAAGAATGAACGTTGACGTCAAGTATGGTATCGTATTTTAGCCCTTTTGCACACCAAAAATATAAATAAAATATAAGAAAAATATTGTAATTTAATTGAGCATTTTAAATTACAATATTTTTCATAAAAAATAATACATTTAGAATTTGGTCGAAGAAATATTAATTTGCTATTGCCACATTTTTTCGTCTATTTGGTGTTTATCATTATCATATTGAATTAGCTAGTACTGTAATATACTGCTAAAGGTTCCTAGTTCAATAGGAAAAATATTCATACTCTTTTGTTTGTAAATAGTTTCTGGTATGAATAGAATAAGATTTTCATTGGATTTGTAAACTTATTCGAAGTGAAACAATAAAATAATGGAGTGAAAATATAAATGAGCGCTTTATGCGTATATGATTGAAATATAAGAAAAAGCGCTTCTAGTAATCGGGATATCCAGCTAGAATATGTGTTTTTGATAAAAAAATAGTAGCGGCGGTTATAGGGTTACAACGCGTAAATCTGATAGGGAATGGTAAGGCAATGTAATTAGGTACTAATTATATGAAATGAAATTAACTAATTAACGCACTTAATTTAGTTACGATTACACAATTATCATAATTAGGTAATTAGTGCATGGCATTTAATATTATACCTATATGATTGTGAACAGCATAGCTAAAGGTCCTAAAATATTTAAAAAGATATATTAAATTATTTTAAAAATTAAAAATATACTCTACTGTCCATTACACCGCCTTAATGCAAGTGCAAGTTAAGCTAAGCATCACTTTAGTATATCTTTTGAGTGCAAATGTTTCGTAGTGGTTACAGTCCTTGTGAACTTTTTAATTCAAAGTTTGTAGAGATAACCTTCATTACGACAAAGTTCAGAGCTCCATTAATAATAACTATCAGTTATAAATTGTATTCAAAGGAATAACTAAATATTATCATAATAACATATTATTGATAATTAGTCTCAATATTGTTTTGGAAATAAATTAATTGATAAAATTAAAAACATGTATTATACCCTGTAAAAAATTTAGGTAAGTGAGATATGATATAATATTAGGTTTTTAAATACGTTTACAGTCATTCGGTTCTCTATTCACTTACATTTTATCTATTACAGTTATCTATAGTATAGTTGTAAATTATATTTTGTTTATAAATATATAATATAATATATATATATATATATATATTACCCTAGAAGATATTTGTATTTACAATCACAGAGGCTTTCTTGCTGAAAGTTAAGATCAGCGTGTCAGTGAGTATTATTAAACTGGCTCTGCTTTAAAAAGACAGCGAAAGTAAAGAGAGAGAGAGAAAGGTGAGTCCTATGCACTAGGTTTGGTTACGCCTACCCTGCCATTATAACATTAGTGTAAAATTCTTTTGAAGCATAACCGTCCATTTACAATATACTTCCAGTAGACATTATATGGAGAATTCAGGTTTCCTTAGCCGTATACAAGTAAACTAATTACTTAATTGGATATTTGATATTGACTTAATTAGACTGCCTAACAATTCTTGAACGAGAACGTTGTACTTCTGCATGAAATTTCTTTCGCACGCTGTTCATATAATTATAGCATAAGAATGCTATATCAATTAAATAAAATACATATTCTAAGAAGTAAAATAAAGTTAATATTAATATACTTTAAATTATGACACAACAAAAACACAAATGAGTACACATATATATAAACAAACTAGCTGTGCCCTATGACTTTGTCCGCGTGGAGATCTTACATCAGCTATTTGCTAGTGAAAGCCCCGTCAAAATCGGTGAAGCTGTTCTAGAGATTAGCCGGCACAAACAGACTGATGAGACACAAAAAATATACAAAAAGTAATATTCTGGTATATGTAACGTGTGTACTACAATGGTTCACTATTTTGGCTTTAATGGCTTGAACATAAGATACTTACTTGATATTTTGGTCAATCTCACACAATGTCTTTATAACTTGTAGCCTATGTTATTCTTGATGTATAAGCTATATTATTGTAAAGTTTCATTAAAAACCAAGACAGGTAGTTTTTACGTGAAAGAGTAACAAAACATTCTTCACAAAATTTCGCATTTCTAATATCTTCGTAGGATTTGCCAAAAAGGTTTTATACTTATTAAAGTAATCGTCTTTACCAGACAAAACTCTGGCCGAAAAGAAATAGATTAATTATAAACGTATAGGCGATATGTAATAAATGCCAGTGTTATATATTCTACTATTTTTTAAAACAGAATACACTTAATCAGTTTTATTATCTGTGCATTTTTTTCGTATTTAATTGGTAAAGTAAAGATAACAAAATAAGCTATTTCGATATCCACCCACCGTTCATTCAAGGGCATTGCATATCGGGTGTTGAAATTCATTAAAAATACAAAAAAATATATAATTAATTAGAATTAAAACATTTAATTATGATTGTGCTATATTTAACGTTAGCGGCTCTTGACTATCATTTTCGTACAGAAACGGTATCGTAGTATGAACTTTGAAGTGTTTATTGAATGTCGATTGATCGTTCAGCCGAACTCTACATGAATTCGATACGGATATGAAAAAAGTTAAAGCTATTATAAAATGAAACTTTTTTGATATGAAATTCGTAACAGTCCATCCATCTATAAAATTAATATGTACATATTTTAATGTAGGCACGTGATTAAGCTTTTTAAAATATACTTTATTAATGTAAAATTTCTTGGTCAAGCCTATTTTTATTGACCATAATTAAACCTAGTTATTTAGTAGGTTAGGTTAGGTTGTACTAACCAGTATAACCTAAGAGAAAGAAAATATTTTATTTAAAAAATAGGTCGTCAATTTATTGGCCATTTCGATTTAAGCGCTTTCCAAGTGTAGTCAAAAGTTTCCAAAGATGGCCTCGTTCGAGGATTTTATGCAAATTTTGACAACTTGATATTAAGTAGGGAACAAACTGTGTCTACGTTTTACTACATTATTTTACTTACGCCCATTTTGTGTATATCGTGTTTTAATGATTTCATTTTAACTTTGCATGGGCCGTGTTTCCCCTAGGATAAAAAATACTTAATTAGAGGCTAAAAGTTTTTAGTATAATGGTCTTCATTTTTGCAGCTTCTAGTAGAAAAATCTTAAAAAATGTTTTCAGTATATTTTTAAATGAGTAGAGGTAGTGCCTATAAATAATACAAGAAATCACATCTTAGCTCTAATAAGTCGTTACTTCAAGTGCCTATAGCTCCCAGCGAGCTGACCGGTCAACAATGAAATTCACAATGAGGTTAATACCCCTTCATAGAAAGCGTTCATTTCCTCTGTGTACTTCATACCGAGTAGCAAACATCGGCTGTAATGAACGAGCGGGAATAGCGTCCACCGCCACGGCAATTTGAACGCGCAGTGGGCCGGCGCGTACCAACAGTCCTCGAAATTAGTAGGTACTACTCGATTCCTAATGCTTACTGATGATTTACCAACATGAGCTTAATGAACTTTTAAAATGGTTATCTTAAATCTCGTCCGTTATCCTAAGTCTTCTAAATCGTCTCTTTATAGACAATTTTGAATTATGTTAGATATATAGGGTACGAGTTACTATTTTATATTACAAAAATTTTAAACGTGTCTCGTTACATAATATTGGTTCATCATAGTTAAATATCGTTAATATGTAAGTG
The DNA here is from genome assembly GCA_038994665.1 of Podotricha telesiphe. Classification (NCBI taxonomy): domain Eukaryota; kingdom Metazoa; phylum Arthropoda; class Insecta; order Lepidoptera; family Nymphalidae; genus Podotricha; species Podotricha telesiphe. The sequence goes on from JAOYRR010000252.1 coordinate 486,982, forward strand.
AAATATAAAAAATTCTAAACAGATTCAAACTACAATTTAATAAAATTTTACAAAATCTCAAATTTTAGTAAGCTAGTAAAGCATCAAGTTTCTTAACATGGCAACTATCACATTTACGGTAGCCGCAAAGTTAGAATATGACACTTGTGTTTATTCGCAATCAGCCTTATACTCTATAGTTACGGAGACCGGTGCGCGCCGCGCGGTGTGGTCAGCAGGGAGTCAGATTTGCGCTGTTATTAATTCCGCTAAATTGAAAGCCGACCCGGTACGCTGTTGACTCCAATGATTACCCGTCCAGTTTGAAACTTTACCGAGAGTTTTGAAATACCTCTGTTAAATTAAGCCTTTTAAATTTTCGGTCTTATTTTTGTAAATGTAGCTCTACCAAATTTTATTTATTCATTGTAAAGTCTCCTCCAAAATTAACTAGCAAAGTTAAGTTCAATTTAATAATTAAAATTGGCAAATTCCTTTTTATTAATTGTAAGGCAGTAATGTTATGTTAATTTTTTAGCTTCACGCTTTTTCCTTCACAGCAGGGTAGTCAGAGAACAAAAACCGAGACGTTGCGTGGCGGAACTCAACACTGCGCTTTGTCCTTGGTACCAGGATGGAAAATTAAAATAATTTAAATATAATCATTCCTCCAAGTGGGAATCAAACCCACACAGTTAGACAATGTGCTACTGCGACACGATTACCTGGCGCAGTAATTTGTCAAAAAATATAATAATAAAGTTAAAAGTCTTAAAATTAAATAAATCTAAAATACTTAAGTGGTGAAGGAAAAATAAGAATGTATTATATATCGTGCATACATAAGCATAATATATGTAATATATGTATGTATGTACATGTCTCAAAATTGTACATATTAGAAATCTATAAAAATGTCAAAAACTAATCCGTTCCCAATACGCGTATGGAAAAAGCACAAACTCCCGCGATTCAATTACAAGCGAGCATTTATCATCGAAGTTGACAAACGACGTCGACTTGTTATTTCCACGACAAATGTTAGAGAACTATTGCGTACTGACCTTAATTTTAACAATTTTTGCTACAGTTTTGTGACAGCAAAGAGTATCTACTATTATTGAAATGAAGAATTCTAAAATAGAAAAAATATAGCTCCAATTCCAAGTTTTATTTTTCAGTATACACTACTCAATATGGTAATAGACCTGGACTGACTGATAAATTTTCTGTGAAACCGTAAATTGGTTTCCGAGTAAAACAAATTTCTTAGTGTTTACAGAAAGTATTGGCTTAGAAGAATGCATAATGGGCGGAAAAATGTCAAACGTAAGTGTATTAAAGTTGGGGCGGCGTTTCCGCTGCGTGCCGCAGCTGATGTATGGTCGCGACCGACAAATTGAAAACAGTAGTAAATGGCCCGATCGCGGCCCGCGGACCTTTCCACAATGGCGACATTTGTTTAATTCAACCTAAGTTAAGCTGAACAGCATTCTTTTTACTATATAATAATATATTATAATTTATTGTTATTGGAAGTTATTATTTATTAAAGAATTCAATTATTTAAAATGATATATCTTTGATTTATATTTTAAAAATAAATGTTATCCTTCAATATACACAATGATTTAACATTACACCTTTTGTAATTTAATATATTTGCTAAGAATATTTGAAAATCAATAAAATATTATAGTATCAGTATAATTTGTGAACATTGTGAAAGGTGTTTTCTATTAGAATCGTATTCCATATAGAGTTCCGCTCGCCCGAAATGATTGTGGGACGCGTGAGCGGCGTTTCAGTTACCGTATTCCTAAAACGATTTACAATATTTTACATTTATATGTTCAGTAATTTAATTTATAAAATGGAATAGCAAAAGAAACGTTAAAACCCAAAATGCTGGTAACATTCGTCACCACGGTCTTTGGAAATAAAGTAATAATTGTCATGGGATTTCACAATTGTAACCAATTTTTTTGTGAGTTGTCTAGAAAGCCAACAGTAAAGCGAATACCATAATAAGGGGTACTTGTCCCTCACAAATAGTTAGATTATATAAATAAGGCGCTCGGAACAGTTTAGATGATAGCAATCTGCGGCCGGTCGGTCGGATGAGAGCGTCTCAACTCAAATTGAGTTGGGTTTACATAGATTTTTTTCTTATTTCTGATGGTCTACGCACTTCTGGCTCTATAACCCTTTCGTGTATTTTGACCGCTTTTTTATTTTATGAATGTTACAATAAATATATTGGTACCACAATGCTCGTGTAAAGTATATTCTGCGGTTTAGTTAGTATCGTAGTAACACTATATTGTGAGACGCTTCACCGCCTACGGATAAGCTGACTAAAATTACGTCTCTATCCAGTTTACTGATACGTTACAAATTGAGCCGTCGACACTCTATATGTTTATTGGCTCAATGATTTGTTTCAACTCATTTTCCACAATGTTCTTGATAATTAATTTACCAGACATAAAACATTTTTTTTCACCTTTCGATTTCGCTAGCCGGGTAGACCCTAGTGTCAAGATACTCCGTTCTCCACTCTCCGCTCGAATCCGAAATGTGTTGCGTAGCGGCGTGTGTGGAGTGGCGGAACTCAACGCCGCGCTTTTTCTTGTCACCAGAACGTAGAAGTTAAAACAATTTAAATATAATCATTTCCCCGAGTGGGAATCGAACCCACGACCATCACGTATACACGTCAGACGCTGTTACACTGCGGGCCCCTAAGTCTGTTTTAAGCATTGTTTACGAAACGTTATATTTGCGTGTGGGTAAAAACGCTTGGTAATACAAGTGTTTGTTGTGTCGTGCTAAGAGAGTTATCTATTACCCTTAACTTATTTAACAAGTCTTAAATCTAAAATGAAATTTGATGAAATATTATACATTATATTACATTTTTAAGTTAGAGGTTTAATTATATTTTTAAAATCTTTAAAGTGTGAACCATACACTTTAGAAATTGAAAAACATATGTTTAGTAAACGTATAAAAATTTGAACGGTTTCTAAGAGGCACGGTTTCGGTTCCCGCTGCGTTCAAATTTATAAATGTTTTCTAAAAATAGGTTTAGTTATGTTGAGACAATTTGTACAACTTTAATAAAATAACTTAAAATTTAAACCGTACAATATTTTTACAACTCAAGACGGAAAATTACTTTACAACAATCATAAGGGTTATATTTTGTAATATAAATGCGGAGGCAAAATCTATACGAAGAAAATAAGAAATGCAATCTTTTAACAAAATCAAACAAATAGCAGTTTGTGCAGTGACCAATTCAAATTGTAGGAACAGTCGGGCTCGTAGCGGGATGGAATCCAATCAGTGAAACTAGTTTTACTGATGCCTATCGCTAGTTTCACATTCTAAGATTTGTTTCTCGAGATTAAATCAAAGGCGAATTACAGTAGCGGCGAAAAAGAAATATGGTGAGTCCGGCCCCGCGCTAGGGCGGGGGTGTGCTGAAATTGCTTTTCAATCCCTCGGACTTTGGACTTGTAAAGAAGTTATTACCTTCCGAGAAGATAGCGGCGGGTCCGGCGATACGGATATATGTCTTTTTCATATGTAATATTCCTTTTTCGCGTTTTATTAATGGAAAATGTTTCGTGGGACAGTGCGGCCGGCTCGCGCGGCTGATATTAAAAAAGCTGGTGCTGATACAGTGTGGCTTCTTTTATTAGATTGTCGTAAAAGAGTTTACGTTCTTGAGATGGGTTTCTTGTATTTCGCATTATAGGGTTATTATTTTTATTTATTACGTCTGTCATTGGTTATTTATCTTGAAACACAAAATAAGGAAAATAATTGTGAAAAACTGAGTTATGTAGTTTCACCCTTGATTTCTCTCTTCCTGTTAATTATTTAATTTACACTATTTAATTAATTTACATAGTGTATTATATATATTGGCATAATCAATTTCTGTTATATAATAGAATAACGATGTAACAGTTATTAATATCAGCATTCCATTGTTATGCCGGTGCACCGCCGTGTGCAGTGTCCGTTTAATAATGATGCCTACTCTAATTAAGTCCACTACACCAATGTTTGGAATTAATTAGTGTATTGTTTAATTGGCATCTCTTGTTATCTGTTTGTTTGGATTATTTATTCATTAGTGGTGTTTGTGACAGCTGTTGCTGAGGTAGCCGCTTACATTGGTTCATATTGTGTAATTACGTAGCGAAATTGTTGTATAAATAAATAATAATTTGAAAAAGACATATTTAGAAAACGTATAAAAATTTGAACGCAGCGGGATTTGAACCCGCGCCTCTTGAAAACCGTTCAAGCGCTCTGACCGCTAAGCCATGCGTCCCACCTCCAGCTACGTTGAAATTCTTATACGCTTATTACAACTTATATTTGTTGTTAGCATCTCTGTAGAGAGATTTTTACAAATTTCTGCTACCCAAATTCTGCGTTCAAATTTTTATACGTTTTCTAAATATGTCTTTTTCAATTTCCTTAGTGTGGGAATAACACTTTAAAAAATGTTAACAAAATAAATAATAATTTGTTTAATAAAGAACATGAAAACAATGCGCTGAGCTTCAATCTATTTGCCACTCATCAAAATAATTGAGAAAAAGTTAACATTTTGTGACTAAAATTGTTAAAACAACAAACATGCCTTTGAATTTAGTTAGTTTAAAATTATACACTAGTGTACCGTATATCAGTTTATTCATATATTTATTGTTTTCCACAATTAATATTCGTATATAAAATATAAATCAACCTTTAGGGTTCATTGAAGTATTAGAACTCATTTTGTAGTAATAGTTAAATTGTTGGAAAAAAGTTAAATCTTATCTGGCCGTCACCAATGCATAGGCGTCGCGCCTTTAAACATTTGAACTTTACTATAAAAGGGACAATTAATCCCTGACAGCATATAATATGTTAAATATGGAAACGCTGGTCAGTTGATACAAGTAACGGTGTCAGTTTCAGGGGCGTCATCGTCACTCGTGGCTCGAAACAATGCGGGCTATGAACGCGCTGCTTGATTACACCTGTCCGTCACGATTAATAGAATATTGTGTGTGATTCAAATTGAATTAGCCCGCCATTGTGGAATTACCCGTGTATGTTTCGTATGGAGTATTGGTTTTGAATATTTAGTAGCCAATTTAGATTGTGTTGCTATTGTGATTTGGTAACAGAATACTCTCCGGAATGTTTTGTACTGTCTCATTAAATTTGCATTATATTAATTGAATATGGATTAAAAATTAGATATTCATTTGTGTGGTCACTCTGCATATATAGTATGTAATTTCGTTTGTAACGTTATTTGATTAGAATTACTTAACATGTATCCTAGCTAGAATATACTTGTTTTGACATAATTCCTTCGCCAATAATACTACATTATATTCGACAGCTACTACCATTATATTTAGTTTATTTCGTGTGAATCACAATAGAGAAATTCACTAAATTCTACAATGTTTAAATTTGTTGTGATTTCTTTTATAATTGAACGTGCTATGCATTAAGGGATATGTAAATATATATGTGTGTGTGTGTGGTATATACATATATATTTTGAACTGAACACAAAATAATTTGCCCCCTATATATTTTTAGTTCCTTGACATAGTAACTGGCACATAACACATACGCAAACAGAGATGTTTTAGAGGAAAGTGGAGAACCGAGAGCGATTCTCTCTGTCAGATTCTTCTGGCAAATCAATCATATATATGTGATGCGTAAATACGTTAAAAAAATACATAGTTTTTGTAAAACTACAATTACTTAGATGTTACCTCATCTCACTATTGGTGCTATAGTTTTCCGGTTAATCGATCACGAATATGTTTCTATGGTTCAATATTTGCTACAGCTGCGTACTTATTATTTACTCAGCTGCCATTCTACACTCGACTTGAACTCAAGTAAATGTTTTAATAATTTATTAAAGTTACTAAAGCGTAAAGCTTGTTTAAATATTTATGAAATAACGTCACACAATATTTGTATGTATTTAAATAAATATTTTTTTTAAACATAAAAGAATATTATATTAATATTTGCTATTAAAATTTAAAATATATTTTGTGTAACACAGATGCCTAAAAAACCTTGTATCGAACGTGCTCTTCACAGAACGCTTAAATTAGAGCCTTATTTTCGGTATACACTAGATATGTACCTATATATCGTAAGGTCGCCTCAAAGTGAAGCAGCATCTGTAACAGAATACGGTTGTTAGACTAATTTAGGTGGAAGATCATCCACGTAATTAATCCACTTATCAGAAACCCGCCTTTGAAACTGAATGCTCAACTCTAAAACTTGGGTTTCTTGGTAAAGTACGCTATTATAGCAGAAACCTCACTAGTACGTTATATCAATATATTATTACGTCAATGATAGTTAGTCTTTTGTTAGAAAAATAATGTAGCAAGAATAAAACTTTTTTTTTTTCAATTTATAAACTAAGTCACGCTACAATTCGACGTTTCTAGAAAGCTTCTATTAATTATTTTAATACGGAATGCATATGCGCAATATTTGCGTCACGGCTTTCAATTCACCATATTAGAATATTGTGAAAATTAAATTTTAATTACGCCATAAAATTTTAGTTTTAATCAAATGAAAATTAATTTTGTAACTAATTGCCTCGATCGGACGCTTAACATACGGGGCGCGGGGCACGTCGATTCAATCAAACGGCCGTCATTGATCCAATATTGTGAGTGTTCGAGTTTTAATTATAATTATGCGGATTGTCACGATGCCTGATTGATATGAGTGCTATGTGTTTGGTTGTGGCGGCTTACGACTTTATACTCGTATATTGAAAGGCTTAATTTATACTTTTAAAAGGTATCGGCGAAATTTTCATCCCAGACTGAATCTATCTAGATTCTATGCCTAGAGAAATCGTAACTATTAACTATATACTGTAAAATTTAACGCTATATTTTGTGTAGTTAACGTTAAGCATTTTATATCGTTATAATATTTTAAAATCTGATATTGACTCAATATTTGAAATTGATAATACTACTACTAGATTGATATATGTACTTGACTTTAAGACACATATGTTATTGTCTGTCATGTCTATTAATACATTCTCTATATTTTATTCTAAGACAAAAAGGTAATTAAAATTCTATTTAAAGATAAATGGAAAGTGGACCTCTATATAGCTATTTTTTTTACACCAATAATTGAAGTAACAGAATTGAAAAAACAAATGCTTGTATTAATATTGCTTATTAATTGTCTAAAATCCTGTCCTAAAATCTTTATCTTTATTAAATTGTTAGGCAGTTTTAAAGAAAAATTTTATATATCCTGTATAGTACCAAATTAAAAAATAAGACTTTAATCAACTTTGTTAAATAAATTAATGATAACAATGACTCTCTTTACAGTAATAAAACAGTAATTCATATTTATATTTATAATTATTTCAATCAATAGCCGATAATATTAATTTAGTTTATACTTCATTAATACCTTTTAATTTAGTTGTTCTATTCAAAACAACTGTTGCATTCATTAACGTTACGTATCACGTAGAATTAAATCTTAAAGCAGGCAGGCAGGCAAGTATTATAATTTTTTTAGCTTCACGCTTTTCCCTCATAGCAGCAGAACCTAGTGTCAAGACGCTCTGCCAAGTACTTGACACTGAGTCTCCACTTTCTAGAGTAGCGAAAATTACCGCCTGGCTAGTCTTACCAGAGAGGAGAAATGAAAATAGGTATCGAACCTACAACCAATCGCGTTTAGAGTCTACCGCTGTCACAATGCGACGAGATAGCCCCAAATTGAAATAATGGCACGTTCAAAGCGCCATTATAAAAGAACTGAAAAGAACTCAAAATTAAAATGACTATTGTATATAATTGCTAGTATTAGTAAATTGTGTGTGTGAGTGTGAGTCAAATATAGAGTATAGATAGGCGGCATTGACATTAGCTTTACAGTATGATTAGACGCGTCATGTTATGCACTCAATTAATCAGTCACAAAGCAATCCGCTATAAATACCCTTAAGATGTTCAATTTACTATAGTTAATGTCAAATGTCAAATGTCATAAGTCACAAGTTATTTCTATATTCAGCCATTTAGTACAAAACATAATATTTAGTATTTTTTTTGCTTTTATTTTATTAATTCCATCGCAACGCAGTGGGACAACCTTTAACTGTAAACGCAAATGTTATAAGTTCCATCCTAACTCAAAAATATGGTTTTAAATTTTAATTACCTTGAACTCTGGCAAGACAAAGCTTTGTCCCACTCTGGTAAGACAACTGGTAAGAACTGGTTCGACACTGAGCGATGAGTAACACAATATCTAAAATTCGGGCGGAGAGAAAGAGAAGTAGAGAACGGAGTCCAGACTATCGGTTCTCTCTGTATATAGGAAAAAGTGTGACGCTGCTTTAATTTTTTATTGACAAATTTTCTGCATTTTATTGGTAGGTTAGTGATAAAACACTTCGCTAACAAATTTCAATTCATTTTGGAGAAATTGTGTGTGTGTGCGAAACGACTTAACACTACAAAACTACAATGAGGAAAAAACTGTAGAACTCGTAACCTCATGTACGATACATACATAATATAGATTTAATTAATTTCCAAAAATTATTCATGTACATACGGCCGATTAAAGTCTTTTGAGCCACAGCCTTTATTATCATAATTATATTTAATTATCAATAAAATAATTTATAAGCATATAAAAAGAGTTTTGTCGGTAATTAAATTGTATTTAACAAAATTTAATATGTTAAAAACATTACAACTCATATATCTTCCAATAACTATATGAGTTATAATATTTTTAATATATTAAAAATTATATCTGGATTATGAAGCTAAGAGAGAGGTAGGTGGGACCTCGATTGATCATTTTGAATACAGTATCGATGATACTGGAGGAATATTACGTAAAAAGCACAAGGACCCTCCGGAGGGCGTGTATGAAGAGGTTTATGACAGCGGTGGAGGCGAAAGGAGTTCTCTCTGACTATCCCGCTAGGAATAAAGCGTGAAGATAAAAAAAATACAAGCATACATACAATATTTAATTTGCAAACATAATAGGTTTTAAAATAAATAATAAAGTAAAGTTGCTCATAATTTTGATACAAGGAAAATGTTGTGTTTAATGTAGGGGCAAAAATACAAAGTTATTAATACTTACGATTTTATGAATGAATATTGACAAGTTAGTTTATAATTTCCGAGAATTATCCTCTTTTATTTGGTTACCGCCGTTTCCGAAGTGTATCTGGCGGTTTTCGATATTGTAATTATTGATTGATATAGCTACATACGTGAGCAATAGGTTTTCGCAATTTTAGAAATCAACAAACTTACACTTATGCTATTTGCTGGCTCAAGTCAAAAGGAACTAAGAAATATAAAGTGTGTTTTGGTTAATATTTTATGCGTTTTAAAAAATAGTTTAACGTAACTACGTGTAAACCAGTTTTACATTAATATAAAGTATATAACTATTCACTAAGTAAGAGTATCAGAACTTTTTACAGGCCTTATAGAACTATTTAATGTTTCATGTAACACAAATGTCTTAGTGACAAAATATAAAACAATAACCTTTATTGATTGTAGGTTCGATTCCCACGCGGTGGAATGATCATAATTTAATTATTTTCATTTCTTTGCTTCTGTAAACAAGACCAAGCACGGCACGTAGAGGTCCGCCATTTAACACGCAATGTCTCGAATTCGGGCGAAAAGTCGAGAACGGAGTGTCTTGACAATAGGTTCTCTCTGACTAAAAAAACCCAGACGAAACCCCGGAAGAAGTGGCAATGGTCATGAAGTCCAAGCAAACGACATTGTTGGCGAAAATTCATATTTATAATAATATACATATGTAAAAAATTATGTTTCTCATTAATCTGGAAATATATTCATAAATACGCGGAAATAATATTAAATAGAGAATATATTGTACAGTTCAGAATGTACACGATAAACTTGTTGCGGTGAAATAGACGTTGTAGTCATCAGTAAAGCAATTTCTAAGCGAATTACCGTACAAATGAAAAACAATGAAAATTATCGGAAATGTACATAACTTGTTATTGTTGAAACCACAGCGGCCAGGCGCTGCACCAATAATACGCTCAATTAATTAGCGCATCGACTGACGTGTTCGACGTACTTACCTAATTAATGTCCCAGAACCGAGCCAACAATACTGCTGTTATTATAATACCACTGACTGCCACTGATTGAGTTACCTCAGACAACCTAATGTACATTTGTGTAAGGTTACCGTTGAAATATCGCTTTGTGTCATACGAAACTGCGTGTCTATTTCACGACGCACAGTTAAAGTTCAGCCATACACACGAGTTTTTCCCGCGGTCTTGTAATGCTAACCGTTTTATTCTTTCTTTCTTCTTTCTCTTGCAGACAAAGATGTAAATAAAAATTGCGTTAGATATAAAGAATGCAATCATACCACGAGAGTAAAGAACATCGAACGCCAATGATAGAAACTGTACACCACGTTAATAACTCACCTTCGACCTACGAAATTCAAGGGGAGTGCGGGGAGCAATTTAGCAGCAATTTTAATAATAAGACCCTGGTATTTCTATTATAGCCGGGAGGCGATCAGGTGGGACGACGAACGAGGGGCTTAATAACTCCCGATTAGCCTATTGGATTCGCTATGAATGTTTGCTATTTTTTCTATATTGCTCTACGCACGTTTAAATGAAGCGGAAATTAAAAATAGTTTGTTTGTTCTATGTAGACTTCTATTCCATTATTAAATCGCCGGCGTAATATGTGGACTGCATCGAATAAACTTGGCAGACATGTTAATGAAATAATGCGGTTTCCGTATCTATGCATGACATTTAATATGAGATTGATGTCGAAATTACAATTCAGTTTACATTATATATAAAGTACATTTAATTAGTTTATTGACGACTATAACTATTTCGTTGTTTCCACGTAAATCACAAACCTTATTTATAATTGAAATTGTTGTAATTTTTTATTTATAAACCCATCTGATTGAAATAAAACTGCATTTTAAATTTGATTTTGCCATTTCTAAGGAACATTCTGCAGGAACGCACAGACAAATAGATACACAAACAGTAAAAAGTAAAAAAAGAATTATATTGGGTTCTATTGCGTTGATAAATGCCTACCTATATAAATATTTATTCATTTCCCATGTACAGACAGCGATTAGTTACATTTTTATTATATATATAAAGAACCCTTACCATATCTCGTTCTGAGGCTCGCAGGTAAACCTAGCTAAACCTAGTTTTATTGTGGATGGTTTTAATATTTGCGATGTACTTTTAATGCATAATATCACTTTGAAAAAAAATTACTAAAATAGTTACTCATAAGAATTTTTAATTAAAAGTGTTAAAGCGTAATGTGCAGTGTGTTCCCTATATGGGTGGGGTGATTTTTAATTATTAAAATTTCTACGCCAACGGCGACAGCCAATATTACTTTGACGTTAGTCCCGTTCGAATATCATTGTCTTTTAGGATTAAAATAATAAGTAATAATAAGTAATTATATTCCATAGAGTGAGTCGTGAAGAATTTGATGCCAAATCGTCTTATTTGAATATAGGAAATTCGAAGATGAATAATTTAAAGATTTATTTAAGCCCTCTTGTACACATATTACATAGTATGTGAACAAATATATTTTTAACAGTACGTAAATTTGTTTTTAGTATGTAATTAAATAAAACGTCACGCTGCAGACATATTTAATTAATAATGCAATATATGATAAATCCAGAATAGGTCGCCGTAGTCGTAGGCGGGTACGGGTAGCGAATTGAAAATAATAACGGAATGTTTTAATTTCCCTGCGAGTGACGGGTCACGTGCCCCTGCCCTCCCCCTGAGTCCCGACTGTCATCGTCACTGCCGCGGACAATTAGCCTGCTCATGAGATTAAACAAGTACAGCGAATGTTGTCCCGGTTTTTTATTGTTGCCTGCAGCAAGTAGCTACATTCAGCTTAAACGTTATATCTGACGGTATAAATACATTTTGCTATTTATGACTTTGACAGGCTTTTTGAAAATTAAAACATCACTGTGGTGGAGTTGTTAACTGTCCTGGTGTATATATAATGGTTGTGAGTTGAAATACCACTAGAAGGAATCATCCTGCTGGTTTTCTCCGTCCACTGAGCTCGACCTCGAGCTCTTCGCTCCCAAACGTTGCCACCACTTTGCGTATGTAAGGAATGTATATGAGTAAATTATTTTCTTTTCTTGTAAGAAATATGAATGGAACACTTATTAAAGTTAATTATAATTAATATAATAATTTTATTCACTTCATATGTTACGTGATTTCTATCAAATTAAATCTTCAATTTCAATCCTTTTAATCGCGCTAATCCGAGTCGTGTTTAGATGAGGTACACGAGCGGAAAATTAAAAGCATTTGTTGTAAGTGTGAATGCATTGCGAGCCCTGGCTGTGGTATAAGGCATGGATTAGGAGCCAGCACATTCAAAGTCGCATATTACTGATACCATCTCTTATGATAAACTAACTTGTGACATCATTTCAAAAAATATACAGTTATAAATTTAAGAGTATATGAGTATATTTGAAAGTAAAGTATTAATGTAAGAACGTACCGGTATCAAGCGTGAAACAGACGTGGAACACCTGTTCAATAAACAGGGATTTCTCCTATTTATTATGAGCTTATTTCTAGGAATACTAATTTGAAATACGAGCAGCATAACGAGTTGAAATTACACTGCGTCCAGAGCTCGGGGGTCAAAAGTCGGGCATACAATAGATGCATTGCGATCCAATTAAAATTAATTAGCTTCAGAACACACTGTACAGCCAAGGCAACAAATCAACGAAAGATACGACATGGATAGCGGGATAGCGGATAAATAATATAATGTCCGTGGATAAGGACATGGCTACGACTTAAACGTCGCTACTGCGAAATAAATTCTAAATATTCTTTAATAGTGTCGCGATTTCCGTGGTGTGCCAGTCGTTTATTTTGGTTTATTTGCTCATGGTTTATTGTATCAGATGTATATGCTTTTGTTTTTCATGTTCTTCGTAACATACTTATGTTATACTTCTTGCACATTTTCTTCATAATGTAACATGTTTATTTACATATAATTTTAAAAAGTTTTTAATTATAGTTAATTAATTAATCACAATCTTTTTTAATATCAAGTAATTCTATTATTACTTTCAATCGCTTAATAAACTACATCTGTTTTTAATTTGTATTGCACTAAGTGAATTGTCGCCGTTGTGGCGCAGCTGATACGTTTCTTATTATGCAATATGACTATATATTGATGTTTTTCAGATGTGCAAATTAAAAATATTTTTTAAAGAATACCACGAAAGATTGTGTGTGTTCTCTTTAATCGTAATTATATTATTATAATAAAATTGGGCCTAGTATATCGGCTCTTGTATCAAATTGGATACGTTATAAAATTACAAAACCCGGCTATTTTGGATGACAATTTATCACTGTGGCGTTCAGGAGGAGACGTTGTTTATCAAAGACGTAACTATTGCCAAAATAACTAGTGTTTCTAGCCAATGATTAATGACACACAATGTAATTACAATGTACATGTGTCGCTCGGTTCTCGTAATTGACTTCTTTATAATGAAGCAAGCTTATTAAAGTCACGGAAAGAGGCGAGTTAAAAATGTAGAATGTTTAACCCAATATAGAACTAAGTTACTACGTCATTAAGAGTTTTTTTTATTAGTATTATACTCGTAATTAATGTAATTGAAAATTAAATTGTAACATTTTAAAGGTTGCTATGTGAAGCTGCCCTTTGTATATTAAATATGCTTAATTAAAAAATATAATTATCCGACGTCATATTTCCAGTTACTGTAGCTATCTACGTCTTTCAGATGTAATATATAATTTAAATGTTAAAATATCACCTCAAGTACCTACCATGTCGTAGCTGTCCATAATTATACTGCTATCAAATTTATTTCAATAGTTTAACCGAAACATTTATTAGTTCATTAGGCAATTTTATGTTAATTGATTTAATCTAAAATGAGTCTAATTAACATTGCTGGCATGGGACGCGTTTATTTACGTCTACATAATATTATACAATTTATATCTACCTACCATACTATACTACTAGAAATGAAGTCCATCAAAGTAATTATGTAATATCTAACGGACTCTTCAGGTGCCGTATAAAAATCCGTGCAATTCAATTAGTTGGAAAGCTGTGAGGGCGCGCAGGGCAGGGCCTAATAAACATAATATAAATAATCTGTGGCGATAAATCTGCAGCGCTTTATGGCAGGAGTGGGTTGTCACTCCGTCTAATTAGCGCTAGTGCTGCTGCGGACAGGATCATAGCAGCGCTGAAGCGCTAGAAATTATAACATATTTTCTATATTTTTCGGATACATTTTTATTAATTAATTATATTATAAGGATTACAATTAAACGAATTAATTTGTATAAACAGGTCCGTTTTAATATTTATTATAAATTTGGTGCTTACGTTAATAATATAACAATTAATGTACTTGTAATATCTGTCTATCTGTTTTATATTTATAATGTATCATATTCATTATATATTTAAAATTATATTTTATTGAAGAGGTATTTCTACACCTTACTTAAGTTTTATATTAATAAAATTAAAAATGTCGTCCAAGTATAACTCAGCGCTTAATGCGCTTTTTTGTTACCTGCTCTCGTCAAAGCACTCTTCATCAGGCTTAGTTAATTATGAGGACATATCAGCTTTATTATAATTACTCATTTTAATGTCGCTGCGCCTACAGTGTGCCGTGCCTTTTACGCCGTTACGACACTTTCATGTCCACGTCGTGGGAAATAGAATATTATATTCGGCTTTTTTAAATTCTTCCCCTATCGTACAGCCCAAGTGAATTGGCCAGTATGAAATTCTACATCAGTAAATCTTGCATAATGCTAATATGAATTGATGACCATGAGTCATTAAGTATCAGCGAGCTGAGATGCCTTATTATAGAAAACGATAAGGCAGTTTACGATATGTCCATACATTATGGCGACTACAAGCGACATTGATTAGATAACGGATAAAAACTGGATATGCCGAAAAGCTAAAAGCGAAGCAGGTGTTACATGCACTAGTTTGAATTCTCTCGACCGGTATCACATGCATGCACCATTACCTTCATAATTTAATTAGTTTCGAGTGATCATTTCATTAATAGAGGCGATATTTGGTGAGCGCTCGTATGCCCGCGGCTTTGTCAATTTTAATTAATACCCGATAGGTGGACCGAAATGTTGGAATTCTTCATTAATTAGCTCGGTTCGAGATTTCTAATAATTTAATTAAAGGAGAGAGTTAATAAGCTGGCCGTCCTAATGGTATTCCGGTTACGCGACGGTATTCGCGCGTCGGTTATCGGTACATCCTATTCATTATATTATTACATATACAAATTATAGGCAGAGGCAATACAACCTCTATTGCTATAACATTACTTATGATCGATAGCTTGAAGTATTTACGATTTATTTCAATTATTTTTTAGTAACAGCTATAATTTGAGTATATATTATTTACAAACAAAATTATAGATTTTTTCTTACCTGCATATAATCCTATATAAAAGTATTAACATAGTATAAATCAACGGCCGTGTTTTTTTATTATGAATTTAAACAAATTTTAAGAACAATAATTTCTTTTATTGCTTTAATTAATAAATTTAATTCAATTGGATATTTGGCTTTAAATAATAATTCGATTTTTATGCAGCTTTACAATTTTTCTGCATAGTAAATAAATTAGTCCGAGAATGTTCAAATACTGCACTTTCCGCCTGAGTTAGAGATATTGCGTGAGTGGCTAAACTCAAAACTGCGCTTGGTTTTACTCATGGGGATAAATAAACATAATTTTTATATCATTCCTCTGAGTCGGGATCTAATCCACAAACAACCGTTTACAGTCAAATGCTGTCCCACTGCGCCACGATGGCCTCGATTAGAATATTGGGCTAATAATAATAAATGTAAAAGTTTTATTACTACCAATGTGTACTTGGCCTAATGATAAGAAAATGGATTGTGTGAGTGAGTTATCCCTTTATCTAGAAACGGGCTGTAGCGTTATAAGTATCCCAAAGGATTTTCTAAAAAAAACATGGATAATAAGTTAAGTTAATATTTATACGTGGAACCTTTCACGATCAATTTCACAGTTCACGATGTAAGTGTAAAGTTATTGGGTACAGCTAAACTTAAGCTCCTAATATTTTTTTGTCAAGTGAACTTGCTATATATAATGGGCATGATTTCTTAATTAAAAATAATTTTGATGAATTGAATTATTTATTTTAAAATAAGCATTGTAAGTAAGAACTCTTCACGATCTCGTGAATTGGACTTTGAACGTGAGAAACTTTTCACAGTAAGCAATTATCCGCAATTAACCCCTCAAGTGCGACTGGTTGATGCTTCTTTTAAAAACGATTAAGTAACTCCGTGTGTGATCTTCGATTTTTAAGTCTTTTTTCCGCTTTATGCTATTGGAGAATATAAAAAACATCGATCTGACCATAAAATCACTCAATGACATGTGTTTACCTACTACAAAACTCTTTATTTTCTTTGTTAACAAAGAAAAATGCAAATATGGGCTTAAAAACATTTAGCATTATTCAATAATCTCTCTTATGCCAGAATTCATGTCTATGTAATAATAAATTTATCGCATATTATTTTTCATTGTACAGTACAAATTTCAGTTTGTAATTTTAGAAAAGTAAAACGCCAATGAAAATAGACAGTGGATATCGTTTGTTTCTTTAAAACTATCTAGTAATAGTGTCATTGTTTCATTCACATCCCATCCCAGGCCGACGCGGCGGGAAAATGGTGGAAATTGAACAAACATTTCATCTGGGTGCCCGCACGCACTTCGCCCAAATTCGACAATACAACCACCATGCCGCCGCGCACTCCAGTGACCCACCTTTTGTATGGGAATTGAAAAATAATATTACTCTTTTTTTCTACAACAAAAGTAATCCGAAAATAAACTATGATTCTTCACCGATACTCTATTTTAGTTATGGTATTTATTGCATGAGGTACAGCAACAAGTGTTCTTTAATTCTTATAAAATTACTTTATTCGTGGGTACATGATTCGAGAGGTAACAATTGATTAGTTTATTATAATTTGTATAATTATAAAATAATTTAATTAAAGATAGAAAGATTTACGTATACATTAAGTATGGACAATAATGGAAGATGTGTATAAACATTTCTATGGCGCGTCATTTGTATTCACTGTGAGGATAAATGTGTTGTAAATAATAAAGTCATTGAGTGAAAATATGATTGTTTACATTGTTTTTAGTGCGCTAAAACAATTTTCCCTTACATCAGTTCAGTTGGGAATGCAGAGCTTGCTTCCTGTTGGAAATTTACCACCGTTACTTCCAGTATTAATTAATTAAATAAAATATAGATGTTATAAGCGTATTAGTAAACGCGTGATATAAAATTTTGAACGCAGCGGTGAATCTTGAAACTCCGCTATATTCGAATTAGCTTAGCGGTCAGAGCGCTGAACGGCTTTTCAAGAGGCGCGCGGGTTCAAAACCCGCTGCTTTCGAATTTTTATACGTTTTCTAAATATGTATTTTCACCCCCTTAGTGTGCTGAATAACACTTAAAAAAATAAAAAAAAAAATAAAAGTATTAGTTACTAGAAAATGAAAATATATATAATATTGTATAGATTTCGTGAGAGCGTTTTTTCTTTTATTAATTTCCCACATTTTATATGGTGTTCTTCCAACTTAAATTACCTACATAATATATTTACCTCCCATATATACTAATCATTAATTAAATCCAATTGTGTAGTTGGAATAATTTTGTTTCAATGAAAATAATATATTGAAGCATTGTTGAGTACTTCTCCATATAAATTAGATCTGAATAGGGCTATTGTTATTATCAGCATAGAATTTGTTATTAGAACGAAACTACAACTTTGAGGTAGACGACTCATTGGTGCGGTGTTATCAAACAGGAAACCGCGATAGAGCTCGCGCCGCTTCACCCATTCATATTTCATTCAGTTTTTACGAGAATACGACACCGTAGACACGTGTTTGATATTTTCAAAGACTTGGCTATAAATGTTTAATGTTTCAATATTTGATCTATTGAATTGTGGTCACATTTGGCCGAGTTTGTCGTTCCGAAGTCGTTAAACTGTGTTATTATTTTTTCGTTTTAATTTGGTATTTAAGTAAATTATATTCATAATTGGTAAATATACCGTCAATTGAGGTAAATTATTTTTGTTGATAATAAAATAACTTTCCATAATATGAATATTTAAAATATTTTGTATGCATATTAGATGGGATATAATGCATGCATAGGTATATTTATATATGCACGATCACGTCATAATGTATACATAGGTATTGGTTTAGGTTAGATTAATGAAATTTTATACAACATGGTGTAATTTGTATTATTTGTATATATATTTACAATTTATTGAAATTTTAATTAATTAATTAATTAATATAATTTAAAAACGGACTTTGTCAGCATTTTTTATATTAACTACATCTGAAATGTATTAATTCATGCATGTAGTTGTCAATTTAATGAACGCAAATTTGACGCCATATTTATTAGCTAACTTAGCTTTTTAGTGTAACTGATATTGCCATCACATGGCTATGCCATCGTATATGATATCTAATACCAAGTGCCATCAATCTATATATATATAGCAGTTGTTTTTTATAATTTTACAGACAAGCAAAACGATCAAATAACTAAAATGTATAATAGAATGAATGCCAACGAACTAAAAAATATATCTCACGGCCCTACCCATGTAATGTAATGTAACTTAATTTAATTAATGGTGCACATAATTCTGATTAAACTATTACTGACTATGATTGCCCGCCACCTTGTAACGCGAGATAGCGTTGCATTGGTGACCGGGCACTTGGAACCGGGAACTTCTAACTCCTCAATTGAACAAAATTGCATTCTATTTTAAACTGACGGCGCAAGACGAACTCCCATTTCCACTATATTGTTATATATTACACGGTCTTCCTTCTAAAATTAGTAGTGAACCAAGATTTAATATCTATATATTATCTAACAGAATTCAGCAAAAGTAGCAATCCTATAAGAGAACATAAATAAAACATCGAAACCAATACCTTCCGATAGCTTTTGTCTAAGCTAATAAATGTTTAATAAGAATTAGGTAAAAGTGGCACTCCCTAGATAGCTAGGGGATCATCATTGCATTAGTGAAGGCGACTGCATAATGTCAGAATTGACACACGGCCGGCTCTACTTTAATATAGTAATATTTGTAATGGATACAGGCTAATCAAATTAATTATTATATTTTTCATTCTCTTTATTGTATATTGATAGCTTTGGAAATTAAAGAACGATGTTATAGATAAGCTGTACATGGAATTAAAAAATATAATTGAATGGTAATTACATATGAATAGATAATAGATAAAAGTGTATCCAGTTTCGTTCAAAAATGATTACGGGAGTATCACTTAACTCCGCAACAATTTACTAGATTAGTTCTGTCAGAAAAACTCGTTCTTAAATAGATTTACATCTCGATTGAATTTTAATTGAGGTAACGAGGGAGTGCACTTCAATAATGGAGTAAGTTAATTATAAAAAGCAATTGATTTAAATTGAGTGGTGTCGCGGTCGCGGTATGAGTAACAGAAAAGTTTTCAATTTCACTAAAAGGGACTGGTTTGTGTCTCAGAAGTCTCGTCTGGTTATCGGCTTATAATGTATGAACTTACTCGCCGCGGCTTTATTTTATATCTCACTTCTCGTAATAGGCTGCGAATTGTTTTAATTCACTTTGCCGCTCGTCGCGACGCATACACGCATAGCTTTTACCCATTTTGTAATTTGTTCGGGATGCAAGCGGTTGTTATTCGGTTCGCCTTGCGTATCATACATACTACGGACATCCAGTATTAAGGGAATATAGAATTTAATAGTCATAGTCCATAAACATGCTTCATAAATTATCATGACAACGATTTGGAACATTTTACAACAGCCATCAAAGATTCTTTACGATCGATAGCGATGGTGACTGTAGTACGTCCCATAATTAATTTGAGACGTTTGTTTTATAATGTAATAAAACATCAGCAATATCGACTTCAGCTAATATTATTACTACTACTTATATTACGAGTAACATAACGAGTGTAACGCAAGGAGCGTTACACTCGTTATGTTACTCGTAATATAAATAATGTTTAGTAATCATAAAACGCTTTCGATTTTATTAAAGCTAGATAAGAAGTTGACATAAGCGGATCAATGGAGTCTTGGGTGGAACCGGTCGTATGTCGTGCGCTAACCTGTTTTAAAACTACACTATTAAATTACCAATTTCATTAACTCATTGGATTTTATAGCATTAATTTAAATATTTAAAATAAAACGCATCACTGTAACAGTGAAGGTCGTATTTAATTTTCTAATATAACGTAAACTAGCTAAAGTTCAGCAGAGATATACATATATATAAACTTAAAATCTATATATAAGTACAAGTTTTTAAAACTTTAAAAACTTAAATATATATATAGATTTTAAGTTTTAAAAACGACTTTACCGGCTGAAATTGACTTCGACATCTGAAATAGATAAACCGATATCTACCCGTTATAAAGCAAACTTTATAGTTTTGTTTTTGGCAGTTTTGACACCGCTTCTGTCTACTTATTTGTTCTTAGAGTTGCATCCAACTGATATGAAAGTTTTAGTTTGTCGGACGTATATTATACCTGAGTATCACTTACTTTATCTGTCATGGGGTTTGGTATAGTACCTACTTAATTTTTAACCTCTATTATTTTGTGTCTTCTTATGTAACTAAAGATTTAGATATAAATATATTGCTACAAAAATATATTGAAAAACAATATATATTACAGTAATTAAAGTAAATTTGTAACATTACTTTCCATTGGTAACAATGTCCATATCTCGCAATTTAAGCATTTACACTTAAACTTTATGACACAGTCAAATTCAGAGATAGAATTGGGGCATTGTGTAGCTCCTTGAGTCTGTTGACGGAGACACCTGAAAACAATAAACTCGAAATTGCCACAATAATCGGCCCTCATGATCAGCACAACGGGCGTCAGACAATGGGGCAGATTACGCGATAGGGGTTTAGCCGAATAGCAGCTAACTCGATTATGCGGCCATCCGTGCTTGTGTTAGAGCCTATTAATGTTTGAATTTCGTTATATTATTGCAGCAGCCGGGTATCGCCGGTAATCCAATACAGTTTGGCATTAACGAAATGTTGCTTTTAACGCAATTTTTCTACATCTATTTATAACCTATAAAATTTTAATGCCATGCTTAATGGCGTGACACAGTATTTTACACAGCAAATATGAAATTTGATAGTAAATTTCAATTGTGACATAAGACTCGTTATTCATTAGACGGCAATGGTTGATATAACAATAGTGTTTAGATACTTACAGATGTAGTATAAGGTGTGAGACAGAGGGCGTAAGCCTACCATTGCCAGATTAAAGAAGAACTTAAAGGAAAGCAATCTGCTAAATAAGTACCGCTCTGTGTGGCTCATCATGAAGGATACTCTACATATGTTTAACGCTTAATTTTTTTTGATTTTATTATGTCAATGTGTATAAGCTGGAAAATGCTTTCAGGTATTTTTCCATCCATCCATGAATATAATAAAAATAATATATGAACAATGGTAATTTATATATATATATATATATATATTGGCAAAAAGAAAATAAAAGTTACAATATATATTAAAAATAATCTATAGGTCCGATAATTACTTCGTGTATAATTGAACAGTTTTTGTATTAACTACATATTTTATTTAACTATTTTGAATTTATAATATGTATGCATAATTAAATCAAAATTTATAAATTGATACATAATTTTTTAATTATTTTCCTTTTGCTAATTATAGTATAGCTAATATAGTAAATATGTCTGAAACATATAGTAATAGGTATAGTAAAAATTGAGATACTCACAATTAAGAAATAATTTAAATTAGAAGAATGTTAAGCACAGTCTAAGACAAGTTAGTTGGTTGAATTATTTAGCCCGCCTCGTTACATTAGCTGTTTCCGCAGGTGTGGCAATCATATTGTCTCTCCCGCACGGGGGGTGCAATCTCCCTCGTCGCGCTTATTCTTTAATCTCGCTGATGAATTATGATTAGCAGAGTGCACTCAATCCTATTACAGACTGCCTTAAATGGACTCAAAGATTTCGCTTATTAGCTCTTCACTAGTCTATTATTACCAGTTCACTAATGAGAACTAGTTTTGTATAAAATTTTCCTAATATGTTAATAATATTTAACGACAAACGCAATTATTTAAATTACTATATAGCTTGAAAACAGCGATTGTGCAGCTATTATTTCTCATATACAAATTAATTTGTCCGACTGCAACTTTTGGACCCACAGTTAAATGCATTCGGAACATGCATTAAAATTTTCCGACAGCGAAACAAAAACCTTTATGGCCCGCACAGCCACGTAATAGCTCGCCGTGGGACCACAAACTCCGATTATCCAAACATAGAGCTCCCGAAACAGCGCTGTGAAATTTTAACGTGTAATTGATTACGAAGTTGGCCACTAATGGGCGAAAATAGTTTCTAATTTGGAGTGTGGCGGCAAAGCGTAATTGGTCTCGGACCGCGTCTGTGTTAATCATTAACGTCGGTGCGGGAAGCCGCTGTCCCTGGCGGCCCGCGCGGTAAGCTCACAGCAAGCGGGTATCTGCATCGGGATGCTGCTAACGTAGTCGTCTTAAAGCATATTAAACTATATATATATATAAAAGAATATTCAGCTGTATCAGTAAATATTTTACACAATTTTATTTCCCCTATTGCGCGGCCGCTCGTTAAATCTTAATTCGTGCGTATTGACATTCGAAAGTCAATGCTAATGGAAGGCGTGAGCTTTTTTGCGCCTAAGCTCTGCTGGCTGCATTCGCCACGGATTGTTTTGGGAGTGGTGTGGCATGTTGCTGTCACTTCTCGAATAGTAATTATTCACGAGGTCTCGCTTCATGGCATGTCCATTTCAAAAACTGGCGTGAAATGCAATCTTTCGATCTATGATGTTTTTTTGTATCAGCTTATTTTATTTTAAAGGTTCCTTTTCGACTCAATTGTACAGTAATTATTTTACATCTCTACTGTCTACTATATTTTATTTTTAGAAGTCTATAATTTATTTATGGATGTCAGTTATAATTTTTTATAAATTGAATACTACAATTTTACACTAACTTTTGAATGTCGTTGAGTTGTATGGAATTCATATATGTTTACCAAAATCTCTGTAACCAAATTATGATTTTGTATTGTGATTTACGTCGCGCCACATTCGGCGACAGGAAGAACGACGCAAATTGACACGAGTGTCCGCAATCGCTCGAAATTAAGTTAACGTTCGTTCAAAATTAAATTCTTTTCACTCGAGTGTAATCGACGGTCTTATTCAGAGAACAATGTATATATACTCATAAAACTTGTTTACATTATTATAGGAAAAATATAACAGTACAGTCATATAAAAGTAATGGTTGTGATTAATTTATAAAATGCCACGTGTGGATATTAAATATTGTAATTTGTTACTTGTAATTTAAACACTTGTCACTGATTTATAATCTTTAATTTCAACATTGTGAGCAATATTTTACACGTGCGCACCACTGCAACAGCATTTTGCTATTATATATTATTTTATATTATACTGACTTTATAATTAATTTAAATATGCAGTATCGTTATTCTACGAACTAATAAACTACAAAAATATATTATGTACGTATATAATCTAAAAGTTATACATTTATACTCATTGGTTATTAGGTTGCGGAACTTAGTCTCATTTTGTCTAGAAAATTGCGTCTTTATTTTTTCATGCAAGTATTAAGCACTTGAGAACTGGGTAACGTTTGTCAAGAAATATATATGTATTTTAAGATATATTTTTTTGTCAGCTTCACGTTATATCCCACATGGCAGAGTAGTCAGAGAGAATCTAGTGTCAAGACACTCCGTACTCCACTTTCCGAAATTTGATTTGTGTTAAGTGGCAGAACTTAACGCCGAGCTTTGTCTTAGGTACCAGAGTGGAGAAATAAAAACATTGAAAATATATTCATTTACCCGAGTAGGAATCGAACCCACAAGCAGTCTGGTTGCGCCACGATGGTTAAGACCATAAGGCAAAAATATATTTAGGATATTATCAAGTATCGATTATCAAGTATCGAGAAAATTTCTTGTATTGTGTTTAGTTGATTAGTTTTCGTAAAGTTACCATCATTGTCACAATTTAGGACGCAGTGTGCATGTTTCCGGTCAATATCCGGGGCCATTATTTATGGCCGTTTGGTCCAAAACATACAAAAATGACCGGCTCCCGCCATTCGTCACGGACTCACAATGCTCTGTATTGTTTCAGGCAGTTTGTTCTTTACCGGATTTGTTCGGAACTAGAAAGTATGTTGAGTTAACTTCTTCCAATCAACTTTACCATTATCAAATCATTTAAGTTATTCAGTTAGAAAATTAAGAACTTTATAAAAATCGCATGGTCTTGTGCGTAATATTTATTACAATAAAAATATTGACTTACTGTATTCTTTGTTTATATTAATATTATCTGTGCTGAATTTCATACTTATCTTTCACGTATACTTATAAATACTAAAAGTTTTCTTTGGTATAGAACGCTGTATATGTGTAAGACATTGGCCGAATTACTTTTTTTATCCGTTTGTCCGGATGGTGCTTTTAAATAACAAAATGAAGCACGTATGCACTTCCGTAGTCGCTAAATTTAATTGAAAAGTGTTCGTGTTTAAAGTGTTAATTAAGTGTGACGGCGGTGAGCGGCGCTCCGTGCTTGACTTTATTGCTTACCACGGCCAGGTTTTTGATCCGACTGGTTTAAATTACTGTTTTTTATGAATACTTATTCGATATTTTAAGGCGTATAATTTGCTATAGTCGGAAACTGAGGCGTGTTTCACGTTTCCATTAATCGCTTGAGTAGTTGTACTAATTTTTTTAAAATACTTATTATAGCCATTGACCATAAAGCTTCAATAAGTTTGTATTTATATTCTGTATTTGGCTATAATCTTGAAGTAAAGTACCAATAAAACCTTTAAATATTCAGTTTACATGCAAAATATTTTGTAAAACTATTGATTTACAGCTATCAATATTTTAATTCAATTATCACGAAAGCACCTTCACGTAGTAGATAAAGAGAACCTAGTCTCTAAACACTCCATTTGCTGCTGACCACCCGAAATCGAGCCATTGCGTGTGGAATAACAGAACACATCAATGAAAATAATTTAATTATTTCTCCGCTTTAATAATTATTTAATAAACAATTGCGTTTACAATCAAAAACTAGTCAATTGCGACAAAGCAACTGATAACTGAATTATTTTAACTTATTTATTTCCTTTCTATCAATAAATTGTGAAGATTAAAGTATACGAGTAATGATTACATTGTCAGGAAACAATAACTTGTTAAGTCAATCAAATTATAATTATAACACCTGTAATTTGTTTTTATTCCATTAATATTTTTTTATAATAATATTTAGACAAAATTTATAAAATATACAGTTGTCATGCAAAATTAAACTTACAACACTAACTCAATTTTATGGGCTAATTAAGTTTTTATAATATTGTATTTTTTGTTTAATGGTAACATTGACCTAATTCTCATTATATAAAAAATATTGCCTTAACCAACTAGTCAAGAGAACTATGATTCAATATCAATACAATTTTTTTACTGTGGTTTTTGTCAATAGCCTAAAATATTTAATATCTACAGTAAAGTTATTTCTTTTTAGTTTTATAATACTTATTGAAATAGAAGTTAGCAAATAAATATAAAAGATATGAAAAGTAAATTGAAAAGTTATGTTTTGTAGAATTTTTTTTAAATGTTTTATTTATTCTCCAGCAGTGCGAAAGGCGGACGCCGCAGCAATCAGGCGGCAGTCCAGGGCTCGGTTCTCATATGCTTGCCATGGATGTGACTAAGGAGGCTCGGGCGTCGCCTTTACCAGCTGGCGCTCAAAATGCCAGCGGTACTTCAGCCCAGCCTCCGCAACCTCAGGTAAGCTACATAGTTCCTTTTTATTAATTCAAGTAGTAATGTAGAGTGAGTTAGAGATGAAATTAATAAATTAATTCTGTTTTTTAGATATGTATTGTAAGACAAAGCGTTATAATTGTGTTTTATTTCTAGATCTGTGCCGGTTGCAGTAAGGTTATAACAGAACGGTACTTGTTGAAAGCTCTGGACCAGCTTTGGCATGAAGACTGCCTCAAGTGTGGCTGTTGCGATTGTCGGCTTGGGGAAGTCGGACATACACTGTACACGCGAGCAAATTTGATCCTTTGCAAGAGAGACTATTTGAGGTAAATATATTCATAATTTAAAAAAGCTAAAAACAAAAAAATTATATAAAAAAATAATATTGGTGTTACTAAACGAATTACTCTCTTAATAGGCTTTTTGGCAATACTGGCTATTGCGCGGCGTGCAATAAAGTGATTCCAGCCTTTGAAATGGTGATGCGCGCGCGCAGCAATGTCTACCATCTCGAATGCTTCGCATGCCAACAATGTAATCATAGGTGAGTTATTTACTATGTTGTTTTAATATCCAAAGGAACATCAGAGGATTTTTGGATCTTATAAACTACTCTTATTCTTAACATATTTATAAAAATAACGTATGTAGTTCAGAACCAAAGGAAATTGTTTTGGGGAAGTGATGAGAAAAATATGACTTGAAAACTAAATAAGTAAATACAAACTCGTATTGGTATCATAGAAGGCAAATTAATTTATTTTTATAAACGTGCAGCTTAGTACTGTTACCGGTTTATTCATATCATATACGTCTTACTTAAATAAAATAAGAAAATTTACTTATGCATCAGTTGGTAATATAAATCTTTAATACTCCCCACATTTATCGCATCAGAGCGGATTTACTACGCGAGCTCACTTAATTTTCTCACCTGTCAAAAGCGATTGCGCCGTGAAAATTGAGCAGGGACGTTGCTATATTGAATACAAGTCCAGTTTGGGACTTCTTTTGTGAACGAGATAAAATATTCACAATGAAGAGATGAGGGAGAGGGACAGCGACACCCTGTACCGTCGCTCCGTATGCTTTATTCAACTCACGGACGACAAACAAAGAGCACGATTAAATTTTCCGCTACATAAGAAGCTACATGCAAAGGAAATTTGCTTTTAAAACGCTCGCGATTGTTTTTGTGCGTTGCGAAAAGTTGTCCTTTATTAAACACATTTCATGGAACGGGGAAGCTTGAAGCTATACGAGTCGTATGCACGTAAATGTTTGCTTAGCTCGGCTATTTAGTAAATTTTCTAATTCCAATACATTGTCTGAATGATGTGATATTATTGATAATAGAAACAAATTACTGTTACAATATAATGACCATCGTGGCGTAGCGTGACATTTGACTATAAACGCAATGATTGTGGGTTCGATTCCTAGGAGGAATATCTAATGTCATATTTAAATTATTTTTATTTCCTTGCTCTCGTGACAAACCACAGTCTCAATGTCTCTGATTTGGGCGAAAAGTGGAAAACGGAGTGTCTTGACACTGGATTCTCTCTGCCTACCCTGCCATGCGGTCAAAGCTGGAAGCTGATAAAAAAAAAGATTATACTGTAATTTTTTATTTGTGATACAGAATATTTTTATATTTTGTTAACATTTTTTAAAGTGTTATTCCCACACTAAGGAAATTGAAAAAGACATATTTTTTTTTTTTTTTTTTTTTTTTTTTTTTTTTTTTTTTTTTTTTTTTTTTTTTTTTTTTTTTTTTTTTTTTTTTTTTTTTTTTTTTTTTTTTTTTTTTTTTTTTTTTTTTTTTTTTTTTTTTTTTTTTTTTTTTTTTTTTTTTTTTTTTTTTTTTTTTTTTTTTTTTTTTTTTTTTTTTTTTTTTTTTTTTTTTTTTTTTTTTTTTTTTTTTTTTTTTTTTTTTTTTTTTTTTTTTTTTTTTTTTTTTTTTTTTTTTTTTTTTTTTTTTTTTTTTTTTTTTTTTTTTTTTTTTTTTTTTTTTTTTTTTTTTTTTTTTTTTTTTTTTTTTTTTTTTTTTTTTTTTTTTTTTTTTTTTTTTTTTTTTTTTTTTTTTTTTTTTTTTTTTTTTTTTTTTTTTTTTTTTTTTTTTTTTTTTTTTTTTTTTTTTTTTTTTTTTTTTTTTTTTTTTTTTTTTTTTTTTTTTTTTTTTTTTTTTTTTTTTTTTTTTTTTTTTTTTTTTTTTTTTTTTTTTTTTTTTTTTTTTTTTTTTTTTTTTTTTTTTTTTTTTTTTTTTTTTTTTTTTTTTTTTTTTTTTTTTTTTTTTTTTTTTTTTTTTTTTTTTTTTTTTTTTTTTTTTTTTTTTTTTTTTTTTTTTTTTTTTTTTTTTTTTTTTTTTTTTTTTTTTTTTTTTTTTTTTTTTTTTTTTTTTTTTTTTTTTTTTTTTTTTTTTTTTTTTTTTTTTTTTTTTTTTTTTTTTTTTTTTTTTTTTTTTTTTTTTTTTTTTTTTTTTTTTTTTTTTTTTTTTTTTTTTTTTTTTTTTTTTTTTTTTTTTTTTTTTTTTTTTTTTTTTTTTTTTTTTTTTTTTTTTTTTTTTTTTTTTTTTTTTTTTTTTTTTTTTTTTTTTTTTTTTTTTTTTTTTTTTTTTTTTTTTTTTTTTTTTTTTTTTTTTTTTTTTTTTTTTTTTTTTTTTTTTTTTTTTTTTTTTTTTTTTTTTTTTTTTTTTTTTTTTTTTTTTTTTTTTTTTTTTTTTTTTTTTTTTTTTTTTTTTTTTTTTTTTTTTTTTTTTTTTTTTTTTTTTTTTTTTTTTTTTTTTTTTTTTTTTTTTTTTTTTTTTTTTTTTTTTTTTTTTTTTTTTTTTTTTTTTTTTTTTTTTTTTTTTTTTTTTTTTTTTTTTTTTTTTTTTTTTTTTTTTTTTTTTTTTTTTTTTTTTTTTTTTTTTTTTTTTTTTTTTTTTTTTTTTTTTTTTTTTTTTTTTTTTTTTTTTTTTTTTTTTTTTTTTTTTTTTTTTTTTTTTTTTTTTTTTTTTTTTTTTTTTTTTTTTTTTTTTTTTTTTTTTTTTTTTTTTTTTTTTTTTTTTTTTTTTTTTTTTTTTTTTTTTTTTTTTTTTTTTTTTTTTTTTTTTTTTTTTTTTTTTTTTTTTTTTTTTTTTTTTTTTTTTTTTTTTTTTTTTTTTTTTTTTTTTTTTTTTTTTTTTTTTTTTTTTTTTTTTTTTTTTTTTTTTTTTTTTTTTTTTTTTTTTTTTTTTTTTTTTTTTTTTTTTTTTTTTTTTTTTTTTTTTTTTTTTTTTTTTTTTTTTTTTTTTTTTTTTTTTTTTTTTTTTTTTTTTTTTTTTTTTTTTTTTTTTTTTTTTTTTTTTTTTTTTTTTTTTTTTTTTTTTTTTTTTTTTTTTTTTTTTTTTTTTTTTTTTTTTTTTTTTTTTTTTTTTTTTTTTTTTTTTTTTTTTTTTTTTTTTTTTTTTTTTTTTTTTTTTTTTTTTTTTTTTTTTTTTTTTTTTTTTTTTTTTTTTTTTTTTTTTTTTTTTTTTTTTTTTTTTTTTTTTTTTTTTTTTTTTTTTTTTTTTTTTTTTTTTTTTTTTTTTTTTTTTTTTTTTTTTTTTTTTTTTTTTTTTTTTTTTTTTTTTTTTTTTTTTTTTTTTTTTTTTTTTTTTTTTTTTTTTTTTTTTTTTTTTTTTTTTTTTTTTTTTTTTTTTTTTTTTTTTTTTTTTTTTTTTTTTTTTTTTTTTTTTTTTTTTTTTTTTTTTTTTTTTTTTTTTTTTTTTTTTTTTTTTTTTTTTTTTTTTTTTTTTTTTTTTTTTTTTTTTTTTTTTTTTTTTTTTTTTTTTTTTTTTTTTTTTTTTTTTTTTTTTTTTTTTTTTTTTTTTTTTTTTTTTTTTTTTTTTTTTTTTTTTTTTTTTTTTTTTTTTTTTTTTTTTTTTTTTTTTTTTTTTTTTTTTTTTTTTTTTTTTTTTTTTTTTTTTTTTTTTTTTTTTTTTTTTTTTTTTTTTTTTTTTTTTTTTTTTTTTTTTTTTTTTTTTTTTTTTTTTTTTTTTTTTTTTTTTTTTTTTTTTTTTTTTTTTTTTTTTTTTTTTTTTTTTTTTTTTTTTTTTTTTTTTTTTTTTTTTTTTTTTTTTTTTTTTTTTTTTTTTTTTTTTTTTTTTTTTTTTTTTTTTTTTTTTTTTTTTTTTTTTTTTTTTTTTTTTTTTTTTTTTTTTTTTTTTTTTTTTTTTTTTTTTTTTTTTTTTTTTTTTTTTTTTTTTTTTTTTTTTTTTTTTTTTTTTTTTTTTTTTTTTTTTTTTTTTTTTTTTTTTTTTTTTTTTTTTTTTTTTTTTTTTTTTTTTTTTTTTTTTTTTTTTTTTTTTTTTTTTTTTTTTTTTTTTTTTTTTTTTTTTTTTTTTTTTTTTTTTTTTTTTTTTTTTTTTTTTTTTTTTTTTTTTTTTTTTTTTTTTTTTTTTTTTTTTTTTTTTTTTTTTTTTTTTTTTTTTTTTTTTTTTTTTTTTTTTTTTTTTTTTTTTTTTTTTTTTTTTTTTTTTTTTTTTTTTTTTTTTTTTTTTTTTTTTTTTTTTTTTTTTTTTTTTTTTTTTTTTTTTTTTTTTTTTTTTTTTTTTTTTTTTTTTTTTTTTTTTTTTTTTTTTTTTTTTTTTTTTTTTTTTTTTTTTTTTTTTTTTTTTTTTTTTTTTTTTTTTTTTTTTTTTTTTTTTTTTTTTTTTTTTTTTTTTTTTTTTTTTTTTTTTTTTTTTTTTTTTTTTTTTTTTTTTTTTTTTTTTTACGGGTTCAAATCCCGCTGCGTTCAAATTTTTATACGTTTTCTAAATATGTCTTTTTCAGAACATTTTTACCAAAAGAAAATATACAAAATACTTTTCAATTATTTAAAATTTTAGAGTCTAGTATAGTTTTAGATAGCTCAGTTAAAATTGAACTTGATTTCCCCGTGCTCCGTCAGTTATTGAGCTGAGCGATGATGCATCTAGTGCAATATGAACTTATTATTCAATTTATCGATAGTATCTGCTGCAAGTGGAAATTCGTTATAGAGTAATATTAAACGTAATATTTAACTCATAAATAAGTATCTTTAACTAATAGTAAATTTACTTCTCTTTAGAAGTGATCCTTTAAATATAATTGTTAAACTTATAAGTAACCAGCCAGCCAGTGTTTATTATTTATAAAATTGTAATCAATCAGTTTTACAATAAAATCGAAAATAATACATTTTTTAACAAGCAAAAAGTATTTTTGTCACGTAATTTGCTAACAAAACACCTTAAAATATCGAATAAGATCTCAAGCGCGAACAGCAATCTCCTTTGCAGTGTCCGTTTAAATAATAGAAAGGTCGCGAGATTGGAGCCATTCTGAATGGTTTATACGTCACTTGTGGACCTTTGCCACTTGTGCTAGCAGACCTCGCGTGTCGTATTGTATATTCATTCCACTGTTACTGGAACTTGTAGGCCAACCTAAAGGGGATTGAAATAGAATATTAGAAAAGATTATCTCATACTTTAACCCTATTAAACATAAGAGCAACTTTAACAATCGCTCGAAAGCACCGAGTATAATACTGTTTAGTGTACAAATATAAACTCACCAATCACATTATTGGCTTGAAATAACCAAATCGAATAACAACCAGTTTTATGCAAAAAGTCGAATAAAAATCATTTTGCATATTTATATATGTTTACCTAACAATACGGGCAAGCTATTAAATATCACGTACAAATCAATTTCCACCGGGCAGAAATCTGAATCCAATTTGCGGGCTGTCCGATTGAAGCGGCGGCCGGCAGATATCAGGCGAATATCGCTAAACGGCTAAATAATTTAGTAGGAATCCGACGCCCGCGGCGGACACGGAAGCGCAGATCTGTGAACCTTTACGAAGATATACTACCAACTACTCAATTTCTCTTTAACTGACACTTGTATAAGTTATTAAAGTTGTATGCATCTACAATAATTAATTTGTAAATTATTTATCTGTATTGTTTATTTGAAATAATTTGTAAAATACTAATTATTTAATTTAATTATTAATTATTTTTCAGTAATCGCTAATAAGTTATAGTTATATAGTAATAATATAATGACACTTGTCGTTTGTATTATTCTCTGCCTATTGTGAAACATATTTGAATTGAAATCATATTAAAATGCATATTTATTCAATGAAAAATTTATTGAAAATTTTGTTACTCATTAGCAAATGTTAAAGCCACTTCAAACTTTCAATGAAATATTTCAATGAACCAAAGTACAATATTAATTAAGAATCGATTATTTGAAAAGTTAGATGCATGTATGTATTAAGACAAAATAACGCATGATTTACGGCTGGTATCAAATGTTCAACAGTTTTCCACAGCATTGTTTCAAAACAGTTAATAGACACGTCCGATTACGTAAAACGTCAAACTTTGCGTCGCAGTTGTCGCGTCACAATGGCGCGCCGTACAAAGCTTAACTTGCACCCAGTCATTAAAATTTCGTTCTACATCTTTTCCATTACGCGACTGCAGACAAAAAATAGCAAAACAAAAAGGACAACCCCCAAAAACAAAAGTCGGGAACGGAGAGAACAGGAAATAAAGTTAATTAAGAGCGGCGAAATCGACTGAGTTGCGGTGGAAATTGGCCCCTTAAAAAAGAGACATTTGTAGCCGAGCTATTGCGCTTAATTTTTGTGACAAGTGAAACAAAAGAGTTGGCAGGGTGGCGGGTAACACGGGGTGGAAGACGGAGGAGGGAGTGGAATGAAAAGATAAGATTTTGCGTTATCGCCACCGGTTCCGGGCGGTTCCGGGCGGACAGTGGCGAGTCGAAGGCGATACCTTTTGTTTTGCCACATTGAGGGATACGCGCCCGTCTGACGTTATCTTGCTTCTTGTTCAAGTTGACCTTTCCACTGATGGCAGTAAATTTTATTTCTAAGACGTTTACGGTTTTTTTGGTACCCGGTATTTCTTATTGTTGATGAATATACGATATCGTAGCGTCTATTTTTAGCTTCTGTGCTTACATTTCTAAAAAATAATTTGTTTATAAACTATTATTGCTAATCAATATATATATATATATATAACTACACAATATAAATTTACATAAAAGTGGATTATGACATAGATGGATTATTCATACGTTTTCTAAAATTGTTTTTGAAAATATAACTATTAAAAATTAAGTGTTTTTTATAACTACGAGTATACTCCCGAATACACATATATGGCCGACACAGATCATTGACTCATACTTACTACATTAAGTGGATTTTTACTTTGTAGATATCAGAAATCCTAAAATATAATGTTGTTCAAATTATTATAAGATATATAATATTAATAAATGGTCGTTAAACAGTATGTAATAATATTTATTTTAAAAAAAATAAAATTTTTTTTTTAATTAAATAAGAATTTTAACTAGCTTATACTTAAAAATCTCATATATTTAATTACAAATACCAGTTACAGAAATTTAACTTAAAAACAACTTAAGGTCTTAAATATCAAAATCTTCGATGCCTGTCGTCTTAGAAAATTGACAATATTAAAAAAAAAGTTTTTTTCTCAAACATGCTTTCTTGTCTAACAGATTCTGTGTGGGTGATCGCTTCTATTTATGTGAGAACAAGATTTTATGCGAATACGACTATGAAGAGCGTTTGGTGTTTGCTAATATGGCTTACAACCCGCCACCACTATCTCATCTTAAGAGGCAAACTACTCATTTACCACCACCCCCGGTAAGTTTCTAATTAAAAATATATTTACTTATATCTTCAGTTTTTACCCATATATTGATATTTTCTAACCAAATGTTTTTTTTAGCGGGAATTCTTATTCATTCAATTCTTATTAAGAATTTAACTATAGCGTGACTATATCAATAAAGAACTTTTTGGTATGGTTCTATTCGGGCTTCACGTCAATACCACTATTGTGAAGTTTAATTAGTTAGTGCATTATAATAGCTAATACAATTCAGAGATGCCAATTAGATATTAACTGAACTCTATATTGAGGCCTGTGTTTGAATAGTACTGTTGTCATCTTTAAGCTACTAATTAATTTGATTATATGCATTATAAACATTTAAAACAATAATTATTGAGCATAATTGGGTTTTGGTATTACCTAATAAATATTATAAATCAAATCTATCTATTCTGTTTTTATTATGAATATATTGGCTGTATAATATATTTCCATGCCACCAAATGAGAAATGATGAGACAAATGCCACCTCAGTCTACCTGTGACCACGGACTACTATAAAGTGTTCGAAATGTCGGGTTCTAAAATGTATTTTCAAATACCAAATATTAAACGTTTAAAAATGTGTAATAATCGTAAAAATCAATGAGCTTATTATATTTTCATTGTTTAATTTTTTCAACAGACAAGCAATGCGATGGGACTGATGAATGGATCAAGCCGGTCTGGTGATATGAATAACAACATGAACTCGTCGCCTGCGTCTTTTCCTCCACACCTCAAGCCTCTTGGCCTTTCCGCGTCTAGCTGAGATTATCGCACGTGAGACGCAGCTCACCCTTACATGAAATATCATAATTGATTGATTCAAATATTTATTGAAAGTATGAACTATTGACCTCTTATTGAACGCTCAGTGTTTTTGATTTCCAACACGAATTCAGCGAGTTTTATTGGCAAAACTTTGAATATAATTAGATGTTTACACAAATATGTGATGTATACACAAATATGTGTGATTTTTGGATCCGTAGTTGAGTGTTTTTTATAGTGAGTTGAGTGACTTTATTTTTTTTAGATTGTGAAACGAGTATTTTCGGTACATTGCTAAGGCAACTAGCAACTGTCACAAATATGGTATACTCTACTTTGTAAAACTTGAAGCGTCTGCGGTAGGCTATGAATTGAATTGTGTATGGATTTTGTATATTGATGATATTACATTATAAAACTGATATGTAAAAATATGTTTTTATGATTTGATGATGGTGTAATTATTATGTTTTATTACAAATAAAATTGTATAGCATTATTTCTTTTTCATAACTAATTTCACACATCGTGAATGAAGCTTGAAATTTATTCTCGTTTTACCTATAAATAGACGCTAGATGAGTTTTAAAGAGAATTTTTTTTTATCATTTTTTACTAAACTGAATTTTGGAAACGAGAATAATTTTTTTTCTCGAATAGTTGTTACTATGTTAATGCCAAAAGGAATTAGACAGTTTCTTTCTGTAAATGATATTAGATAAATTAAAAATATAATGGATTTTAATATCTTTAAGATGATCTCATAATGCAATCTCGGCTTAGAATAATATTCTTATAGTAAAGGTCTCATTAATAAAGTAAATACGCAGGAGATATGATTAAAGTAAAGAAGTTGAATCCTTGTATTTTCTTGACTTAAAATTTCTAGTTATAATTATATGTTATTATGTAAATATTAAAAATAATTTTTCCTTTATTTCTAGCAATCATTATTAATAGGATGCGAGCTAATGCAATATGTATAATCAAATTGTATTTTATTTGTTTAAAAGCGTTTTGTTTAGCAAATATTGATTGGCTTGGCCACTTTTAAAATTTATTTTTCACAGTTAGCGCTCGCCACATTGTTATTTCGTTTTGTACCTATAATGTATATTAACTGTTAAGTTTAATTATAAACATTGTTGTAATGTTTGTATTATTTATGTATATAAAATATATTCATAAGTAGACTATTGTATCTCACATTAAATTACTATACTTTAGTGTATATTCTATTATTATAAATATAGCGAAATGTGGAAATACATATGGAATAAATGTTTAAATTTCATGATTAATCATAATAGTTCAAATTAGTTTTTTAGATATTTGAAGTCCTCTTATTACGTATTAATAAGTTATATTTCCGCATTTAAGTAGATAAATGTCACTTGCATTCCTATTGTATAAAATGTTGCTAAACTGTGAACGGTATGCGTCAGATTCTTTCCAAACCAATGATATGACCAAAGAAGTAGCTGAATAAAGCCTTGTTCAAAATGAAAATTAATTTTATTTTAATACTTTTAATCCCACTCTTCAACTTTACTGTTATTTATGTAATTTATATAAGTACTTTTTTGACATCTAATTAATCATATTTTTCTAACAGGGGTAGGCAGAGTGACAAGAAGGGATAGCCCTTCTCCATTTTCATTCCCGCCCGAATCCGAGATATTGCGTCATGAGTGGCAGAACCCAATGCCTCGCTTTGTCTTATCACCAAAGCGGAGAAATGATAACAATTTAAATATAAACGCTCCTCCGAGTGGGAATCGAACACACAACCATCCTGTATACAGTCATACCATACAATGCGCCACAATGACCTCAATAGTAATATAGTATGAAATTTGTGTGTGAGAGAGAGGTTGACTCTTACAAATGGTAAGGGAAAAATAATGGAGATCGATCGATGATCGATTTGTTATAACATAAATAGTCACTTAAATTTTATTATTTTTAATATTTAAAATCTTATATTTTTCTTATTAAGAAGACTACGTACCGCAAATCTTATCAATGAAATACAATAATGAAAATTACAAATTTTCACCACTTAATATTTAAACTATCTTTTAATTCTAATCGTAATTCAAATAGTTGTATTACAACGGCAGTTTATGCGTTGGTTACGTTGATTTAGTAACTTAGATAATTTTATCTCGATAAATACAATACTATGCATAATAATTAGCTCAACTGAAGCTTAATTTCTATTACAGACATTCATCGTATATATCTTATCTCATTGGTCATATATATATATAAATCTTGCAATTAACTTTTAGCAATTGCAATTGTTAAATTAGGAAGTTGAAGGCGAGAGTCAACCTACCATGGTTTGTTTTTACTATTTATAATTAATATTTATCTTGTACCAGCAGCCAAGTTGACGTGTAAAATACGCGTTGTCTTAGCAACGTGTATGTCATTTTATACGTGGTATAGCGTGTAATATTTGCTTTATTGATTTGAATGTATTTCTAATACATTACTATGAAAAATATTGGCTTTATGCACTTTCTTATACAATTTTATAACTATGTCAATTTTCATACTTGTCCTTCTGCATAATTTTTGTATCGAAGAAGGAACTTTCGACCCTTCTAAGTTCTTTCTTTGCATATTAATAAGTAGATTATCTGCAAAAAATTATAACAGTAGCAATATTTTTACTCACAAAATTTGCTATGTAACATTGACTAATGTTACATTACGGAAGAAAACTTCTAGAAAGTAGAAAAA
Organism: Podotricha telesiphe; assembly: GCA_038994665.1. Classification (NCBI taxonomy): domain Eukaryota; kingdom Metazoa; phylum Arthropoda; class Insecta; order Lepidoptera; family Nymphalidae; genus Podotricha; species Podotricha telesiphe. The sequence continues at coordinate 524,540 of JAOYRR010000252.1, forward strand.
TCACCCCAATTTCCTGGCTCTTCGCCCTCAATGTCGATGTATCTTTTCATACCAGTGTTATCGATGTCATCTTTAATTATGAAATCAAACATACGAAAAAAGCGATTTGTGACCGCAATACACTTCATTTGAAGACATTTTTATTTTATTATATAAAACATACCTTTTGTATGTTTATTTTAACTAGTGTCCCCATTGACGCGTATATCAATATATATAAAACTGTATGACACACTCTGTGGTCAGTGTTACATTTATGTATGCATTATTTGAAAACAAGTATTAGCATTCTGCACTCCAACTCATTATATATATTTACTGTCTTCTTCAGCTTATCGAAGAAGTGAATAAATATAGGTTATATTTTAAACAGTTTGTTTTACTTTTATTTCTATAGGATAATAGTAACTAAATTAAGGCTCTCGTACCGAAGATGAATAGAATGGAAGAAACTTGTTCATAGCAACATTTCTGTCTAGAGTATGCAAATGGAAGTAGTCAAATAAAGGTGCGTCGCGTGAACAAACCTTTGCAACAGGCCTCCTCGAGCATGAACGGCACAATGAGGCGCGTGAAAAATGGCACCGGCCGACGCGACGGCCCACAAATCAAAACTGTGAAACCGTTCGACAAAAAAAGAAAATAAAACATAAAACAGCGTAAGCCGAGCGCACACCACTGATGGCTTCTTGCAATAATTTCCGTTTTCAATGAACGCGTTTTTCTTTTTCTTATCATCGCACGAACTAGGATGGTTGGGAATAAATTGAAATACAAAATTGATTGTTGACTTTTCCCGGTCGCTTTATTACTGTCATAAATAGAAAAGAGATTGAAAATTGCCTACCGACGCGGTGTCGGCAGATTTGATGATTCCGTTATTCTTTGGCAGGATCTCATTGAGAGTAAAGAAATGGCTACTTTCTTTTCATTGGCTATTTTTATTAAGTAATTTATTGCTCTATTATTACCAATATACCAATATTTCAACATTTCAAGCTAGCAAATCAATGTAGTCACTACATTTTTATTGTTGTCTTTGGATTAGTATCTATAAAACCTTGTATCATTTTTTTTTATAAATAATTGAAATTAACAATGGAATTGTTAAAAAAAGGTCTTACGATATCCATGTTAAATTTTGAAATATACTGTTAAGTTTCAAATACATTATTTAAAATTTTAATGAACATTCTGTTTCTATTTTTAAAATGATTTCACTTAACTTCTTCATATAGGAGAAAGAAAAAACTTATTGTTATGACACTTTGTTCTCTAGTTTCCGCCCAAGTCCCGAGACATTGCTTGTTGAGTGCGCGATACGGCGTAAGCTAATAATTTTCTCATCACGTTTGTTTTACAGACATTATGTTTCCAGAGTCCAGGAACAAGACTGAGCAAAGGAAGAAAATAAACATTCTCCAACTCAATTTTCAATTGAAACCATATTTCATTCGGTAGTATTAATAAATTCAAATTTGTAACCTAAAGCTCCGAGAACACGAATTTCAAACATAAGATCTAAAAAAAATACTTTAACAAGTGTCTCTATTTTAACATATTAAAGTGTTATTCACACACTTAGAAAACCAAAACTTAAGAATTTAAAAAATATTTATAACACACTTAAGAATTTAAAAAATATTTTTAGTTTCTAAGAGGCGCGAGTTTAAATCCGGCTGCGTTTAAATTTTCATATGTTTTCTAAAAATGTTTCCAAATATTAGCGAATTCAGGGCTATATCGAGAAACCTATAATTAAAATTAATGTAAGTTAAGTTGTAAATTTTACTTTAAATTAATGTTCTTAAGAAAATATTAGCTTTAAAATTTTAATAAATTAGGGACCTATTATTTTTATGAGCTTTTCCCCGTTTACAGCCTTCTATCGGTAGTTAGAATAAGTTAACAATGATTCTCAGTGCTCACACCCTTCTGGGGATTTGGGATGAGAATGACTCCGAATGAAACCGTAACCGTTTTAACCAGAACCCTAACAAATGTAAAACAAAGTATTTTTCACCCTATTTGTAAAGAAAGAGGGGAGATGGGGAATATCTTATGAAGCTGGTATTATCTATCTCGGGAGCTCTTATTTTTATTCGAGTTTTAATTATTAAAAGTTTTATGAACTGCTTATTTCTTTTTATGGGATTGTTGAATTAATTCCTTTTGTTTGCTAACTCATTGCCGTCAGTGTTAATTGCTGAAATTTTGCAGAATAGCTTTGTTCCAACTCTTATTTTGTAAACAAGTGCAAAGTGGAATTAATAACTTTCCACAGCAAAGATATTTGTGTCATATATTGCTATATTATTTTGTAAAGGCGCACTAAGCTTTGTGCTAGCTAGAGTTAGTGCTTAGTGCATTTCATGTGAAGTAATGAACAGGGGTGGAATTGACTATTTTTGGAAAATAAGTTTATTTTAACAAAAAAAGGATTTGTACTACTCTAATATTTTGAAATCGTGTGTTCCTATAAAAAAATATATTATTTTTTTTAAATTATTGCCTGTAAAATGATTGTAAATTGTTTAAACCAAATGCAACAAGTATTATAAAAATATCTTGTTTTATAAATATATTTCCTTTATAAAAATATTTTGTTTTATTAAAATCTTATATTTCTTACAAAAATGTAAATTCTATCAGTTTTATTTAAATTTGTTTTTTATTCAAATAAATAGCTTAAAGACCATGGTCTTTAAGAAAAAAAACAATTTTTCATTTTACAATATAATGTCATGTTTAGAAAACGTAAAATAATTTTACGCCGCGGGTTCGAATCCGTCCAAACGCTCTGAGCTCTCTGAGCTTATTACAACTATTTTTTTGTTGTTAGCATCAAGATTATTCCACGAACAATCATTTGGCTAGAGAAAATGCTATTTATTGAAATATATTTAACATTTCAAAGTGTTATTCACACCATTACAAAATTAAAAAACATTTTCCGAAATGCGCGGGTTCGATTCCCGCTGCGTTAAAAATTTTATACGATTTCCAAAAATGTTATCCAATTTCCTAAGTGTATGAACAACACTTTAAAACGTTAAAATAATTTCAGTTTTAATATTAAAAAGATTGAAAAGCTTAAAATTGTGAAACTTACTTATCACGTCTGTATAATATCATAAAACATTTTAACTTCGTAAAGAGCTATTCACATCGAATTCTCATTCAGAGCGGTGAGCCCGTTGTAAGTAAATTTAACTTTAAAATATGCATAACAGTTTTCCGATGCGATCCCCGTTTGGAATTTAAACACATCGAATCGTATTAAGATACATTCTGGCTCCATTGGCTCCATTGCGCCCAGAACTTGGAAGATAATTCACTTATAAATTTCTACGTACTTGCATTTGAAAATAAAACTGACAAAGCTATATTTACATTTTAAAACTTTTTGAGTACTTTGTATAACAAGAAATGTGTAAGGCTGTTTATTAATTCTTTTTAATATTAGGCTCTACTGACTAAGTTAGAGTCTGCGAATGTTATTTAATATTTTATAGCTTCATGTATAACGGTTCTGCATATCTGACTGAATTTTCTATATATGTATGTTATATAATTTTATATAATATACATATGTATATTATATAAAATTATATTATATACAACAGTATATATATACTATATTTTTTTTGTTTCAACCAGTCTTTTTCGAATTATTTACAGCAAGCTTTTTATTTGATATCCATATCGTAGGAGTGCCATAAAAATGACTAGTCCGTCACCTGAAGTGGTCCGCAATGTTGGGTATCGCATGACGTCACACAACTACCTAGCCATGCATGGTCATCAAAACTAACTAAACTAAACGTGTACACAAAATTTCAACTAAATTTGTTAAATATATATGCTTTAAAATTGAGTTTTAAAATCCCACCCGAAAATACACACATATTACATACCTACATTGTAAGTTAATAAAAAGCTTGTTAGAAGAGAAATGTAATAATTATAATTTAAGTTAATGTATAATGAGAAAAAATGAAGTAAGACTAATTTAATATAAAAGTTTTATTTAAAAATGTACGTAAGTTATTTACATGTATGTGATAAAGATATTTTTAGAAAACGTATAAAAATTTGAACGCGGCAGGATTCGAACCCGCGCCTCTTGGACTTGACTACATCCAGCTGCGTCGCATTTCTTATACGCTTATTATAAGTTATTCTTGTTGTTAGCATTTCTGTAGAGAGATTTTTACAAATTTCTGCTACCCTAAGATTATTCTACGAACAATCGTTTGGCAAGACAGAATGCTATTTTTATTAAATATTATTTATATTTTTTCAAGTTACATAAGTTACATCGTTATCCAAAAATATACATACGTTTTCTAAAAATATGTTTTTCTTTTTCCTAAGTGTGTGATTAACACTTTAAAATAAATAGTAAATGTATGTGATACCTTTTTCAAGAAAAAGAATTAAAATATTTAGAATATTTGCCATTAAAAAGTGACAGTATGTTGTATTTCAAGTGCCAATAATTAAATAAGGAAATATAATAATGCTCGGCAAGTAAGGCCGAAGTAGATATTCTGGCATAGCTCGAAAAGTTTCCAAATAAGTAGAGTTAAGTAAGATTGCAAGCTTAACGCCTCCGCAGTTTGCTCTAATAGCATTATCAAGTTTCCAGACCGTATTGAGGGATTCTTGTACATATTGTACTAAAATTTTACAAAGTATTTAAATATTATTTAGAATATGTCTGAAATAAGTATTATAAATTTTAAGAAACAGTAAATATAGTGTATAGTGTATATATGTATAGTGTATAGTATAGTAATAGTAGTGTTAATTGAGAACTAGGAAGTTAAAAATTAATAGAATATTTTGCAATAAATACTAATAATCTATTCTATTAATTTTTATATCAAGACAAAAATATATTCTGAGATTTGTTACGTCATATCAGATACTTTAAACGGTATTGAATCTAAGACATAGTTAAAAATCTTGTTGGACTAGAAATATGCGTTAAATAATTAAAATAACGTTTATATAAACTGTATATAAAAATTGAAGAGTATAAGTAAGTGACATATGAACAGGTAAGGTGGTTTTGTAAACGTACATATCAAAATAACTAATACTAATGTTTTATTAAAAAAAAAATTTTGGTACTGGATTATTAAAAAAAAAATTAAAGTAAAACAAAAAACATTTAATTCTGGGTCATAACTAACATAATATTTAATTGAAATGTACTATTAACAAAGCTAATGACGTCAAAGTGAACATTAAATCGCTTTGTTTCAATGTTGCATCACTATGTAAGCGGTGATGTTGAGCCAAAATATTAGTGGCACGCTCACTTTCTTCAGTAAAATAACTAGAAACAGGTTCAACGTTTGCAGTAGTTTCAGATGAAACGTCGTCAACTCTCACAAATGCTTTAGGTGTCGTAGTAGATGTTTCACTCGTTACTGGGTCCTCGTCAGATACGTCAGTAGTTGACATTGTCGTTTCCGTTAAACTAATCTCTACATTTGTAAGTGTAGGTGAAGCTGATGTAATTTCAGATTGATTATTCTCCTCTGTAGTGAAGACATCGCTTTCGTCATCAGTAACTAAAGTAGTTGTAAGCGTTGTCGTAGTGTGTGGATCTTTTGATATCAAAAAGCAAATTGAACCGCACTGCTCTTCGATACACTTTTCTTCTACAGCACATGACAATAAATTTTCCCATGCACTCAATTTCTGATAGAGGTAAGGTTGATTGCAATTTTCAATGTATGTTTGAATACCAGTTAGCTCATTATCACATATAAGTGGTCCCCCTCTATTGCTCTGTAAGTAAAAATAATTCAACACAAATATAAAACTAAAAGAATCAATACTTGAATTATTTGACCTAGTGTACCTCACAAAAATTGGCATCACTAGACACATCAGATTTTCCAACGCTAGTCATAGCACATAGCATACTATCATTTCTGAATTCGTTTCCACATTTATCTGAATTCCCTGGCAATACATTAACCATATTTTTCACAAGGATCCTATCATCTGTAGTATTTCCAAGGCGCTAAAATAAAATAAAAGAATAAACATTTTTGTTTATATTATCAGAGCTAATGAAATGGAAATAACTTTTAAACTATAGCTTACAATGTAAAGAAGAATATAACAACTCATGTCAAGAAATATGTTTTTATATGATATTGCAGGTACTGGAGCCACTGCTGATGTTATTTTAAAAGGCAATAGAGTTTTCAGAAAAGATATATCAGAGTACCACCACATCGTCACGTTAAAATTGGAAGGCCGCGCTATTTGGATAATCTGAAAATTTGTAATTATACATTAAAAATGTGAACATACTATATTATTGCTATTTAATTATATATATCGTGTACAAGGTTTATTATCATTACCTCACGCTCCTGTTCATTTTCATCTTCATTTAACGTGAAGTTGGCGTCAAATCTAACAGCACCAAGTTTCGCCAAGAGTGTTTTCTTAGGGAAACCAACAGATGTATCCGTATTTTCTTGATTAGATGATATCAGCCAATTTTCTCGAATTAATACCCCAGATCGTATAATTCTTAAGCCGTCCTTATCCACTACTAAATCATCCGGATAATACAATATTGCCTGTTGCCAATTGAACATAATTATAATTTTAGAATAAATATTTAATGAAAAAATAAGATAAACAGTCTAGATAAATTGTTTATTTTATTAATACATTAATATAAAAAGGACATTTACCATGTACGGGAAAGTATCTTTTATGACTATGTTTTCATCTTCAGTACTTGCGTCTTCTAGTGCAAGAGCTATTCCTGTATAAAAAAAATTAACTAATTACATTTTTAATCAATATACGCGTATATTTATATATCTACCGACACTTCCGGTACTACTGGGTGTAACCGAACTACTAGACATAGAAAGCTAAAAATCGACATTCTTTGACAAGTGCAGGGGAACACTAAGAGAGGAATTCCCTAAATTTCTACGGGAACAGGAAAAAACAGGAGGTTTTACAAATCACAGTAGAAACCATCAAAGAAGACATAATATGGTAAGTGATAGATTCCGAATCAACGAACAAACATACGAGGATTATATAATAATAATATAATAATTAACCACAATCTTACCAGCGTAATATGCTGCCAAAACTAATACTAAACGCATATTTTTAATATTTCACAGAATAAATGCAGTTATAATCTGTCTTGACATTGACAACTAAAGTTTTAAAAGAAGAATATTTATTTTTCTTTTCTGTATATCTTTTCTGTCAGTTAGTTATTGAAAAAAGTAGTAAAAACTCTTAATTATATTATATGTTAATTACTTATTAAAATAAAATTTCTTATAAGTTTTATATTCCCTTTCTTCTTGTAAAAACCGAATTAGCCGAGTCACGTCCCATTATTTTTCGCTGTTATCTCTGACAAAGTTGCGTCGAGTCTAGTCGAAGGCATTAATCAGAATCGCAACGGAGCTAAGATGTATTATCCTCAATAAGGCGAAAAGAATGACTTTGCAAATTTAAAAGCGTGTTTTACAGATAAGGTGGAGAATAAATCCAGGAAACATCTAATTATTCATGTAAGGGGTGTTTAAGGACGCATATTAATACGCTTGAAGCGACGCGCCGTCGACTTTTTTAAAATATGCTAAGAATATAAAAAGAGCCGCTCATTTTAAAATACTGCGGACGGGTGTACACGACTTGGGCGGTTCTGCGATCCGCATCCTTCTTCTGTTGAAATTGAATAAATACATAAACATTCATTCTGTCTATTTCGTAACTGCTATTTTTATAAGTGTGCTACACTGCCCGATATTATCTTTCTTCGTCATATATTATTTTAGTTTTAAATAATTATAATTTTGATCCACACTGATACAATTAAAGAGATTTAATCTTTATGCATTTGTATAATATTATATAAAGATTAGTGGTAAAACTATACTTTATGGCAAATTCGAAATGGATAACTTTTATAGGGTTATTACAATGTAGTAATTAAACGTATATATTTAAATCTTCTTAATACAATTTATTAACGTTTTTTTTATATAAAATTAATTATAGTCTACGATTACAAAGTCATTATAGTCTAATTAAGATATTTTTTTAATAATTATCAAAATCATAAGGCTTGTCATCTTCGAGGAATGTGCGAGATATGACTAATAACTACAGGCAAGACTATGTCATATATGTAAACATAAACGCCATTGGCTTAAAGCTGGGCATACCGCTTGCGGGAAGTAATGTGTCCTGACCCTGTTTTTTTATTGCTCATACGCATACACGTATGCTTTTTTACATTAGCGACGATTATTATCCATTTTATTTCGTTTTTCTTCTAACTTTTCTCTTTTACCCGCATATAAGGATTGTCATAGAGAACCGAGTGTCAAGACACTGTATTCTATACTTTCCGCCTGAAATCGAGACATTTCGCAAGTTGATTTTATAATACTAGAAAATTACTACTAAAAGAGTTTGTCTATTACAAAGTTAAAAAAAGATGATCGTAAATGCTTACATGATCGAAGCCACGTTTACGATTGGAACAAACTTTGTACTTAGCGGTAATAATTCTGACCGAGATAAACTTCACATTGTAAACTAAATGTCGATTTTAGAGTGCTGAATCACTGGTTCAAAGTAAGCGAGGCATTTACTTACGAGTACTTTGTGCTTTACGATTTTTAAACTATGTAAACTATAGGGCACGTTCGTTTCGCAATGCTAATACGCTTTTATCTTGGCCAAATTAATAGTATGTCAGTGAATACTAAAATTTATAAAATTTGTTGTCTGTGATCGCGATGTGTGTGATTTCAATTTTTACATTTTAAAAAGAGTTCCATGTATCCGCCCGCGTGGCGTCGTCTTGGGCCTTCCTGCGCTTAGCAGGAAATATACGCAGAGAACAATGTTTTTTTAAAACTAGGTTTTCTTTGCCTACACTATTTTTTTTACGTGAATAAATCCTTTACGGATACCCGCCCGATTGGGGATTCGGAAGTGGTTATGTGGGACTTCGAACCGGCCGTCCGTTTACCCACTATAACCTCCGGTGCTCCTCCTCCACCGCCACTGGCCAGGGCCACAGGGACTACAATCTTCCGTGAACCCTGGCAGTTCTTTCCCTACCCTGCTATGAGAGCAAAAAAATAAATTTATAATATAATTATATGTTGAAAAATATACCGCTAATAACGTATTCATTTCTAATTCCGAACAAACTAGGTAAACGCTCAATGTACTAACTGCACTGAGAGAAGTGATATGAATATTAAACGCTCGAAGAATTAGAAGATTTATGCGACAATTTGGAAGTTAGAAGCCCTACTTAAATGAATGTTTAACATTATCTGCAGAGTTTTAGGGAGTCGAGCGTCTTAACAACTTGAGAAGAAACTTTAATAGACAGTGGCTCTCGGGCGATTAATTCAGAGACGTGGAAAGGTGGACGGGAATTCTTAATGTGAAAGGGTGACTTTTCAATGGATGTCGTGATTCGCTTGCCTTGCTTATATTGGCAAAATCTTAGTCTTAAATTTAATTGCTGGTTTAATTTAGGCACAAGTAATATTTAATCGCTTATTTCTTTTCTAGTGAGTAGCGTCGTGGTGAGAAGGGCAATTATAAATTTAATGTTTATTATGAATTAATCATAATATGACTAGCAACGTGTCCTGGCTAAAATCTGTGAAGTTTTTTGCCAAACACACAACTATTAATTTAGATTCATTTAATGTCACCGATCCATTTATAATTTAACCAAAAACTAATCATTTCCGAGCACCTGAATATATGCGACATTATATAGATTTTTTTATTGAAACAAAGAGGCAAACGCGCCCATGGACATCTACAAGAACAGAGGAGTTGTAAAATTCCTTGGAGCATTGCCCATTGTATAGACGGTAGAATTCAACATCTCTCCGAATGCATAAGGATTCTAATCCGTCTGTAAGTTTAGGATCATTGACAATTCGGACTACCCGGCGTTGAATAATGTCAAGTGTGTGTTGTTGTTGAAATTGCGGGGCGCCTGCCAACAGATGGGAACAGAACTCCACATGAGGATGGACCTGAGCTTTATAAAGCCGATATCTATGCCTATGCTCTACCTCGAGCTTTTCAAATTTTTGCACCCCAAATGACCCTGCGTTTTTCCTCAAGGTAACCAAGGAGCGGAGTTTTAATCACGCACTCCATCACCTGAAAATAAGTGCGCTAACAGCAAAGTGAACACACACAGGAGCACACGTCTTGGGCACAATAGCAGGTATACCATCAGGAACACTAGACGTTCTGACGTCAAGAGAGGAAAGGGCAAGTCACAGTGTGCATAAACGAATGTAGTGCATGGTGTGCTTGCTAGGAATGGGTGGTGGTGCTCTCCTATGTCGTCAAGAGTTAAATTTGATGCAAGAAATTTGTTTATGTATCAAGAGTTCAATACAAAATTTAAAAAAACTATAAAATGTTATATGATTGCTCGTTTAGTTGTAAATTTTGTTGCAAAACGTGAAAAGTTTCACACTAAATCTTACATTTATTTAATTCAAAATTAAATAAATATAAGATTCATGAATTTAAAATTAAGTATAAATATAGGTAATTATTTCCATTTCTTTAAGTTCCATATCATTATCATTTACAACGTTATTTATGAAAAAAAAAACTGCAAAAATCTAGAGAAAACACAAAATATTAACAAATATATGTTTAAATATCTACTTATTTTACTTGTATAGTTCCAAGGTTCCGCATATTATATAAATGAAGAGAAATCATGACATGTCTAAAGTCTATAGACCGTGGTTATGACATTCGCTATGAAATTCTCCTACTTCTGATATACTGTCCTCGGTCTTCAATATAGGTCTTGTCAGGCTTTCGTCATAGGTGTACTGAACTGACAATGAAAAAATCTCAATTTTCTCTAGTGTTTATTCCTGGCCTCCGAGAGTTGGAGGTCCAACTGGTCCTCTGACCCCCTCAGAAAGTAGACTGATTGGCGGATCGCATGTACAGTAGAACCATGTAATAAAATTGTGTAAGCTGCAGGCGACATAGGAATCCGGGAATATAGTAAAACGTACAGTCCAGCAGTATGTAAAGAATACATTTCGGATTTGTCGATGCAAAAGGTAGGCCACTGGCATTACTGGCATTACTTCTAAGTATGTTGCCAATCTCTTTACCAAGTTCAGATCTACATATTTTCATTAGTAAATATCAGCGTGAAGTATTGAAATAATAAAAAAAGCAACTAAATTTTTATTATATATTTTCGATGCACGGGACAATCAGGGGAAACTTCTCTTTAAATGTTCTGACTAACCAGGTTCAGAGTTACATTTGTGTACAAAACTAAAAACCAACTTTGCTTAACTTTTGATACAATTATTTTTGAATCACAAAAAAACAATAAAAAATTAAAGTTTTTTATTGATTCGTGTAAAGTACAATTTGACGATTTACAGTATCAATCATAAAATTTTAAGTGTTCACTTACAAAAAATATCGAAGCAACGGTAGCAAATATCGTTATAATTTGCCAATAAAGACCCGCAAAAATTAACTTTAAAATAAAGACAATTTTGCACCTCAATATCTTACACAAACTTAATTTCCCGGTTATATGAGGGTAGCTTTATATAGGATTTTTTCAGGCAATCGGACTATGTCACTTGTATACTAGGTAAACGATACCAATCCACTCTAAGGATCCAATACGAGGATCGACGAACTCAGTTTTAAAACCCGACTTTAGTTATCAGCAAACTCCAAACTCCTTTTTTAAATTACTGACAGACTGATATTACAAATTATATTATATGATAATATAGAAAGAATTTTAGAAAAGATTATTTCATTTATTTATAAATTAATTATTATTCTTGGGATTGAAATCTGCGAAATCCATTCAAAATATCTTGATATATTATGTAATTTAAAAAAACTACTTGTATAGATATTCATCACTAGGGTACATTATTATTTTTTTCTTTCTACGTACGTGGTGTTCATATATGTATGTTGGTACGTAGCGTATCACATTATGTTTGATTTGGACACATCGCAGAGCACAGCGAGCGTCATTGTTTGACGGCGTCATTTTCCGATGCCTGTCCCGCACTATTGTGCACGGCTTTATTGAATTTGATTTACGTGCCAATTTTTGTAGGCTTCGGTTTTTATTAACTGACCTCGGCGCCGATGTAAACTTAATTGAATCCGCCAACAAAAGGCATCGAATGAAAAGAGCGTCCAGCAGTGTGCGATGCAGATTATAATAGATTTTTCCGAATTTGCATGGGCTTTAAGTTACCCGATATTGGATTTTTTCACGGTGGTTGAACTATTGTTTTCACAACATTTAATAACTTGCACAAAATTGAAGTGTAATATGTCTTTGTTTATTTAATGAAGCTTGTAATTTTCATATCGATTTCACGTGCACTACTCTTGTCGCTAATTGCCAGCGCACTTGAATACAAAAATTGAGAAACCACCACGCCAGCCAGAAAGACAAGCAACTAGTAATATAAATACAATTAAAAAAATATAAATCTTATTCGAAGTGTTCTCCATTGGCTGCCAGACATTGAGGCTAGTTATCAATAGCAGCACGTACTCTTTCTATGTGAAAATTAATCACTGTCAATCGTATAGTTTGTTTTAGGGACTCCAAATTATCATGGCGGTTAGAGCAACGTTACTCTCGTTTCTCACTAAGGTTGGGTGAATCGACCTTATGACCCGGCACTGACTCTTGCTGACTATTCTTGGTTATTGAACAAAGTGTTTTGATACCTTTTTCACAAAAATATGGCTAGAAGTTACTTCATAGCTAAACCATCACTAAAGTCAGATAATGTCCACGTTATACTCTATTGCCCGATTGGGAAACTTTAGAGGTTTCAGCATAATTACGGTCTATTTGTTTGAACAATTTTTTCTCCTATTCTTTTAGATTATCAGTTAAAAAATGACCAGTGCGTCTATTATAGGCTGCAAGTCAATAAGTCATCTTTTAGAATACGCGACATGGCTCTAGATGCTATCTTCATCTCCCGAGATAAAATCTTTTGCTTTCGGACATGATTTCTTCGAACTCTTTCCTTTACTGCTTTGATCTCCTTATCTGTATGAACACTACGTGGTCGGACAGATATTTTTATGTCACAGACAAAGGTTTCATTATACCTATCAATAGCCCGGTACACAAACATTTGACTAATACACAGCGTATGGAGGATATACCTATACTTTACATAATGCAATCCCAGCGGTTCTCTTTATCACCAGTGGAGTGTCCATTTTAATATCACAAAATATTTTACAATATATTGGCGCGAAAATAAGAAAACACGATGAACAATCATATAAAAATGACAGATTCCAAAGTCAAAAGTAATATTTTGTTTATTTTTTATTATAACAGTCTTTATGGCCAGACTTCCTTTCTTTCTTTCCATGTTCCTTTACATACATTTTATTTATCTTTTACGGTTTAACCAGACTCGTTTCCTAATAACATACCTATACCGGCCAGTATATATACGAGTACGTATATGTAATCATAAAAAAACGGATTAAAATCTCAAATGTAATGTAAGCCATATTATTGATATTTGTAAAATATAGGATTCTTAGAATACTAAAATATAGCGTTGTGATATTTAATTTGCGACATACTCGTATAATATAAAACCTTATTAAATGATTAGTCATTTTACAGTCACTAGATGTAAAGCAACTGGTACATTACATTATAAAAAATAAGCTATAAGTTACATGTTAAGAATAAAAATAGTAAGCAAAAAGTTAAATATTTCCTCAACATCAATTTTTATTTCTTATTATCAAATAAAACATTACTGTAACTTAGACTTTCTTCTAATTTTGAGCTACGAAAACAAATTATTCGCTGAGAGACGGTAATCTGAGTTAATTATCTGAAATTCGGTCGTATTTAACGTCGTTTCAAAACCAGTTTTCACCATAATTGTAGTCGAGGTAAAAGAGATTTGAAAAGCAATCGTAAACACAATTAGGAATAAGTTGATGTTTGTTCAAATTGTCTTAGTGTATATGACGTGCGGCTTTGGAAATGTCAAAATTGCTAGATATTAAGCGAAGGAAACATATTATATTGTCATATATAATGTTAACGAATCAGAAAACTTCTCTTCTCTGTGTGTGCAACTTTCGTAACATTTCTCTATGCATGCTATATCTTATGTGAGAGATGTCTGAAAATAAACAAAATATATTATTATTGAAAAAATACTAGCCGATCAAAATTTCAAAGTTTTTCCGACCCTAATCAGTCAAGAATTATTATATAATATTAAATATTGATTTTAAATAAAAATTCTTAAAAAGTAATAAAAAATTATGCCCCACAGTCTCCATGGTTCGTTATAACAATTGTGTCAGTGGAGATATATGGAATCAAATCAGACGAACAATAGAACTGCAATTACACCCGTTAGGGGAAACTGTGTAATAGTCAAGGACAAAATTTGCTTTGCATTTGAGCTATATTGATGATTTTTTAGCTATAAACCTTTATAATATTAAATTAAATTATCTATACTGTAAAATATTTCATGGCAAATATTTTTTATAATTAAATATGATAAATATGTTTTTGTTGGAATTTAAACTTCCAACCTCTGTGTAAATCATTAATTGTGTGACGACAACATTAAGAGGCCTTAGTTGACTCCTTATTTATCATAAGCATTTGGTTCAATATACAGCGGTAAGAACATAAACGGTTACTATATTAAAGCTTTTGTTATTTTAACAGTTACGTCGAAACGTAAAAGTTTCCTTTCATTGTCAACTCCAATGCAAATTCTTGGCTGAATACGGTCTGTTTACTTCTTTGCCCCTTTGTTTTAGCCGTAACGAGCAGAAAAAGGACCCATTCAGAGCATCCGAACCTAATTACCCTGCCCTCGGTTACAAAGGAGGGTTTCTAATTAACGACATTATGTCAAATAATTTGTTTGAGTCGACGTCTTACTTCGTTTCACTCGCGGATTGGATTAAGGTTGCTTTCGGTCGGGTACGTTTGTTTTATGAAGAAAGCCCGCTTGAGTGGATCAATTGTTAATCATTCATATTGTAGCGGATTATTTAAATTGAATGACCTTTATTTCATATTTAGGGCCTTTACAAAGAATGACTGATTGATTGCCTTTAGATTTGTGTAAATAATGGATGTCGGTGTTAAATTACATTGGTGTTTTGTATATTTACAATATGTATAGCAATAAAGTAAAATGAATCATAATATTTACGGTGAAATAACTGTTAGAATTTTTTTTACGATGCCAATACAATTTTTGTATTAAAACGACTAAAGTTGGCTTTATAACTGTTTTATAATTTATTTATGAACCTGTTTGTATAAAGGTCATGTGTGTTATATTATTTAACAATTTACACCTTTTGAATTGTACTTCTTAAAATTATTATTAATTTTCATAATAGCTAAAATATTAAAAAGAAACGCTACTTTCTGCACTTCTCATTAAATGTAAATTGTATACATAACATTTAAAATAAGCATATATTTTATAACAAAAGAATGACATTAGAAAGTAATGTTTTGTGAAAAAAAATACAAGCTTAACAAATAATGGAAGGATCTAGGAATTTGAGCTACTATATGATTTTTAATATATCAGTCCACGTTAAAAATAACAAAATATCTATAACTGGTGTTGAAATTAAATATTTTTCTAATATGAATATTATATATAAGCAACAACAATTTTCCGCCGATCTAGACTCACGCAGCCGCATTTACAATTAAGACCTACTTGAAACACAGCAGTTATGTAAAACTTATAACTCAAAACATTTAAAACCGCTTTGAATTCTTCATAACTCAAAATGTATTTCACATATAAACATGAAATTCAGTTTAAGTATTCATTAGATGAACTAAAATGCCTTATTTCATAGATAACGGTTCAACGGTTATTGAGATATCGATGATAGGCAGTTATTACTGCGCCCGTAGTAGATACGACACTACAATACAAATTCAATAACTTGCATGTAACTTAAAGAAGATAAGCGAAATATAAAATACGAAGAATAAAAATAAAGAAAGGTCTTCATGAGACTACTGTATAATGTTCGAAATTTTTGATTTTAAAAAATATATAATATATAAAAATATATAAATATATAAATTGGTTAAAATAGTTTAATTTAAAATGGGTTCAAATCACGAACACCAAAGAATTTACCATACATGTTAAAGATCATGATGGATACGTATGAGACATGATGACGAGATTCCCTGATGTTGGAATCTCGTCATCCAGACCGGACATTTTGATTTCATCAAGAAGCCAAAAATGTGTAACACCGTATAACTTTAAAGTAATTATATATTTCGTACTTACTAACGAACTGACCAGAAATAGATTTAAGAGTTAACTTATATGCGGCAGAAGTAGGTGCGAGAGGTATTCCAACGAAATCTCTCCTTTTGTGTATCTTATAATTTTAAAGGCCTTAAGCCAACATTTGGGCTGCAAGTCCCAGGCATCCAGGCATTCCACGGTGAATCCATGGAAATATAAGGAGTTTCTGCTCTTTATGTGAACTAGGCAAGCTTCAATTTATTTGTTTATTTATCAAATAATAATTCATCATCTCAACTCTTTCTTTTGCAAAGTCGACAACCGCGCATATCCTTCATTGAATTTGAATGAATTGAACTTGACTCCCTTTTCCACATTTGTGTTTCTGACAAGGTTTGATTGACATTATTATGGTTTTATATTGAAAAAATATAGCCAATACTTATATATTATTATTATGATTGTTATTTGTTTTTCTTTTTCTGATACATGAGCGATATACATATATATAAGTATATATACAGTAACACAAGTTGCAATTCTCATATATATTTTATGCTGTCTACTTAACAACCTATACCTACACCAATTTGCAAGCTGCTGCTTATATGTAATTACTGATTATGATGATGATAAATGATTCGTCACCGCTTCTAGAGCACTAAGCGGAACGTTTCTTGTTATATCAGCTGTTTCTCGTGAGGGAATATTCTGGAATTTATTTATTTAGAATATATGTCACATTTGTATGGAACGTAGTAGTAAAAAAATCATTTGTTATTATATTAAGTAAAAAGTTTGATAAAAAAAACAAACCAATAATTGCATTTTGCAAGGTTTAGATTGTTCAGGCGTACGTAATATAAGTATTTATTTTTTCCATCTTAACGCTTTTAGCCCCTTAGTAGTAGGCAGAGATAACTAGTGTCAAGAGACTCCGTTTTCCAGTTTCCGCCGAACACAACGCCTTTGTCTTGTCACCAGAGTGGAAAAATACAAATATATATATACATATAATCATTCCCCCGCGTGGGAATCGAACCCACGACCATAGTATATACAGTCAGACCAGTGTCTAATCTTATTCTGCGCCACGACGTCCCCTAAGCATGATATGTATTTTATAAAAATTCTAATTATAAAACACAAATATTTTAAATTATAATGCGCAGTGTCAAATCATACACATTTTATATTATTGAGCTTCTTAAGCTAACATCACAATATAATAACGAATTCTTTTCATATATTTAGTATTATTGAGTACCTATAGTTAATATTTATACATAAGCTTTTATTCATTATTTAAATCAATATTTTCTTTTTCGTGAATTAGCCCGCACACTGTCCAAGTAATCTGTCATTGCTAACAATGCATTTGTCTGCGCTATTGGCCACAGTTTGAATTAACGCCTAATTACTTGTCCGTTCAATTTAATGTTAATGAAGGTATGTATAATATATTATATAATTAATCTAAATTAAATTAGTATAATTATTTCCAATGAATACAAGGAACCATATATTCCGATTAACTAAATCTTGCTGTACAGCTTCAAATACATTTGTCATAATATAAATGTAATACAGCACTAATTATTTATGCAGCTTTAAGCCGTATAGCAGTAGTAGTCACAGAGGGTCTAGTACTCATTTGTCCACTTTTCTCAAGAAATCGAAACATTGCGCGTTGAGTGGCGGAACTGAACGACAAATACCAGAGTGGAGATATCAAAATATTTTAAATATAATTATCCTTTGAGCGGGAATCGAACCCACAACCAATCGCATTTGCGCCACGAGGGCCTATAACCAATTATATGCTTAAACTATTATTTATTTATAAACTTTTTCAGGTAGGAAAATCTTGTTTTGTTATCTCTAGTAGGCGCTCTGTTTTCCTTTTTTTGCTCATTTAGAGTAAATATTGTTATTAGCTTTATCTGTAGCAATGTCTGTTGTCTAATGTAAGAACATTTTGGAACGTCATTTTGTTTGAAAATCTGATGGCAATACAATATTTATTACACAGCCTAAACCTCATGTCCTGCCCCAGGACTAATATGACAACGAGACAATATTTTAAACAATTTCCTTTTAGATTATTTTTTAAACAAATGTGTTTTTCATTTAGAATGGAATTTAAGCCCTCGGCCATTACATTTAATCAATTGAAGTAAGATACTCTATTATTTATATAATTTTATATGTATTTAGTTTTATAAGTATCCATACCTAAAATAAAACATTTAAGCAATTGTTATAGGAAAAAATAAAGTTATCTGAATAACCAAGGACTGACCATTCCTAATGCTACCCGGCTTTTGGAAGGATTAGCAGACATTTGAATGCCTGGCCGGCGCGTCTCGTTGCTAATTGAGTTAATATTTGGTTATCGGGGGCTCGCACTCGCCTCCGCGACTAATCCCTGCGAATTAATGACTCAAATTTATCATTATTAATATCCATATGAACCCTACCAGCACCTGGTGTTACATAGTGCGTTCTAAGTCTAAAGGCTATGCTCTCTTTTGATCTATATCGGTATATAATACCGCTATATTAATACTTATAGACGTAGGTAACTGGTTTAGCCGTCAGGATTACTTGTTATCAATTTAATTAAAGAGGTTATAACCGTGCAAGCGCTCTGACCGCTAACCCATTAGCCATCGGTTTTCAAGAGGCGCGGGTTCAATTCCACTGCGTTTAAATTCTTATACGTTTTCTAAATATATGTTTTTCAATTTCCTAAGTGTGTGAATAACACTTTAAATAAATGTTAAAAATTAGTTTAAGTTTACTGAAAGCAGCATATTAATTATTTTTACATGATGATTCATATTATGTGCAGTAAATACAAAATGAATATAATGAATTTGGGAATAAAATTATTCTCAAAATTATTTCATACATCGAGGTTATTATACACGTGATATGTATGAGAGCGAAGCCCCACTCGAACAATGCGAACCGAACGGAGTTTCATAGCAATTTGTTTTCCGACTACTCCGATTATTAATAAGTCGTAAACATATAATAAATTATATATAATTATATTATTCGAACAAAATATTAAATAGAGAAAGTAAATATGTATTCAAAGGTTCTGCACGAGCGCGTGTAGAACGCAGCTGGTGAACTGTGTCGGCCATTCAATTCGACAGTTTTACGACGAGGCACTGCTTTTATTTACTCGTTCCACCTCGTTCACAGCTTTATGACTATTTTTAAAGCGTTACTAGTTCATATTTTTGTGGGGTTAAAGGATTAGGGCATGCGCTGAAAGGTTGACGTTAGTGGATAGATATTTATTTAGAAATATCTGTTTATATCCAACTTCAATCTGCTCAAATATTCGGAAATGATATTTTGTCCTACGAATAATGAAATAAACCTTTTTGTTAACAGTTTTTAAGTGTTATTCCCACACTAAAGAAATTGAATAAGATATATTTAGAAAACGTATAAAAAATTGTAGAGAGATTTTTACAAATTTCTGCTACCCAAAGATTATTCTACGAACAATCAAACGAACGTCTGGCAAGTCAAATTTTTATACGTTTTCTAAATATGAATGATAAACTTTTCATATATACCTTCCTTATTACTGAAATATGAAATAATACGATTTATTTATTAAACTATAGGAGCCATGTACGGCTTTTTTTCTATGCACGGAATGCCTGTGATTGACCGTGTATGCTTCGCAAACAGTCGGTAACAAGCGATCAATGCGCAATCATATTCACTAATTACTCTTGATTGACGGCCCTGCCGATGAAGTGGGAGCCCGCGACGCATATGACGTTGCGCTAATGAGTCATTGTGTCCACATTTTTCAATATCGAGGAGACAAGACTGTCAATTTTTTATATTTGTATTCTTTTTTTGCACAATTTCGTTAGCTTCGTCTGTATTTATGTAAGGAAATCTCACAAAATCAGCTTAATCTACTAATTCTAATCTAATTTGCATTAAAATTATAACTATCCTGATCCGATGTCAAAAAAATTGCATATTTGATATATAGAGAAAATAATTATAAACGTAATTTTTTTATGAATAATTCAGTTTTTTTAACCACATATGTAATAAAAATATCAAAATTCTAATTAAGTATTTGCTGACTGTACTCATATCTAATCATTGTTATATCTATTGATAAAATACGAAAAAAAAATGAGTTTTAAACTCTTATTGAGTTTTATTAGAAAAAGATTAAATATCAATTTTTTTAACACGTTACTTTTTATATAACCATTTAGAATTTAGTTCCCCACATTTTAAGCAAAGACAATGCGACTAAATTGACCAAGTGAGATAATCCGTCACCAATAACGCATGTAGTAAAACTTCGGGCACAGCCACGGCTTAATCCTATATAAATACAATATTAATATATATTTAAATGAATTATATATTAATATTTCATTACATTTCCAGTGCTTTGTATTCCTTTAGGGTCAGTGCATGCCTGATGTAATCACTTGCAGTCAGTGTTGAATAGTGCAAATGTGGCCTTTCATAGTTATATTAGTGAGACAAATTGGATCAAGCAGTACATATGTACATACACATATAGGTGTACATAGGTCTTATATAGACGGCAGTGAGTTAGCTGCATAATAACGTAACGCGTGCAGCACGCTTAGTAATTAACGACTGATTAACGCACAATTAGACGAGTAATTACTGATAACAGATGTCGCTGGTCACGGATAATTGGCCATATTGGGTGAATCTTCCCTATTCTTTTATATTATATATAGTAAATACGTCTTAATAATGTAACAACTATTCTAATTATATATAAATAATAATTGTGATAAAAAAAATATTTATTAAATGTTTCTTAAAATCATTCTTGTTGAAGAAATTAATATAGCCGGTAATCAGTATATTGATAAAATAATTTAATTCAATATTATAGTTTTAAAGTATCAAATTATAAAGTGTCATATCGAGAGAGGGAGAAATACTAAGAAAGAAAGTGCGAAAGAGGGGGATAATATTCATGAAATTAAAATTTTATTATACAATATAAGACAAAAAGCGGCCTAGAGCTCCATCACTTAACATACAATGTCGCGAATTCAGGGTGAAAGTGGAGAAAAGAGTGTCTCTGCTTATCCTATTATGCGTAAAGCGGTTTTTTTTTATTATTCTGTGTTCGTCATATCATGCGGCGGTCAATAACATTTTCGTGTATATTTGGTGCAAAATTATAAGTATTTCTCAAATTATATTTAAGATATCAAATAAACAGAATTGCACGTTTACTTTTGAAATATTTAACTTCATTTGTGTTTAAAATATCAAAGCACCGTAAATCTACGGCCGTCGGCGTCGATTAAGCTTAGTCGCTCGTAAATCAGTCTTTTGCCCAGCGGCCAACCCATCGCTCCATAACTTGGCTTTTGCCATAAGCACTTTTTGTTGGTAATTTTATAGACTTAATGTATATTTTTATTCAAATAATGAAAAAAATGGAGATATTACGTGTATAAATAAAGAAAAAGGGTAGTATTTAAAACTGTACTACCGATATTTGAAAATTTTGCAACGCTATTTTGACTAACTTTTTGCCATTTGATTTCCTTAAAAATTTGCACAAATATCCAGATCTACCAAAACAGTATTTTCATTACATGAATTGCATTTTTAGAGCTATTTTAAGCGCATTTCAGTATTTTTTTAACTCAATTTATTATTTCATTAGTTACAACAAGTTAGTCACAAAAAGATTAGTCACTAAACTAAAATATAACTGTAGTGAATAGGTGCTGCTAGTAAATCTTATAAGATGGTAAACTTCAAAGAGGACACATTAAAGACACGTCTCAAGTAGTCTCGCCGTGCATTCCAACAATGCTTGAGATTCATACCTGCAAAGTACCCTATACATATATGGAATAGATAATAAAGCAATGTATACAGCTTAAATAATTTATCTAACAATATAATATATTTTAATATACAATATTTATTATATTATATCATAGAAATAATAATAATGCCGATTTTGAAACATGTCTGAATTCACTGCGTGTTTATGGTTCAAATTTCCTACTTATATTCGTAGGTAAAAACGATTTTAGGAATATCTGATATCATTTTGTAAAACTTTATTAAATTTTCACATTAGATACGGGACTATCTGCTCTTTCATATATATATATTTGACTACGTACCTATATTATCACTGTATCAACAGGTGGAGAAGATTTTCTTGGTCATAGGGCTCCGCTCTGGCACCAACTCCTCCACTCCTCCCATCTTTTCATACAACTTGTTGCCAGAGTATCATTCTATTTTTGACTTTTGACTGCTTCAATTTCTTTTACAGCTTCACGCTTCTTCCCTCACAATGTCAAGACACTCCGTTTTCCATTTTCCGCCCGAAATCGGTACACTGCGTGTTGAGTGTCGGATTTGTCTCAGGAGCCAGAGCGTTGAAATGTTGAAATGAAAATCTAAATTTATATCATTCCCCTCCCATTAAATATAAATCTTTCCCCGTAGTCCAATGAATCCAACCCACAACCAATAGCGCTTACAGTCAGATGCTGTCACACTGCGCCACGATGGCCTCGACTACCAATAAATTATTGTTATTGGTGTCCGTACAAGTATTAAGAAAAATTTAAATTAGGTCCGTTAATACATCGATAACAGAAGTGAAAAAATCACTCAGAAGATTTTTCTCGGTCGGTCAGTTTGTCGGTTACTTTGTTCGTCGATAACGCAAAGACTAATTGATAGAAATGAATGAATTTTATTATTATTGTAGCTTATAGTCCAGAAGTACATACTGAATAGTTTTATCCTGACGTTCGATGTAGATT
Organism: Podotricha telesiphe; assembly: GCA_038994665.1. Classification (NCBI taxonomy): domain Eukaryota; kingdom Metazoa; phylum Arthropoda; class Insecta; order Lepidoptera; family Nymphalidae; genus Podotricha; species Podotricha telesiphe. The sequence goes on from JAOYRR010000252.1 coordinate 547,794, forward strand.
TTGTAGAAAAAATAAAAAACTGAAATAGTCTAATTACTATTTAAACTAATAATTGCTGGATAGAAATAAATGTTTTTTTTGCATGTTATGATTCTTAGCGTCTGGAGCAACATACAGGATAAATTTATCCTGAAGTCTGAATGAGTCTAAATCCTGAAATTTTTGTCCTAAATGCATGAAATATATTAAAATTATGTGCTTATGAATATGTAACACTACTTTATCTGTTCTTGAGTCACTTGTAATTATTTTCAGCCTGGTAATTTTCACACAAGCAGAAAATCCATTGATGTGATAATTAAATTGTAATTTCCTCACGATGAACTAGTTAAATTGCAATAAATTTTTAGTTCAGTAGATTCAGAAACTGAAAGCAAATTGGTTTTGGACTATTTTAACATATTATACTTTATAAATTGACCCAATATTATTTTCATAATTTAACAATATAAATTTGCCATAATGATTTACCAATATTTATATTGTTGAATTATGAAAATAAATATCGAAATAGCTATTAGTCGTGTAGTGTGTACGCAAGCGAAGCTGCGAGCGGGTCGCTAGTATGTAATAATACCCTTTGATATTAACAACGTTTTAAAACACCAGAAATATAAATATATCTTTACTGTAGTCCTCTTTTCAAACATGAAACATACTGCTTCTGTATATATTATATATATTACTTATAATAACTTATCTTTATAAAGAATCACCTATTTTGTCGATAAAATTATTTTTAAGTCCTTATAAGATTTCTGGTGTCGATTACATAAATTAAAACAACTTATTTCACTTTTATTTACTTTGGAAGAGGATCAGGTACGCGCATTATTTTTTATTCATATTTCGTAGCCATTCATAGTTGTATAAATAAAAGTATTTATCAAAAATGGATTGTTTCCGAATTTGTCTTTGACCTGAGAATGACATTGGAGAATTTTATTTAAAAATTATATATACCTTAATACTTGGATCTATTTAAATGTATAACCATTTTTAAGTAGCTAGACCTCGACATCATTAATATCGAACTCGGGACACAAATCACTAATTCAATCCAGTTTTGAAAAAACCCATAGAATTTCTTTTTCATAATTAATATTTACAATTGTTTTACTATGTAAGTTATGTGAGCTTCCGGGAAGAATAATAAATGTATAGCAGATGTTGTTCAATATGGCATCTATTTTTTACATTCCATTGATAATGGTTCGATCAAACGATAATACTAGACCACCAACTCTCAGGTCCATCCCCATGTGGAGTACTGTTCTATGGACAGACGCCGGTTCCTCAGTAGCAACTTTAACCAATCGCCTCAATTCAACGCCAGGCAGTCTGAATTATTAATGATCCTAAACTTACGGTCGGCGTAGAATCCATAAGTATACGGTGAGACGTTGGTATTCTGTCGTCTCTACAATGAGGAATGCTCGAAGGAACTACTCAATTTGGTGCCACCATCTTTTTTTTACTATTGCACCTCCCACCACGAAACTAGCACACACCATCTGGATGCATGATATGCATCTAACGTGCGTGCCCCGATGTCTTTTTTCTCCCGCACATGCAAGGAATGGTCTTCTTCCTGAGTTTTTTTCTGAACGCTACGACCTTTCAAGCTTTTCAAGGGAGCTTTCAAGCGTCGAGTGTACAGACAACTCTTCTATTGTTGTAGATGTCCATGGGCGAAGATACCCACTTACCATCAGGTGGACCATCTGCTCATTTGCCCTATTCGTGAAATAATAAAAAAAAATCAATAATATGGTAATTAATGGAGATGGAAGGAGGTAACGAGCAAAAATTCGACCTGAAATCAAGACATTGCGAGTTGAGTGGCATAGCTCAACGTCGTACTTTGTCTTAGGTAACAGAACGGAGAAATAATATTTTTTTCAATTTAATTTTTTCCTAGATATCAAACCCACAACTAATCGTGTTTACAGTCAGATGCAGTCTCACAGCGGCACTATGACCTCTATTGCACAATATTAATCCCACTTTTATACAAATGTTTATAAGATAAAATATTTAATAATATATCTAAGTGTGAAGATTATGTATATATGACACCACAGATTGTCTATACATTATGAAATTTTCAATACCATTGGAATTCATTACATCAGCGATTGCTGTTTAATATTTTATAGAAAACGTAAAATATTGATATTTTTTTGGTTCATATGGAAATTTTTCATATCTACAAGAAAAAATGAAATTCGTTAAGCATTTGTGCAAATTCTTCACTTAAATATGTCTCAAACGTTCGTTCGTCTAATAATACCAATTGTTAAAAACTTTACATTTTAAATTCCTACAAACGCCGTATTTAAACTCCTATTGAAACAGAACTGTAGGTACACGTGACTTACAAGCTTAAAATTTTCTTCTTGTTATAAAATATAGAATGGGTAAAATTATGTACAAGAGATACCCTTAATTAAATGGAAGCTTAAGTAGCTAAATACCGTCATAGCTGTTCGGCTATAGCAATGGCGCGACGATGGCAACAATTTTCGCAAAGACATTCCACGGACGCCTCGCAAGCGTTCGCTTTGATAACTCTTTAGAATAACTTTACTTTTTAGACGCTGTAAGATCACAGTTAAATTTCTCTAAAGGAAGAGTTTTGACTTTTTTTTATATAAAAATGCTTAATATTTGACGTTAAAATTTATGTTCAGGCGAGTGTAGTATTGTTAGTACCCACCCTATCTTTGTTTTAGAAATAGTTTTTTATAAGTCAACATAAATACATACTAAAAAGTTTCCGATTTTGTCTAATTCGAAAGTCCGATTTTAATCGATCGATATGTTCGACAGCAAATATATCAAATAGTTTAAACAATTTTTTTGTTGTATATGGTCTATTGAGATTCAATACTAGATACAATTGAATGCAACAAAACTTTACTAATATTACTATTTAGTTACTTCTTTCACATGCATATATTATAACAATATATTTATATAGTTGATACAGTGATAGTTTTCTGCTGTCAATAAAGAAAATATTTTTTTGCGATGAATCTTTGAAAATAAATATAGGTACAAGGACAATACAGAGGACAAGGACATATACAGAGGACAAGGCTGGTATATTGTACTGGTTGATAAATTGTACCATCCGAAATATTTCCACTAAATGTCGCTATTTTTTATTACTTGCCGTGATTTAACTATTATCATGTTTGGAACTTCCCTTCCTTTTAGTGGTATAATTTATCCGGAACTTAGGTTCCGACGGAAAGCCTTCATAAAAACGTATATTTTGAGAAATCCGCTAAGAGTATGGACTTTTCTATATATGTTAAACGAGGTCCAACGAGGAACAATGGGAAATTGGATAAAAATATTATTTTTTTCAATTTATTTAATTTCAATCGGTTCATAAATAAAAAAGGTTCAATCATTTAAATTATAAATTTAAGCACTTTGTGATTTAAGAGAGAACGTTTATTCGTGTTTTACGTGGTTTACGCAGGCGAAGCCACGAGCGGGTCGCTAGTAAACTATAGGTATATTACTAGCAAGGCATATTTTTTGAAAAATAACTATGCAATATAAACTATAAATTCAGTAATCCAATATAAAAAGGGAAAACAATGTATACCTGTTCAACATATTAGGCAAAGCCTAAAAGTTAAATAAGTAACTTCAAATGCGTAATAGATATTTAGTCACTGTAAACCATTACCCCAAAAGTAAAGGTTTATTATGCCTCTAACATCACAAATAATGTCCATAAAAACTTACAACTCCTTTTTCGCCTCATTAGGTGTCAAACAAATATTGTGTCTAACTACAATAGTTTACTTTCAGCTATGATAAATCAGTCAGTCAGTGACAATTTAGTACCTATATAATTCATCTTCTCATGAAAATTTTCAACTTAAATTTTCAGTTTTATTTACTAAAAGAACATTTTAATTAGAAGATAAAAAGACTCAATATTTTCCATTTTCTTCCAAATGTTAAGCAACAATCCCTGAAATAATAAAGATGGTAAATAAATAAAACAGTACTAAATTCCAAAAGTATTAAAAATTTCGTGCGGACATTTCAAAAAAGTATATCAATATTATTTCGTTAAAGCAATCCAAAATCAAAAGCCATTTGTGATTGCTTCACTTTATCTGACTTCATATTGTTCGTAATTTATACATCTGTAAAAAAGGCTTTTAAACCAATAATTCCAGTATGAGAATAAATATTAAATCGACATCAATGTTAACATATTACTTGGTAAAATATCTATAGTAATACTTCAAGAATAGCCCCGCCTTCCTGCCACGTTTTTCGTTCAAGGCGTGGCACGCTGATGGGCGGAGCTTGAGTAATGGGCGTGAGACTCCGCCCACAGAACAGCCACGCCTTTTCGTTGATATTTCAGTAGTAGGCGACACGTCGTGTGGAATGAAGCTCCTGAGTATTTTAAACTTAAACTGGATAGCCCTCAAAGTATATGGCTTTGTCTATTTATCTAAATATAAGTTATAAAATCGCTATTCTTATTATAATATTTTTTAAGTAACAAATCATATCAGGGGTCTTCTTTCTTTTTTAGGTAATCTTTAAAAAAAATACCAAAGTATAGTATAATTACAATTTACGCATTACTATGCTGACAACTGCTATTTAGTTTTATATATGACAAATGAAAGATACCTATAGGTACATATGTCATAGACTAAAAAATAAATAAAAGTTTTTGTGCTTAAGTATATGTAAATACTTTTAAACATTATATTTATTAAAATATATACAAATCTATAAGCCTGTGCTTATTTGTACACGAGTTTCAAAAATATTAGTAAAATTATTATTTTTGTTTAAAGAAAATGTTGAAACAGAAATTATTACCTCACTCATATTTTTAGTATAAATTTGATTTTATTTTACAAATATAAAATATCTCCCATGTTTTAAGGTTAAGGCATACAGAATTAAATGACAAATCCGATACCCATTTATTGCTGCTTCTTAAATATTTATTTTTGCTTATTCAATACTTATGCAATTAGGAAAACATTAGGAAGGCATTATAGTATAGGTAAGTACATATAAAATGAATTGAATAATATCTAGTATTTACATTATACAAGACTTTTTTATTCCTTCATCACAAAATTTGCAATCTTATCTAATAAATACGTAAAGATGTACAAATTATATATATATATGCACATTTTGGTTACAATGAATGTAAGATACTTTTTCTAAAATAATACCGGACAAAGAATTGTATACCCTGGCAAGTAAAATGACTTTAAAATATTATTAAAAGTGTAATTATAATATTTAACGTAAATCTCCCCATTATTATATTATGTAACAGTAGTGTAGTGGCTTACAATAAGATATTTTATATTTAAATAAAATGCTAAACTAAGCGTAAACGGAAGAGCGTGTAGAGGCTAGAGAGCAACTGTAAAATTATTCCGTCTGAAGCAGCCGTATCTGCCTCATTTACATAACGATTGTTTCATTATACTTTTATACTTCGCTGTAGAAAAAGTACAGATATTAACTTAATATGGAAATATTAGAATTTTGAGACAGTGTATGTTTGAGAGTAATGGACTTAAATAAGCCATCGGGGCGCAGTGGGAAAATTATTTTTAATTCTTCGCTCTGGTAAGACAAAGCACGGCGCTGAGTTCCGCAAGTACAAATAATACGGTGTCTTGACTCTAGGGTCTCTCTACTCTGATATGCGGGAAAAAACGTGAAATTATATTTACTTTCTATTTCAATGGATTCACTTGTATAGATATAACTGTTATTGGTAATTTACTACTTAGGTATGTAACTCTACGCTTTTACCTGTACAGCCAGGTAAGGCAGACAAAACTTAGTGTCAAGACAATCCGTTCTCCGCTTTTGAGTAGACACTTTAACTTTTTTTTATGTACATCTAGGAACGGAAAAATATGTATAAACAACAATTTCAAAGAGAAGCGGTTTCGTAAACAGCTACGTTCAAATTTTTATACGTTTCTTTACGTTTTACACTTAATCTAACTATATATAAATATATATATATATATATATGCTATTTACTAACCTTTCCGAATAAGGGAAAATATCTTATTGTTTGTAGTAACTGTCGCGTTATATCGATGTTTATTTGCGGTCGATCAAAAGTATGCCATCATACTATCTTTAGAAATAAATGAGAATTCATACGTTGAATATATCAGATGTTCCAGGAACATTAAACACTTAGTTACACTAACAACTGTTTTCCATATTTTTCACAATTACTCATTTCTTCGTAATATATTGCGCAGTCAGATATACCAAGTTAAATAAGAGTTTTTCTGTTCTATTAATTTTATCAGTTAAAAATTCCGTAGCCGGCTATCGGCTGTATTTCACGTTTAATCTGCAATGATTAATTAAGACGGCGTCGAGGGCCGCGCGACCGCGTATACATCATAATATTGTCTTGCCTACATTTTGGCACAGGGATGAATTTGAAATTTTAATTAAAAATATATTTTTTTATATTATTAATTTGAGGCTATCGTGATGCAGCGTGAAAGCGTCTGGCAGTAAACTGCTTTAGATTTGATCCGCTCTGAATGATTATATATTACATGTTTCACTGCTCTGTTACAAAGCGCGGCGTTGTGTCCCGCCTCTTAAACGCTATTTCTCTATTCCGGGCGGACACAAGAGAACGAAATATCTTAACACTAGATTCTCTCTGATTACCCTGGTTTGCGGGAAAAAGCGTGAAACTGAAATAAAACCTAATTTGCAATGTATTGCAAGTTTTTGCAAAGAAACTTGTAAGTTAAGCTTATTTTTTAAGTAAAATTATTAGTATACTAGGCAATTAAGAAATCGATGTAGGTAGTTTTATATGATCGTATAAACTGACAAACAAACGCGACTTCGTCTACCTGTGATCAAGGGCTACTGCAAAGAGTCTGATATGTAGGAATTTCTAAAATATATTTTTAAATACCCAACATATATGTGATTAATCCGTTTAAAATTGTCTCATTTAAAATAATATGCACATAATAAAAAAAAAATTATAGCACTTTACCTACTTAGCAGAGTACATACTATTGGTGAAATCAACTGAAATATATAATCAACTGAAAAACAAAACAAATTACTGAATATAGACTTTATTACTTCAGAATTCTTATTCGTATTTATCCCACAATGATTTTAGTTATATATATATATATTTATTGTTAATACTACAATATCCAAATGTAAATATTTTTTATAAGATATCTTACCGAATACCATCCCTAATGAAAAATTAGCTAAAGTAATTCATTAACCACTCGCAAAGAAGCCAAGTCCGTTATTTGGAGCGGGATTCGTGCAAAGTATTTTTTAATTCCGTCGCATTACCATTGTCTGTCGTGATTTATGGTACACACCGCTGTGCGCAAATACTGAGATAATGGCCTTTTCACACTTTAATTAAAAATTCTCCTTAATTGATGAGAAAATATACTTAAGTTTTACCGGTTATCTTAATTAAACAACAAATTTTATAGCATTTAAATGAAATCTTGTGATTCTTTAAAAGTTGATTATAATATATATCAGAGAGAACCTCTGTTCTCCACTTCCCACCTGAATTCGAGATACTGCGTGTTGAGTGACGGTACTTAACGCCGCGCTTTGTCTTTGGTATCGGAGCGGAAAATGAACATATTTTTTAAATATCATCATTGCTCCGAGTGAGAACCGAACCACAACCAATCGCGCTTACACTATCCCACTGCGCAACGATAGCCCTATTATTATTTATAATATTATTCTTTTTAGTTTTGAATTTCCATAGGCAATAATGTAAGAAAATTCATTCCTTTTCGTTAAAGAAATGTTTTAAATTCTTATATTTTTATATATTTTAAGTAATATATTTTTTCTAACATTGTTGTTACTATTCGCTCAAATAAGCTCTACAAAGGTATGGAAATTACTAGGCCGTGATACCCTGCACACATAAAACTGCTAACGCAAAGTTTATGTGAGACGATATAAGGTCGGTCAAGACCCACCTCATTCATTCTTATCTGTATTTACCCGCTATTGATTACAGTTTTAAGGCGCTTTTCTGGTAAAAGTGTTTATAAAAAAAAAACGTGTGAAAGTTTCTACTTAGATTATTTTTAATATTAAGAAATTGTAAAGAATTCTAACTGTTGGAAATAATTAGGAGGCCATCACAAAAATATTTAAGTAAATTGTGTATTTTTCACTATTTTAACATTGTTTGTGTTATTCACACACTTATAATATATTAAAATATTTTAGAAATGTGTTACGTTTTCTAATCATGAATTGTTGCTATCACTAGTTTATAAACCAATATTGTTTCAGTTGTCAGTTACCACAACTTGTTATAATTGATGATTTAACAAAAATCTATTTTTACTTCACTTAAATCTTTAACAATTCTATTATATTTATAATAATATTCCCAAATTTAATAATTACATGCAACTGGCCGTGGTTGGCTAATATATTCTCACATCTCTCAACTGAGCACCATCAGTGCACCATAACGCATGTCTCTGTTTCATTTTCCCCGCATTAATTGCCAAAGCAGGGCTTTTCAGTCCCATCGACAAACATAGTTTAGTAAACAGCTCTCGACTCGTGTTCGCTCCTGCATCCTAATTGTCGCATTCAAAGTGGACCGCCGATTTGCCGCCGGTTGCCGCTACAAGCGCTCTCTGAAAACTCTAATTACGATAAATGATATTTATATAATTAAAATAACACTTGTGATTCTTGAGGCACGAATCAAAGCGAGATTTCGAATAGCTGATGCATGAACGCGACCACTTCAATTTACGTGCAATTTTTATGTGCGCATATCTCTTGCGGGACGAAGGGTTGAGTTGGTTGCGTTTTTTAAGGTTTTAATTAACTTTTTCTGTCACTGAATTAGCTAAAAAATATTTTAATTTAATTATTTTGTTTTATTTTTAAGCATTTAAAACACATTTAGAAGTAGTTGTATTCCGCAGCTATGTTTACGTAGATAACAAAACTTTAAATCTCGTTTCTCCCGTCTCCGTAGGAATTTCAGGAAAACCTTTCTTAGTTCTCCCTTACACTGCCCAAGGGACCTACTTGCTAAATAGCATATTTCTTTCCCAGTAGTTTCAGTTGTGCGTTTTCTATCAGTCAATTAATCAGGAACTATTATTAAGAGCTTTATATATAGATGTATAATGTATATACATTTTAATGTTAAAATATTTTTTTACACTACAAATGCATTCTTTTGATTTTCAAAGTAATTCATTTCAATAACGCAGAGTTATTGAAAAAAATTACTACCACGATGGCCTCTAAATTAAATGTTATAAATAAAATCTTGTAATCATTTTCGTCTTCATTATGAAAGAATAATGTTGTAAAAACTGCAACTGCATTAAAGAAAGATTTCTAATAACCTTATAAATAAAATATTCCTATACAATCGATTGGCAAGAGAGATGCCATATATTAATATACCTTGGGTAGCAGAAAAAATCTCTACAGAGATGCTAACAACAAAAATAAGTTATAATAAACGTATAAGAATTAAACTAGTCAGATGTAGAACGCATGGCTTAGTGGTCAGTGAGCTTGGTATCCAAGGTCCCACTGCCTTCAAAAAAATTATACGTTTTCCTAAAATATTTTTTGCATCCTAAGTGTGTGAATAACATTTTAAAAATATTAAACTAACAAAAGTTTCGAAATCAATGTACAAATTATAGCAGTAGCGTCGCCAGTCGTCTAATATAAAACTTTATTAAAGTATCAGTTTTATTTATATTATGTTATTTTAAATTTCAGTTATCTTATTGTATGCAAGTTTTTAATCAATTCAATAACTATTCATCTTGTTGAAAATTGTGCTAAGAAAACGATTTCAAATAGAAAATTATGTTAAATTAAAACATTAATAATTATGTTCCTGAACGTATTAACATACAAAATACTATATGTATAATTTGACTCTCGTGTTGAATCTTCCTTATAGTGATTTCCATAATACAACATGTCCACTCATATCACAGTAATCAATGCTAAGAAGCATTCTAATTGTTAATGAAAAAAAAAACCGTTTTGCACTTTTTCACGCATAACAGGATGAAGAGAACCTAGTGTCAAGACACTGCGCTCTCCACGTTCCGTCTTAAGATATTGTGTATTGAATAGTTGAATTCAATTTAGAATGCAACTTAGCATAGTTCTAACAGAATGAGGACATAAAATTAATTATATATACCTAGTAAGTACCCCGAGAGGGATCGAACCCACAACTTTCGCAGTCCGACCAAATTTTTGAAAACGCTCTTTGTAAATTATTAGCTTAAATTTATTTATCTCGAATGATCTAGTTTTCATGTATTTCCATATACAACTCGTATATTACATTTATAATGTTTCAAAAATAATAAGCATTTATATGATAATTTTAAAAGTTACATATTTATATAAATTATCAGTATTTTTTTAAATAATTTAATAGGTTGCTGGACGGAGGTACGCTGTCTGGAAATTATTAAATTAAGAATGTACTCGCGCCGTAAAATATATTTCGATGCAGTTGAAATCACTTAACCAGTAATAATTAACTTCATTTAAAATTTGCCTCCAGGCCAACATAAAGGTCGTTTCACATAAGTCATGGAAAAAGCAGACTTTTTGTATTTTGGTTGATTTTCTTTAATAACATTTTATTTAATTATTTATTATTGAGTATAATTATGTTAAACTCATTATCGCGCAGAATATAGTTACAAAATAAAACATTACGCTTGAATTTGTTTGATTTAAAAATATATTTCTACCGCAGTTTTGTTTTGTTTTTATGACAATTATCTTATGAAAAAAATATACAAAATTAAAGAGAATATAAATATTTGCTTTAAACGATAATAATACTTAAAACTTAAAAAAATACTCCTTTGCAGCTGCGCAAACAAAAAAGCATAGCATTTAAAAAAATATAGTATAAAAAAGGCTTGTAACCAACGGTTTCAGTGGATGTGTAATTAAAACCATCCTTTACTGATTTATCGCGTTTACAATTTATTCCTTTATCTTTGCAAGCCGCTAATATATCTTTATTCACTGGTGCTCGGATAAAATTAGCAAATTTGTTCATTTCCCACAGTCACCTCTTAGAATAGAAAATAACAGTAATGTTAAATGCGACTTGTTTTTTTTCTCAGCTTCACGCTTTTTCCCGCATAAGATAACTTAGTACAACACATTCCGTCCTCTATTTCCCGCTCGAATTCAGGGTTTAGCGTGTTGAGTGGCGGAACTCAACGCAGCGCTTTCTTTTACAAGGGCGGTAAAAAAAAATAACTAAAGTATAATGACCACCCCGACGGGGAATTGACTTCATATCAGTCGCGTTTACAGTCAGGCGCTACGCTGCGGTCCTACTGTGTGGCACAATGGCCTCTTAACTTAAACAAGACTTAAAATGTGTAATTATATTTAAAGAGGTGGAAGATAATAATTCGATTATTCTCCTTTCTCCGCCCTGGGGAACAAGACAAAGCGCGGTATTGACGTCTTAAATTCGGGTGGACATTGGAGATCGAAGTGCCATGGCTTTACCTGCTATGCGGATAAAAGCGTGCATGTAAAAAAAAGATATCTTTTTGTCAATGTTTTATTAAATACCTATATATATATATATTTAATAAAACATTGACACACTATTCCCACTTGTGTCTTCTATAATGTAAACTGTAAAACCTTTATGTTTCATGCTCCCATAGATATTTTGCTAAGCCCTCTCGTAGTGCTCCCTCCCTATACTCCGTAATGAACATACCTGCCAAATCTCAGCTACCATGGCTATATGGCTAGTGTACTGTGTGTACTGTCTCTACTTAGCGAGTAACGAATGAGTTTTATATAAGTCGTTAATTTATTTAATACAGCTATTACTTTAATTTATTTATATTTCGTTAAGAATAAGAATCAATAATGATGATATATTAATTAGCATTAAATTATGTAAATGTGAAATTGTAAGAGAGTCTTTACTTAATCAGTCTTACTTCTGAAATCATCTCTCTTCTGAAATCAGTCTTACTTGAAAATATTATGTTTTGTTTGAAACGCCATAACTTGAACACTGTATTGAAATTGAAAACTTTTATTTAAATTAATTTCAAATCCTTTAAGAACTTTAATAGGTCTTTATTAATATTAACAAGTTTTATTTAAAAAAACAGCCATTTTATTGTTAACAGTAAACAATTTCAATTCTATCAGGGTTGATGTCATTTTTATTGAACTTCTTGTTCTTTTACAACCCGCTACCTTCCACTCTGTTTGTTCAAAGAATTCACTGCATTTTGCTTTAACCGTTATTTACGGCGGTCGTAAAATTTATTTTTTAAGTTTTTTATCACGATTTAGAGCCATATTTCCGAATATATAAACGATGACTAATTGGTTTAATAATTATTATTTTTTTTCTGTTCAAAAATGTTATTATTTAATATATGTGAAAAAAACACACTAACTTTATAACCACATTAATATAAAAATACATATATTTAGTTATATATTTATGCTATCACTTTAAAAGTAGTCAAAGACAGTCTGTATAGATATTCATCTATCATGGTAAATATTTTACTTCACGGAATACTGCATTAGGTGCACATACCAATATATGCGACACGGCCATTACTACTTACAGGGACTATAACTGCGGTGTAATAGCACAAAATGCACTGTTAATAAATTATAAAAGCGATTTATTAAAATTTTCATCAAGCGAGCCATGTCGGGCTCGTGGTTCGATATAAAGATTAATAATTCACAAGTTTACGGTGTTTAGCGCGGCTTTGTAGCGCGCGTGGTAGCGCGTTATCGCGCGATCTGAATGAAATGGCAACGTATAAAATGCATCTAAAGAGAAGGTCGGTACGGGCTGCACGTTATTATGACACCTAATATGCATTTGGCACGCTATACCGTGCGACTAGCTGCTACTGTTAATGGTTTCATGCAACGCTTGCTGTATTGACGCTCTGTGATTGATTAGCTCGATTGCTTGGAATTACCCTTGTTAGTTTTTAATTGTCGAAGCTCATAATATATAAAAGATGTTAATTGAAAGCTTATGATATTAAAATTGTTCATTATTTTGTATTTTTTTAATCTTACAAAATTACACTTTCTACACGTAAAACACTTTTATGTGATAATAAAATATTTTTAAAAATGAACACTCGAAGTTCAGCCGAAAACCATCATGTGCCATACACACTCCGACCACACTACAACAGCCTCGTGTAAATATTAAAAGCTTTAATTATTCATGCTAATTGTATAACTACGTACTTTAAAATTGGATTAATTTGACAATATTGACAAAACTATGTTGAGAACTATTATATTTGGAGATTAGAATTAAACACATATTGAGTACGCACACATCTGTTTAAGTAAACACATATAAAAACACAGATCTTTTTGTCCCGCGGGTAATATTCACTCTTTTTCCCGAACACTCAGAGAGAAAATAGTGTCAAGACACTCCGTTCTCCACTTTCTTCCCGAAATCCAGACATTATGTGTTGAGCTGCGGAACTGAACGCCGCGCTTCGTCGTATGTACCAGATCGGATATAGAGAAATTTGCTAAAACTTTAAATAGGCGTATTCATATAGATATATATTACGTTAATTCATTTACTTAGCGGTTATTAAATTAAAATTATAATGTTATAATTAATTAGTTACAGATGTGACTCAATTGGATATTGTGGGTAGCGACCATCACTCGCCGCGAGGCTTTTGATCTAATTAAGTGGAATAATGGTATAAAAAATTAAGTGTATTGACTTCGGTTAAACTATTATATTTACATGTTATCATCAATTTCAATTGCATGTTCAACTTTATTTCAAATAATTGGCCAATATGTACTCGTTTACTACTCGGTAATCGTTTACTAAAAATAATTTAAATAGTTTTACTTGGATTTAAAGTCATTTTGTAGTAATTATGTACTATGTAGTAAGCTGTTATGTATATGCATAAATAACGGTATATGCAAAAAATAATAGTTAAACTTTCTAAAGAAATTATATTTGTAAAAATAGTTTCATACACTTGTGTGTGGAAAAACAATAAGCTCTGATGCACTGCACACGATATCAAGCAAAGTCGGCGACAGGCGGCAGCGGACAATGACTCATGCTTATTAAGTACACATTTGCTCGAGAACGGTCCATTAATCAATTTTTGCATTTTTAATCCGTTCCTCATTATTTGCCCGTGAATTTCATTTCCACCGCTGTTCCACCATTTTAAATTTTAAACCAGCCGGGGCTTCAAAACGCACATTTCCAAGTAATTTACAATTTATCGTGTTCGCCTGCAAATGAGCAAATATTTTTCGTTTGTTAAGCCACTTGTAATTAAACATATTAAAATTTTATTTGAAAATGCGGTTTCGTATTGTGCTCGATGCCGAAGAGTTTTCATTAAAATACGAACTAAAGTATACACAATATAGCCATTGTGCAAAATGTTAATGACACTGACTGTACTTTAAGAACTACTGAACTGAACATAAGTTGTATTTATATAAATTTCAGCCAGCTTGGTAAAATAAATAATAGGCAAACACACATAATATGGCACCAATATTTTTGGTATTACACAAATAATAAACGATTAACTGGCAAATGTATGTAAATATTCTTAATACGAAAAACGAATAAAAATGTTACTAGCCTAAAGACTCCAATAGATTTCAGGCTATATACGAATTTACAGATGGCAGCAATATAAATAAATAAACGAAACGCTTGAAAGTTTAATAAAATGTGCGCACGACTACACAAGTTTCCACTTTCATTTCAAGTGTCGTTCACAGCCAATCGAAATATTCCATTGAAGCGTTGTCCAGCCAATTCGTCAAAGCGGAAAATCGAAGCACTCGAGAGGAAACTGATGTTGATAAAGAGATGTAATACATACTTGTTTAGTGAGTACTGAAATTCTCTGAAAAATATTCGCTATTTTATCTTGTATAAAATATATACAATTTTTTTTTTTTAACACTGTTGATTATGGAGTTTAGAAGAATCTAACAATAACATAGTAGTTGTTCTATTTCTATTCAAATGAATTTTTATATTTGAAATGTGATTATTTCCTTACACTAATGAGCCAAAGCGTTTCGTTGAGTAATTTCGTCATTCACTCTTAAAATAGACGAACGAGTACTTCTCTACCTACTCGCTTGCAAGCATGCATGCATGCAAAATGAATAGACACATGCTATGCCTTATAGTTAGTAGAAATGCTTAGGAAACCAGACTCTACAATCAGATGGGACTAATAATGCTTAGGAGATAGATAGATTTAATAGAAATGCCTAAAAAGCTTCCGGTATCATGTAGTTAGGTACATTTACAAAAAAATATTTTTTTAAAAAATAATATACAATTAGATCATAAATGTAAATATTATATGTAAAACATTTTATATTAGTAATAATTAAAAACGAGGGACGACTTTAAATTTTTTGACGTCGGCCTTGTGTAATTGATAAAGGCAGAGCGCGGTCGTACCACTACATGTTGAATTTATGCGAATTTAAAAGCTTCCGACTCGTGGATTTTAAATCAGAATTAATTACATGTTTCCACGATCAATCCAGTCGAAAATGACAGCTGCTCTCTAGTAACACGCCGTAAATGCACTTTACCTAGCGTTTTATTAATACCGACATTTAACTAATTAATTAATTGCCTCATGTAATTATCCATACGAGCTACCTCACTGGGAATATATCTATTAAGTAATAAAACATAATTATGCCGTAATTTAATGGGTCGTTCGAGGTTTCCCAGTTTAAAATTATAATTTTCGTATTATTTTCACGTAGGTAGGCTATTCAAATCTATATTTGCTATAATATTAAACTTTAAACTAACTTAACGGGCACACTAAACCCACCTTATGCTAAACACTTCAATAATCTTGACAACTTGATTCACCGTAGCTACAATGCTAACTAGACCGATTTAACTTTCATACATTAGACAAGCTTATCTATCCGCGTCATAATATAAATTTCGACCGAATATAAACCTTACTCCCTTATTTTATATATGTAAATTATTTCAGCACTAGTGTTATAAGTTTCGCATATATGTATACAAAGTTCGCCTAAGTTGGAGCTGTCAAATTTGTTTAGCGGTAAGGGGAGGGCCAAGTTGCGAAGCGCCGTCGGCACATAACTAAGTGCTTACTTGCGTACAACTTGCCAGATTGTTACATTTGTGTAGTAAAAAATTAATGCCGCGATTTATGTGAGGTGGTTTAAACATTATTGATTAAATAAACCTTTATGCTATTCAGTTTTTGTATGAATATATATGAAATATGGAAGGATATACAATGAAATTCATTGACAATAAAAACATTTTTAGAAGACGTATAAAATTTTATACGTTTTAGACGTATAAATTTCTAAGTGTGTGAAAAAAAATCAAAATATTCATTAACAGTGGTTTCAGAGGAAGTGATAAATTCCTAATGACACACATATAATGACTCTACATTTTCCTCACTTCAGCTTCCCAACAATTGTTGGGATCTCGTCTTATATGGCTAAATTAACGGTGCATTTAAATCAGGGAAACTTATGAATTGAAAAAAAAAAAATCTTTAGTTAAACCTTTAACCATCTAACGCAATTAATTGCACACTTCTCAACTATGCTATAAGGATATATGAAAAACAGTAAATTTATTATATTTTATATATTAACAATAGTTTACCTTGACGCATTATAATTTTTTTTTGAATCGTTGTTTATGATGAATATCCGTTTATATATTTTCAAGGTACACTCAGTAGTCATAAATAGTTAAGTTATTTAGCCGCAGCTGAAACGATCCTGTTACACAATCGCATTGCCGGGGATTCCGGTCAAAGTTCGCAGAAGCCGGACAGATGTGACCCGGACTAATTACGCTAAAAGACCAAACTCGGTACCTACTTCGAATTTTTTTGTTTCGACATATTCTTATTTTAAAAAACAAAAGAAAACCTTATAAAAACTTTTCTTATCGTTCGTTTCCTTTTTATATTATAATATATGAAAGGTTCTAAACCATGGAAGGACGCAGTGCTTCTTTTAATAAAAATATAAATTTATCCGAACCTATTGCAACTAGACAAGCTATTTTTACTTTATATTCCAAAGCTATTAAACTAGGCTGCGCTTTTTTTTGCGCGACAAGTGTCAGGAAGTTTGCGTGCTTGGCACTAAGATTCTAAGCATATTGATAGCATTTAAAAGTAAAACAGTATTCTTATTCTAATTAAAATTGTAAAACCAACTATATAAGTTTTATTTTTATTTTTTGCCATAGTAGAAACTAAAATAAAAATATTTCAAAAATATACTACGTAATACTCTATGTCTCTCAAACCACCACAAGCACGTTACTTACTTTGACAGATTCTTCTAGTATGAGCTTCGTTCCGCTAAGCTATATGACAGTCTGCATACAGCGAAATACAAATATATATATTTTTTATACTACTATAATAGGAGCAATAGGAGAATTGAATTGCTAGTACGTGAAGAGTAATTAAAAATATAAAATGATAAAATATATATTTTCTTTTTGAGTAAGCAAAGAGAACGGAACACCAAACGCTGTATTTTTTCTAATCTAATATAAATATTCGCGCGAGTAAATTCAACGTACATCCATTCGAGTTCGCCACGAAGTCGTCAGTTGCTATAGTCTATTTTAAAATTTCCATTCACTTGCTTTATTCCTTGTTAACTATAACTTTGGCTCATATCTATTACAACTTTCATAGTTTTTTCAGTGATCAATAAGTGATCGAACCATCAGGATATTTAAAATAAAAAAAAACTTTGCAAAGCGGTAAAAATATCAAGAACGTGTGTCGTGTGGCTCTAGCACGTACTTAAACCGTCATAAAAAAAAGAATAACTTTCTAAATGTGCGTTACTTACTCGATAGTTATGGATATTACCTCCACTTGACGCACTGCAACCCTTTTCAAGCAAGGTGGTGTAAGGACGAAATCAATATGTTTTTTCTTTATAAAATTGCTCTCCTCATTTTATACGTTTCATACTAATAATATTATTTTTTATGCTTTCTAGCGATTTAGAAACATTGTCTAATTGAACAGGAATCCATCATGGGGCAGTGTAAAAGCGCCTGACTATATACACGATGGTTGTGAGTTCGATTTCCACTCAGGGGAATGATTATTTTTATATAATAATTTTAACATTTGTCAGCTCTGGTGACAAAGGAACAAAGCGCGGCGACGCGTTCCTCCACTCAACAGACAATGTCTCCGATTCGGGCAGAAAGTGGAGGATGTAGTGATTTGACACTAGGTTCTCTCTGCTTATCCAGGAAAAAAAAGCAAATAATCTTTATTAAAAATTAATATAGGTCGATATAAGTATATCGAAAGTGCCGTACATAATATATGTAAGGTGTTAAGGCCCGTTATACACTGCGTCATATTTCACAAAGTGCCCTAAGTTCGGCAGTTACCGTTATGGCACTGTTAACACGTGTTGACGCTATATTGTTCTACTTCTCATCCAACTAAATCATGGAAAACGTGGAAAAAGTTACGTTTTATGGGAGCCCATATATCGTGTGAAGTTTTTTCGTTTGGATCATTTAATAACCGTTGAAAGTGATATTTATGTTATGAATTAGTATACGTGGAGAACTAATGTTGTTCTAATATTTAATTATAATAATATTAAATGTTAGTTCTTGAATTTAATCAAAAATATTAATAATATAAAATTTAAAAAAAAATACTAAAGTACCAAAAAATTTCATCATTCAACAAATACAAATATTGTTAATTATATACTTTGTGTACATACAAATGTATTCTGGTCTCCATATCTAACATTGCTTAAGTTACTTAAAATTAACTTCCATTTACTCGTACCAATTCAAAAAGGTAACAAATATTAAAACAGACGTAAATAAACATACTTAATGTAGTATTATTATTTAGTTTAAACTATAATTTCGCATGGTTCCTTTAAATATAACCCATAATAGAGGTATGAAGTTATGTTCTTGACAAAATTTTCATAAGAGCTTGGGTAAAGCGTCGCCTGGGGCGACTGCTCGAGTACACTTTGTAGCATTAAACGCGCCTTTATCGAAAACAGGGACGATCTTATACTGGACATAGTTACTGAGACATACAACGTTAATCATAATATGGACATGATACAGAAAATATTAAATAAATAATAATATTTTAATTTATTCTCTTACCTATGTATGTTTTAACAAATAAGTATTTACATACATCATTAGTCAGTTTATGTAGATATTTCAATTTAAAATTAACCTGTCAGCTTCACGGTTGGCTGGCGAAGTGAAGCTGAAAAAGACTAAACACTCCCATAAAATAAGTTAACTCATCTAGTTTAATTGCTTTCCATTTCTTAATAATATCAAAACCACAATAAAATATAACATAAAAAAATATAATTCAACACAATGTAAACGTAGCGTAGCATTTATAGTCCGAGGACTCTTTAAAGACGTCACCATGAATAAGTCCGGTGGAGCAAGCGCGCTTGACAGTATCACATTTGCCTGCTTTGTCGGAAGCTAAATTAAACTTTATTGGACATTTTTCTTTTGTTTACGCTACCTTGCCTCTTTGTGGCAAGTGACATATAAATAAATATATACCAAAGAGTAATACACGGTTTTATGGGCTTGGTTTTTATATTATTTATTATACGTTATACAAATATAAAAAAACTGATATTTTACACCGTACATACTAAACCTACATAGAAAAATCCATTAAAAATTAATAAATATTTATACAGTTCTCGTTGGACTACAAGTAACTCTTTGTGCCTAAAAAACATTTGAAAAAATAATAACAATAATAATACAGCCTTTAACTTCATAACTTAATGAAAAACATGTAATAATAAATTATATATAATTTTTAACATTTAGGACATGGGGCCTTCGATTACAACAGTACATATTTTTAATCGATGAAATATTTTAAGAATCATAAGTTTAGAAGTCTTATCGGTGTGTCAGCGTATTTGAAATTCAAACAACCCTAACAGTCATATTAAAGGGATACTCAGAATACTTTTAACAAAGGAAAACGTGAGGTACAAGAAATAAAATTGCTACAACGTGGACAATTTCCGACGCCGGACGTATAGCGCCGAAATGTGTTTACAATGACGGTAGGTATGACGACATATTTCATCATTTCGAAGAAATGCCTCGAACTCTACGAAAATAAGACGTATAAAGTACACTTGTCGAGAAAAAATTACATATTATATATATATATATATATAATATGGTAATTTTAAATATTAGCAAAACATATCAATTATTGGTATTTGTACTTATTACCATCACTTATAATCAGGCAAAATTCAAAAACGTGATGAGATCTTCAAGATAATATTACATTCTTAAGCTTAAATTTAAATAAGGTACAAAATGAAAAAAAGAACTGTAGTTAAAGTAACGATACTAAAGCATAACTCCATGTTTATACGCTTTTGACCGTAAGTGTATTAGTCCTCTACGACCTCCCAGCTTCCGGTCACTATATAATAAAGTTATTCTCCATCTTTCGATAAACTTTAGTTTGTCCAGCAATAAATTACTCGCTCACTCGCGGAAGTCGCTCGCCAAATATTGGCTTAACTTTGAAGAATGTCCCGGATTTTGCTAAGATATATTTCGTAGAGGACAAATAATAGGATAGTATTATAGTAAATCATAATTTTGTGCGTATTTCTCTAAATTTACAAAAAATAGCAGCATTTCAAAAAACTAACAACTAACAAAAAAGTAACTATTTTAATCTATAATAATATAGATATAATGCATAATAAATTTTAATCATTTAATTAATTACATTCCTTATATAAATCTTTTTACACACTTGTGTAACACAGACAAATTTTCTATATTTGATACGTTATATATTTTAATTATACCGCCGAATATTAATTTAACTAGAATATCACTTAAATGGTTCGACGTCACACGGCGTATCGATGCGTAGCGGACGACCGTAGACACCGCTACGATGCGAGATGCCGCAAAACTATAAAACAGGAAAAACTAACTATGACTTTTCTAAGAATTAGTATTTTTTGATAAATGTAAATACTTGTACAAAATGTGCAAATTCTATATTAAAACACTTAAAATATTAGGGTTTCATAATATATTATTAACATTACTAAACGTTGTTAATTTTCAAATTTATACTTTATCCGTAAAAATAATAAAAAATTGTTATATTTATATTTTTTTTTAATTTTCAAACCACTAAAATAAAAGAAGCCAGTCTAAACATCCACTCAAGTCATTGTTTGCGGGAGGTATCCCTGTATCTGATGGCGCGGCACTAATGCCGTATGAATGAAATTTACTGTCAATATCTGGGCCCGTATGCGGCTTTGTGCCGTAAACTCGCCTCTTTTATATCCACCATTATTCCCATTTTTATTCGGCTCTTTGCATTTTTAGCTATATCTCTGCTTTTGTGAATAGTAGCCAGTGAATTGATAAATCAGATTAATATTCAATACAGATGTCAAAGACAGACATAAATAAAGTGAAATATAATGCATGCATAGTACGAGAAATGTCGTTTTTAAAAATGAGTTCTAATACTTAAAAATTTCAAAAAGAAAGAAATATAAAGAGCTTCATATTATCGTAAAATTAACAAGCGTTTTAGATGTCTGATTGCTTAAATAATTGGAGAAATACCTAAAATGATTTAGTTAATAACAAAGATTTGTTCAGAGGAATGTTAAATAATGAAGAGAAAACCTTCACGCAGCTTATAAGCGCCCCTATAATTTGTCCGGGATTATCGCAAGACGGAGCGGGTGAATCCCGGTGATTAGTCACAAGTATCGCGCGATGAATTCACATAGCGAACGGATCTAAAGCTTATCGCTCACCCGGAGAATCGAACGAACTCCAACAGAATGTTGATTACCTGCCTTACTTAAGTATTCAGGTACAGGTAGTTTTATCTAGATTGACTACGAATATTAATATTATTATAAGGATTTTGATTTTAATGCTGATGTTTTTAACAGTAGGTAGGATATGCTTTTGTTAATATTTAATGTTTGAACGTTACATACTATTTTTTTTTTTTTTTTTTTTTTTTTTTTTTTTTTTTTTTTTTTTTTTTTTTTTTTTTTTTTTTTTTTTTTTTTTTTTTTTTTTTTTTTTTTTTTTTTTTTAAATATTAAGATAACCAATTAATGCTGTTGGTGGCGTGTGGAGATTGCGGTTCGATGCCCGTCCCCTGTCCTTGCCGAGCGATGTAAGTTGCAACCCTGTGGTACCTAACGCTCGGATATTCAAACGCACGACTGAAACTTGTAATTAATGGCAATTAAGTTTATTGACGTGGAAAACAGCAAGCAAGCTATAAAATTTTAGAAAAACATTTTTAAAATTCACTTTCAATTAACGTTGAATTATGTCGTAATACAAGAATATAATGATTTCATCATTCAATTGTTACTCGAAAACTTTAATAAATAATACACACATACATATGCATAATATATAAATTTACAAAATTCTTAAATAGTATTTAAAGTGTTTCATAATAAATATTTATACTATTATGTTTAATATCAGGTATATTCTAGTGGCGCGTTCTCCACAGGCACGGTAATTACGGTGCACCTCAGGCACGAGCCGCAATTAATTCCTGTCCGATCCTGACCCGCAAGTCCGTGCGTCTCGGCTGCGGTAGCACTGTCCTAGACACCGAGCTTGGAATCCTTGCACTTTGATTAGATTTAAATAATAAATCTTAAGTTCTTATGAATCATCAAATGAATCTAATCAAATAATTATCAAATTAAGTCGTTCGAAGCTTATAAAAGAAAGTACGCAGCACGATTTTTTATGCTGGAATTTAAACCAAAAATATTTCGTCTATATAAGTTTCTGAATTAAATTTTTATCATTATGAATCGTGTGAAATGAACGCTAGAGTATAGAAATATGCCTTGTATTTCAATAACGATATTAGACAATGCATATTATTGCATATTTTTTGCATTTCAATTACCAAATACCTACCATGTTACATATATATTGTCTTGAACAGAAATCTTTATTGGTTACTACATATATGTTTGTTTAAAATATCAATTAGACGAATCCCTAGCTAGGAACAATAGATATTGCGCCCCTAATGAATTCGTAATCTCGGTAATCTGTTCAACGAGAAATGGCATTTTCCAAATAGCGGCGCGCCGGAAAACAAATTAAACCATACCCAAAAATGAATTTATCACGTAGAACGGTCTGCGAGGCTTTAGCTAACTATCCATTTGTGTCTCTGTTTGGACAGTACTGACCATCGGTTTATTCTCATAAAGGAGGATTCAAGTTATTTATTGATTTCATT